>OX578141.1:88232004-88599504 GCA_951213105.1 Amaurobius ferox | reverse complement strand
AAATGTTTAAAATTTGTGATACAATGCCTTATGGGACTGCTTTCCGATCTCTTGAAAAATGTTCTAAAATATCTAAATGTGCCGGAGTCGGCAGGATTCGAACCTGCGCGGGAATATCCCAATGGATTTCTAGTCCATCGCCTTAACCGCTCGGCCACGACTACTCAAGACGAAAGAAGCAGGTTAATTATTAGTCTTTTTAATTTTCTATAATTCATGCTTCTTTTCAACATTTTTTGAACGGCTGGCAGGAATGACGACAAAGTGATGTAAATTTTTTTTTGCATACATATATTCTTATCTATATATATAATTCTTTTCATATATATATAAATTAAAGTAATTTCATAATGTGTAAAAATGTGTTCGTTTGTAAAATATATATCTTATGAAGGGTACGCAAATGTTTAAAATTTGCAATACAATGCCTTATAAGACTGCTATCCGATCTCCTGAAAAATACTCAAAATATCTATAAATGTTTGGTAGTCGGCAGGATTCGAACCTGCTCGGGAATAGCCTAATTGAATTCTAGACCATCGTGTTAACCGCTCGCCACGACCACTCGGGTCAATCGAAGCAAGTGAAATATTAGTATTTTCGGTTTTCTATGATACATGCTTCTAATCAATGATCTTTAAACGCTTGCCAGGTATGATTGTAAAGAAATGTAAGCAGTCATTATAGATATGGTAATATTCTATTTGCAATTTGGGTCATCAACCCTTCATACCTTTCCCAAACTTCGAATGTGGCATAATTTTGTTCGCATATATATATATTCTTATCGCAATTTTGATTGATAGAACTAAAAAAGTGTTGAATTTTGTTTTACATTTGTAAAAACAAAACTTTACAAGCTTGCAATAATACAGTAATATTTTTCCTAATAATATTTATAATTTGTATTGTGATACAATCCTAGTGCAGCGTTTAAAAGCAGTGTTTTAATCCCCGTTTAAAACTTGATTTGGGAATTAACCATATTCCAGACCAACTACATGGATATGAATGAAAGTAGTGCAGAACTTCGTTACAATACAGTCTTTCCTCTGGTGTTTTAAATTAAAGAACCGATCAAATATGAATATTAATCCTTTTTTTAACATAAAGTTTTTCGGCGCTTGGCTTTGGATTGAATTTTACCGCCCCTAGAAAATCTGTCGTCCGAAGTTCATGCTCTTCTGCTTCTAAGGAAATGCGCCACTGTTTCCAACCTGTGGTGTGGTAGATTTACTATGAAGCTCGGCAACAGATACCGAGATCCCGGTATACCAAAATCCGGTATACACGGCCAAATTTTGGCAGTATTTTAATACTGGTATTCATACGATAATACCGGCATTTCGATATTACCAATATTTCATATTCATTGATGGATTGAAAACTTCACTATTCTTCTCTATCGTTCTTTACTTTTATTATTTTCTCAAAACAGATTTGGGCATAAGTCAACAAAAATGTAATTGGTTAATAAATTAATTACCATGATGCAATTGAACTGTAATTGAATTAACGGCAATTATTTGTAATTTCAATTATATTGAATTGCAAATATTTGTATTTATTTATTGCGTAATTACTTAGTACTTATTCATCCTTAATTGTAATTGTTTCTCTATATTAAAAAACAAGTAGCTACTGCCGTAATCCCCACTGGCGCTGTTTGTCAATTATCTCGTTTCTCGAGTTTCTCTGCTTCGTACAGCAAAAACTATAGCATACAAAAATATAATATTTCGTGCACTTGTAGATGAATGCTTGGGAAATACGCTAAAATAAACTGTTTTTCGGTTAAAATTCTAGTTTAAAAAATATTTAAAGTCAAAATCAAAGACGACATACATTGCTTCACTATAAAACATTTACAATCATGTTACTGAAAGTTTCAGGGGAATTAGCTGTCCGTAATGGAGAGTAATGTTCCTGATAGTTTTGGATAATATATATATACATATATATACATATATATATATATATATATATATATATATATATATATATATATATATATATATATATATATATATATATATATATATATATATATATATATATATAGTATATATAAATATATATATATATATATATATATATATAGTATATATAAATATATATATATATATACAAAAATAATGCTTCGACAGACGATAATTAGCTGAATATTTCAGAAACAAAGCTGAACTTTTAATGAACGGCTGTAGTTGTGACCTTTCTTATGAGTTTGCCGAAATTATCACAGTAGTTGAAAAAATGAACAAAGGTTGCAATATGTTTTACAGTATGGACAGTACTGGACAGACTAACAATAGCAAGACCACGAATTTTTACAGGCATGTACCTACAAAGTTGAATTTCTTCAGGACAGAGCCCATTTTTTTTATTTCGATATAGTTTACGAGTTATTCTACATTTTATGCACTTCTGAAGTGAAAAATGTTCTTCCGTATCGATACGTCCATCGAGTTTCTCTGCCTTGTACCGGAAAAACTATAGCATCCAAAAATATGAAATTTGGTACATTTGTAGAGAAATAATAAGGAAACAGGCTGAAATTATTTTTTTTCAATTTAAACATTTTGGCTTAAAATAGCTCATGAAGCGAGCTCTACGAACGCCAGCGAGTAGGAAGCGAAGCCACCCGACTCGCAAAGTGGGTTACGGGGGATGAACAAGCATAGTGAGTAGGAGGGTGGCTCCCTTTAGTTCTTTCAATTATTCTTAAATATCTTAACCATACACCTAGAAATAAGCACGCTTCGTTTGTGTCATTCAATATTCGCCTGCACGCCCAACGAGCGCTCAATTTTTTAAGACACTTATAATATTTCACTAATATGTTAATGACTTTTCTATTGAGAATTAAAGTATTGAGAATTAAAGTATATTTCCAATACATTAAGTATTTAAAAAAATATTTATATACTAAAAGTTTTAACAGTTATAATTGATTAACTATAATAATAATTCACAATTACGAAATTGTAATTGTTATGCACAATTAATTTTTCAATTACCACATTTGACCGTTTGCAATAATTGATGATGCAGCTATGTTATTGTTAATTGCATTAACAATTATTTTATAATCGTAATGGCTAATTATTAATTAAATTACATTTTGTACAGCAGTGATTCAAAGCTAGCTTTAAAATTAGTAATGTTTAAAATTTCTTTCACTAATGATATACGGTGTAGCAACCACTTCAACTACAGAAGGAAAGATTATCATCCCAGTAGCTCAATGGATAGCGCGTCGACTTGCCAGGCAGATCTTTGCATCGGTCCTAGTATTTTCTATTACTCCATTCATACTTGAATATTGAAACTTTTATAATGTAATTTCAAGATTATTTTGAGCATATAAATAAATCGAAAGCAATGGATTGAAGAAAAAGTCAGTTTTAAGTTTTTCCATATATAGCTTTTTTCAGGAAATTATATTTTCCAAAGAAATAGAACATCATTTTACCCTCCACATTACTCTCTATTTAATTTCTTATCTGAGTATCCAGCTATACGAATATATTTTACAAATAGTTAAAATAAGTAAGATTTTACATAAATTAATTTTGACGATCTTGAAATTATTAAAAAGCAATCCCATCCTTACAACCAAAGCACGTAATTAACTTACTATTAACGCATGAAAACCCATGCATGTATGTATATACCCCATATTCCGAAGCTTATAATTGGCCTAGCTCCTCGCAGTTTCTAAAATGTAGCATTCAATCCGAGGAGTTACGGGAAACTTTCGATTATTCGAAAAATTCAGTAGATTTTCAAATATGTTCGAATAAACACCTAAAAAGGGGGGGAGTCGACCCCCCCCCCCGTTTTTTGTCGACCCCCCCCCCCCCCCTCCGTCGACAAAAACGTATCTTCTCAATTTTTGATCTGCGATCTCGATTTTTTTTAAACGAGCGTTAGCTAGCTATAGGTGTTTCAAACCGAGCTGAGGAGCCAGAATTTCAGAAAAGTTGATAATTTTTTCTTTTACAAATTTTTAAAAGACAGACAAATTTTAAAAATCTCGAGCAAAGGACGACAGGGTCATCCATAATCAAAATCTAACTCACCCCTCAATTTTAGGGCTGCGATCTCCATTTTTTTTTTTTTTAAACTGAAGCTAAAAGTTCCAGGTTTGGTGTTCCAGTTGCAAAATATTTTGAAAAAAATTATAGTTTCTTTGTTACAGAATTTTTAAGTCGAAACGATGAAAAAATATGTCTTAAAAAGAACTAAATAGATACCCATCTAAAAAATTAATCGTCTAATACAATTTTCGTGATAGGATCATCATTTTTTGTCAAACAACAGCTAAATATATTTTGAAAGACTCCATGCGCTAAATTTTTGAAAAGGCCTTGTTAATACGAATTTTCAAAGTTTTTTTTTCCATACAGTCTTGAAGTCAAAAAGAAATTTTTCTTTTCACAATTTACCTTCATAATACAACATTTCATTGTTGCAAACTGTGTTGCCATTTCAAAAGAAATAATTATTTTTATCATTTAAATCATTTAAATAATTGTAACTTAATTATTTAAAATTCTAATACTGAATCTATTGTTGAGACTTTCGTTGTCGTTGGCGCATGACGTCATGAGCAGCACTGGAATGAGTCTAGTAAAAAATTTGAGTTTTATATTCGGAGATCGGTTCAGAAGAGTATTGGAAATATAAAAACTATGCCGTTTGCGGAATATAGTGCAATTGGTCTAATTGTCCTACGATTGTTAAAATTCCAATTTAATTTGTATCCTTAATAAGAGCAATATTTTGATTATAACTCCCATTTTTATATTCGGCTTTTTTATCTGACTTAGCCCTTGTAACTTCAATTAACATGGAGTTTTCACTGTTATTTAGGGAGTATCACGCCCGTTACGCTGATGTACACGAATGACATGAAAATAACTCTTCTTTAGGGATTATTACGCCCGTTGAGCGGGTTTACGCCTCAACTAAATGTTCAACGTAAATGTTACAAATTGTTATGCATGGAGTCTTCTTTTAAATGATTGCTAAAACAAGTGATTCCTAAAAATGTGATTGCTAAAATAAGTGACCGTTAGCTGCGGCCATTGCACTAGCGTTCCATTTTCTACTCTGCAATGGACCCACTTCCCACGCTAGACTTATACTCACTTTTGTTGATTAGCGACTTTTGCGCCCGCGCAGCGCTTAACGTACTAAAAAACTTATTGCTACAAAAACTGGTTGCTGCATTTAGGGACCACTGGCGAGCAGAGTCTGCTAGTATTTATTAATATCTGATGTATGACTATTTCATAGATTAAATAAACGAAAATAGCACATAATGTATATAACTGCTTGAATCTCTGAGTGCTAAATTTGGAATGGGGTAAAAGGTGAAAAATCTTTCCGATGAATTAAAAAGAGAAAAACAGTTTAGATTTTCCCTATATTTAGCGTTTTGACAAAAGCATAGTTTCTAAAGAAATGGAATATGATTTTAGCCTACACATTGCTCTATTTAATTGCTTATCTGAGTCCCTTATGCTAATATCTTCTGCAGATAATTGAAACAAGTTCTCACAATTTTTCCTTAAAAAGTTAAGAAAATTCCATCAAAAAGCAATTTTTTGAAATTAAACACGTCAGTTTCTTTTTTAATATCTTATGGGAGACAATTTTAGAGATAAATTTAAGGAAAATAGCACAGAATTAATCAAACTATTTAGTCCCAGTATTAAATGGTGAATGGGATAAAGGGAATAATATGATTTTGCCTCGAATCGTTTTCATTCGTCCAGAAATGATGCTACGTCTCATACATATCGCACATGTTGACCCTATTTCTATTTTTAAAACTAGGAAGTTGAGATTAGGTTGCATGAAAAATTTTCGAATTTAAAATGCAAATTGGATTTTCCATAATTGAAGCTTTAAAAAAAATAAAAAGTTCATAATTTATTGTTATAATTTAATGAGGCAATGTATTTTAGTGTAAAATAAACGATAAAAATGTTTGAAGTACTATATTTAATATTTTGCCAGCAAATTATATTATTTTCAATTATTTGGTTTGTGGTTTTTATGAATGTTAATAAATTAAACAACAAATTTCTCTAGAACTCTAGTAGTCAACTATGCTTGGATAAAAACGAACGACATTAGGGTTAGGTATGGCTAAAATTTTCAATTGTGTGGTTAAAATTAAAATTGGGTAGTTAACATTTTTCAGTATATCAATTTAAGTATCAATTTAAGTATAAATTTAAGTATATGAAATCAATTATGAAACACTTTTAAGAAAAACAAGAACGATCAATCATGTATAAAGCATTGATTATGAAACACTTTACAACTTCAATGCAATTTTATTTAAACATTTCTAAAATGCGATAAATTCAGCGGTGATAGTTTTTTAAATTATCACAGAACTGCAATAATTTATTTTACTTGAAAACTTAAAACTTCATCGAAAAAAATGAACTTTATTCAAATGGCGTCATTGAAATATAAATCGTCTGACTCTCTATGTAAAAGCAGTGAATATTTCATTCATCGCATTTATTCCAAACTCCAGAGTTAAATAATTTTGCGTGAAAGAAATTCAGCAATTCTTATACAACTCATCTTACAATCATTTGTAATTGCGTTGGCGCAGATTATAGATGCACAGAAAATACGCAAAAATAAAACGGTTTTAGGACGGATGCAACATTAAATATAAATTTTAAAAAAACTTTAAAAATCACTATTTCTTCTCTGAGAAATGGATGCCATATTTGATTTTGAAGTGGGTCACGTGGTCTCTTCATGCTATATGGGTGTAATTATTATTTTAATTTTTATTTACAAAACTACCCAACAGATTTTGATGAAATTCTTTTTATATATATTATGGGATAATTCGAATATTTTCTAACATTTTCAAAGCAATTTGTGAATTTTAACTTCGCTTAAAAAATGTTTGAAAAATTAGGTTCCATAGGGTTCAATTTATTTCATTTTTTCTACCCGGGTTCAATTCAAAACTAACTGGGTGATATTATTCATTTACACTTCCATATGCCTCACAGACCCTCTCAATAATATACTAAAATGCCATTTTGATAGAGGCATTTTTACAGTAGTTATCGTGCGAACGTACAGACAGAATGAACAGGGTCATAAATACTTTTCTCAACTATGTTGTAAAGTGTGAAAAATGGAATGTTGAATTGAAATCACACAGAAGTTATGTACATTGAATGTATCATCGTATATACATGTATCTTGCACTGACGAAGTGTATCCAATGTGTCCTCGAAACAGCTCCATGATGCATTATCATTTTATTTATTCTTATACACATTTCTCAATTTGTCCTTATCTTTTCGCCCAAAATGTATTTTACTTATTGAAATGATAACAATGTTATATTAAAGACTTGAAAACAAAGGTGTCTTAATATATTTATATGTTTATAAATATTAGTATTATGTTTATAAGTATATAAACATAAATCAGCCTTCTAAATGATAGAAATACTATATACCATTAATTAAAATGCTGTATGATAATCGCACGTGTCTTGTAAACTGAATATAAATAGAACATTAGATTCAAATCTAGTATAACCGTAACAATGAAAATCTTTTCTTTATTTATAACATCTGATATAACAATATGTTGGATTTCATACAGATAACATTCATATGCGTATCTTCTATTTTAACCTAATAGCAACTTCAATGCAGAAATCACCTAAATAAAGCAATAACCAGTTGTATCACGGTTACTGTACGTGACTTGACTGCAAAAAAATTTCAGGAGAGTTGAAGTGGGGCGTTGTTGTTTTGATAAACTTGCAATGAATCTCAATGAAGTTCTTACATTGGAAATTTTGTTATTTTGCTCATCTGTGATGAGAAATACATTGAAGTACGAATATTTCGTATTTATTTTGACAAAATATATCTTATTTTTATGAAATCTTATATTCAAAATTATAAATAAAATAACTATTATTTTTAAAAGAGAGGGGCATATTCTTAAATTTCGACAAAATATATCATATTTTTATATTAAAATATATTCAACATTATAAATAAAATAACTATTATTTTTAAAAGAGAGGGGCATATTCTAAAATTTTAACAAAATATATCATATTCTTATATGAAAATATATTCAACATTATAAATAAAATAACTATTATTTTTAAAAGAGAGGGGCATATTCTTAAATTTCAACAAAATATATCATATTTTTATATTAAGATATATTCAACATTATAAATAAAATAACTATTATTTTTGAAAGAGAGGGGCATATTCCTAAATTTGGACAAAATATATCATATTTTATATTAAAATATTATATCCAAAATTATAAATAAAATAACTATTATTTTTAAAAGAGAGGGGCATATTCCTAAATTTTGAAAAATGTATCATCTTTTTGTATTAAAACATTATATTCAAAATTATAAATAAAATAACTATTATTTCTTTTTAAAAAGGACATTTTCCTAAATTTGATAGTTAACTAAATAGTTTTTGCATCACAGAGAAGCAAGTTATAATATATATTTTTTATTCAAGCAATTAATATAACATATTTTCTTGAAATGTTATTTCCAATATATATTAGTTTTGAATTTTAAATAAATATGAGCCCGAAAACATTGCTGTTAATATAACATTTAACTTTGAAAATACCTTACTGCGAGTTTTACTGTGACATAATATAATTAGGTATGCAAACAGCCATGTATCGTGTAGTGGACGAGCATGTATGCGTCCATATTATATATTTTATAGTTTTTATTTGGCTTAAACATTATTTTCAAATCAGGACTTAATTATTCAATTTGCATATTCGGTGTCGAGTATGCGGTTAAAAGTCAGAGCCCATGCTGCAAGCTAGTCAAACGGTTGCCTGAATAGTGTTACTCGCGAAATAAAATGAGGCGATAAAATTCACCAGCATCTCTAGTCTGCAAAAAGTAAATTTCACAACTTTCCCTTGCAGATTATCGAGCGTTTCCCCCTTCTATCGCCAACATTCCCTGCTACACTTCTTTTACAACCGATAATTTGAAAAATAAATATCTACCAACAAAGATTTTGTATACAAAAATAAATCTGACAAAAAAATGCTGGCAATTGAAGAATACGTTCAAAAGTTCAAACACGTATACTTGAACTAAATAGTGATACTCGCATGCTTGTAACAAATTGTATAAATTTGTATATATATATAATAAAAATATTATATGAAATTCCAATGATAGATTTAACCATAACTTAAAATATAAGACAGCTACGTAAAGATGTAAAAAAAAGAGTATATATATATATATATATATATATATATATATATATATATATATATATTAGAAAGAAGTAATAATAAAAATAATTAATTCAAATAATTGTGAAATATTAACATCACCATAGAAGAAAAACCACGGCAATAATGCCGATAATAAAAAAGATCAGCACCGGCCCAAATTCGAAGATTAAAAAGAATTAAATCTATCTTCAGGTCTGAGTATTTAATTCTAATTCACCCAAACAAATGCCTATTTCAGATTGGACAATAGTACATTACTATAAATGTCCAAACTCAGACTACAGGCACCAAAAGATTATATATATATATATATATATATATATATATATATTCTATTTTGCTTTGCTTTGGGAAAAGTTATTATTATTATTTATACAATATTTACTTAAGAAAATTATTGAATGAATAATTGATAAATTTCCGTATTTTAAAAACATTTGATCCATAGTGTGTCATGCATTATATTAGTATTGAATGAAATTGTTTTAAATTAATAATATTTCAAACTGATGATATACTTGCAATGTATTTTTATTTTCATGTTATTTAAGAGTGCAGTTTGGGCGAATTGTTTATAATTCCACTTAGCTTTCATTCAAACTTTTCAAATCCATTCGACAAAATACTTACGCTTGAAAGTAGATCATATTTTGAATGTTCTATTTTTCAATTTTCCTAAAAAATAACTTTGTGAATATAAAACGCAAACACTGGAAAATAAACATCCTGGACGCGGCACACTTTTGAAAAGTGGTTCTCCTCTTTGTAGTTTCACCGCGTAGCAACTCATTAAACTCAACGCTTTGACCTAATTTCATCCACGTGTTAATGGCAATGACCATCAAAATATAATTAGTGGCACTCTACATTGCTTTCATTTGAAATATATTATTCTACTGTGTTAAAAGGGTATTTAGAGTAAAAATATTTATAGCCAATGCATTTACAGTCGCATAAATGCATTTATAGTCGTGCATTCTTTAAAAATGTATGCATATCTGCACAAATGCATTTATAAGAATATATATTTAAAAGTTCATATTTATGTCAATGCACATATATTTATAATAGTGGTTATCAAACTTTCAATTGCACGGAACTTCCTTTTATAATTATATTTTCTACGGAATCAACACATGTTATTTCTATTAAATCCTTTCAACATATATTATTTCTATAAAACTCTCATAACAAATGCTATTTATATAGAACTTTATCCATACGAGCTTGTGATTTTTTGAAGTGTAAAATTTAATATCATGTTCTATAGTAATAACATGTGAAAAAAATAAAGAAAAATAGAAATTCTAATATATTCTAAATGGGGAATAGATGAATAATAGGGAATAGAGATATTCTATTTGGGGAATAAATGAATAAACTTGAACGAAAGTATTTCTCCTGGAAATAAAGCATTTTTAAATTTAAAAGTATGTCTAATTTTTGTCTATGAATTTCAATACACTTTTAAGTATAATCAGGATCCGATTAAGACAGTCTGTGGCATTAGGTATAGGCTCCCAAACCTCACTTTCCTAGTTTTCCTAACGGAAAAACAAAAATATTGTACTTTTTTCTATATTAGTATTTTTACACAGACAAAAATATTTAGAGAGTTAGGTATAAAAGTACACTGCAGTTTTAAGGAAAGCAACAGCTATTTAATTTCAACTTTTAAAATACTATCTTAAGGAGGATCGCTACACAAAAATTTGAAATTTAGAGTCAAAAAATCGATTTCTTTTCTGCCTAATTTCTAGTCTACATATTCTTAAAAATCACTTCCTGAGGTTTTAGATATCTATCTTTAACCAAAGGGCTTCTTACAAGTGATTTTATAAAGTGTTATTTCGTAGTCCTCTTAATAAAATTATAACTTTATTTGCCTTTTTCTCAGAATACAAATTTCACATTTATTAGTTTATTGTAACTGCTAAGGATTTTTTCAATTTATAATAATCAAAAATATTTTGGTATATTTATAATGTTCAAAACCTCTACTATTAAAGTATGCATAGTTTTTTTTAAACTGTAACATTATAATTTTGAAAAATATTAATATATCTGAAAAATACGTATTTTACGACAGAATTTTTATGTGATAAATAAAAATATATTGTAAATTTCTTTGGAGAACAATATTAAAAACAGGCATGCAAACTTTCATAGCCCAAAATATAATAATGCATAAAAGTAAATTTATATCGTAATTGATTTTGAAGTTTTAGCATTTAAAAAGCATAGCATTTTAAAGGTAATTATTTTAATTTTTCAGAATTTCACAAATTTAAAAAATATATATCTGTATTTTTTGTTTCCTATAATGTGGCTCACAACAACTTGTAAATAACAAGACAAAGTTTTCATCTGTAGAGTGATGTTAAAAAATTAAAATTTTGTGTAACGATTCCCCTTAAACGACATTAAATTTTACTGATTTTTGAAAAACGAAATATTTGAATGGAACCCTTTCCTACCTGGAAGAATAACATGTTGAAGTCCCAGGCCGCAACGACTCATCTAAGGATTCGAGTAGCTGTTTAGGCGACCGAAAGAATAGCATGCCGAAAACCCAGACCACTCGACTCGCTCTAAGGCATGAGCAAATATTTGAGTGACCGGCATATTGGCCGGCTATTTGAGTGGAAGAATAGCATGTTGCTGTTGAGACCCAGACCGTCCGACCTACCAGAAAGGTGTAAGGTAACGAGAAGAATAGCATGTTGTTGTTGTTGAAACCCAGACCGTCCGACCTACCAGAAGGTGTAAGGTAACTGTTTAGACGGTCGGGAAGTGCCACCCAATTTAGACCGGAACCCAGTGGGGGAGGCATCCACAGGGGCCGTACCCTCCTTCCCCTACCACCAACCTCTCGGAAGGACTTACGGACCCACATGTTTAACGTGATCGTACTCCGCGTGAACACGGCGACAGTTTTGGCAGTGGCTGGAATCGAACCCGGGCCTACCGAGTGCAACTCCAGCGCGCTAACCACAGGGCTACCTGTTGAGACCCAGACCGTCCGACCTACCAGAAAGGTGTAAGGTAACTGTATGGACGGCCGGACAGGGCTACCTGTGTAAAAGTTGTATTTATAAAGCTAAATATTAGCACAAAGTTTATTACAAAATGCAATAAACAATTATTAATAAATTAAATTTATTAGAAATGCTTTTAAATTCAGAAAGGATAGGACTAAAAAAAAAGCAAGCATTTCAAAACTTTAGAATCTGGTAATCAGGGCCTGAGTACGATTTTTAGGTGTGCCAACACCTTGTAAATATGAAAAACACACCTATTGTAACTGGTTCATCCTTTCGTCTGTCTGTCTGCATGTAACATAGCAGAAAACACCAGGTTGGATTTTACGAAATTTATTACGTAACATCTAGAGATAATTTTGACGAGTCAAAAATAAAATCTGTTATAATAATTTTCATAATAAGCCCTGACATGTTGAACTGTAATAAAGCTCTCCTAAAGTTATGAGTTGCTCACTACGAACAGCAAGTACATAACTATCACTCTGAACACATTTTCTTCTTTGTTCGCTTTTCAACTTGTTCAATTTTGTTTTAACATTGCCTATAACTGTTGTTAAAATTACAAATTTTCTTTAAACTATTACAAGAATGGTTAAAACTAAAGGGGGTTCAATGGATTTGCTGGTTGGGAAAAAATCAAACTACCTCCTACTTCATCGCTGTTGCAAAGTATGCTAACACGTAAGCCTTTCCTCTTCCTTCTAAATGTTACGGTTCACTAAACTCAAAGGATAATTTTAGACCATTCTTGTTTTAGTTTCTTTATGACTTTTGAGTTGGAAGTTGGCGTCCACTTCATCTTTTTTATTATCTAGAACTGTTGTCGCCTAAACTCGATCAGATGTAGTATTAAGAAAGTAGCTGCGGAACAATGCTGTGTAGGTTCATCGACCTGATATAGCAAGTCAAGGTGAACTGATTTGACCTGCTTCCTTGTGAATCTCACCCTGTGACCTGACTCTGAAGGTTACTCGGTCTTTCCGCAAAAATTAACTTCTCGGCCTGATGTCTGGCAGAACTCTTTCTGGCTTCCCAGACACACACTCCTGTATTGTCACCAACGCCTACAGCAAGGTTCTTTAACTTGGCCAATTCCTCCAACGCAAGGCTGTATGTTGACAATTATTGGACCATCTTCAAACTAAGGTATATGTTTCGCTATTTCGAATCTTTGTTTATTAGATAGCGTGATTTTAACCCTTTCTTATTTTTTCAACGTAGATATATTTTATTTCGAAAACATTTTCAAAATATTCCTTCTTAGTAAACAAGTTTCTCCGTCGATAGAACTGTTCATTTTTAAAAATCGAAATGCAATGTATGTTTTAATATTACGAATATAAATGAATTTAAATTTTTAAAGGAGAAGTGATATTTTAAAAGTTTAAATTCCAGTTTTTGCATCAAATTTATAAAATAAAACCTCTTTTAAAAATTATTTTTACTTATTTTTTAAACGCATCAAATTGTCAGATGGATCAAAAAATTTAGCTCTTATTTTATTTTCCTCAAAGTCGTAATAAATTATCAACCTGTACAGTGTTCAAAACAAATAATTTTATTTTTCCATGACTTGACAAATTCGCTCTATTAAGGCATAACTGAAATATTATGGCTTAAACACAGACGTGAAAGAACGCTTAACAGCTTCTTAGTTTAACTGAATTTAAAAAATCATAGTATGGGCAAACACAGGAAAAAGTTACCTATCTCAATGAGTGTGACGCATAGAAAATTTTTTTAGATAAGGCACAGATATAGCTTTTGTGGAGATTTTATAACGCAATGTTTATAGAAATTGACAGCCACTGAAATGGAAAGAATCAGAACACCTTGTAATTATATTAGTGCATATAGAACACAATCTCTTCATACTTTCATTTGATTAATAAATTTAGAGAAATAAAAAGTTTGTACTTTTTTAAATAACTTTAGTGTTAATGTTACTTTTAGTGTGTTTGTAATACTGTTCCTAGGGTATTGCATATATAACAATTTTTAAACGACTGTAAATTATAACAGATGAATAAACTGTCTAAAAATTGTGATGGAAAGCGACATTTTTAAGCGATTAGCTAACAAAAGCTAGCAATTTATTAACAATTGAATGTGAGAAACCTCAATGAATGAATAACCTGTTTAATAACTGTCATAAGAAAAAAAAATTTAAACAATTATCTAACTAGAGCTAACATATTTTAAACGACTGACTGTGAGAAATCATAATCGATGAATAACCTGTTTAATAATTGTGATAGAAAAACGATAATTCTTCGATTATCTAACGAATGCTAACAAGTTTTAAACGATTGACTGTAGGAAATCATAATCGATGAATAACCTGTATAATTATTTTTGACATGAAATCGACAATTTTTAAACTATTAGCTAACGAAAGCTAACAATTTTTAAACGACTGACTGCGGGAAATCATAATCGATGAATATAACCTGCTTATTAATTATGACTGAAATCAAGCTAAAAATAAAAATAAATTTTATTTTATTTTGAAACCTTTCGTTTTTCAATACCTTATGTATGTCTTAATGGAATGGAATCACAAGCACGCTTCACATTTAAATTTGCCGACGTTGTCTACGGTAAAAATAGTTTTGTATAATTTTTAAATCTCAAATAAATGAGTACCATCGTATACTATTTTATACGAGCCGTTCGTTCTCAAGATATTAGACATCTTAATCTTTCACAGGGAACATGATATCTCTTGAAATTATTGAGTGAAATAAATGATATTTGCTACGATTATTCCAATTAAAAAACATCTGAAGCGAATCGATTTCCAGAGCTCGATAGAAAAACGATAATTTTTAGACGATTATCTAACGAAAGCTAACAAGTTTTAAACGACTGACTGTGAGAAATCATAATCGATGTATAATTATTTTTGACATGAAATCGACAATTTTTAAAAGATTAGCCCTCAAATTTTCGAATATTTTTTTCAAAAATCATGAAAAACATCGTTAAATTAAAATTAAATAACAAGTATTTATACTTTTTAATTAAAACAATCATTCTATGTATATATTTTATTTAGAAGTGAATGTCATGATTTATAGAACGATAACAAATGCAAGTTATTGATCAAGTATTCGAACACACAAAATAATAAAATGTTATAAAGTATTTGTTCAAGCAAGTATATTTTTATATGTAATATTGCTATTTAAAAGTGAATAGTATCATTTATATGTCTTTTTCCCGAGATACTGCACATTTTGATCTAAAGCGAAAAAATAACAATAAATATGTAACCTGAAATAGATAACAAATTTGTTAAGATTTATTTGTTTTACAGCGTATTTACCACAATATCGAAATTTAATAAGCTGTAGAGAAAGGTCTTGTAACACATCAGATTGTTTATTTATTTTTATTTATTTATGAAGTAGATATAAACAATTTTATTTTACATCATTTCAATGCTTAATATTTTTTACTCTTAATGTACTTACTTCTCGAAATCTGATATATAAAATATTTTAACTTAAATTTACGTTTAGGATAAAAGTACAGTTGACGTGTGAATATTAATTGAAAATATTGCCACATTAAAATATTTTTAAATGTATTCTGCAAAATGACGTCAGAGTACGTAGTTAACATCCTAAATTATATCCATTTAAACATCTTTTTATCTTGCTGACGCGAGCTTGGACATCGTCATTAAAAAAATATTGGAATTGAAACGGTAAACAGATGAGTATTATGATAGCTTAGTATCTTTAAATAATTCCTATGTGTGATGAATGCCTAATCATTTAAAGCTTTTTTAATATTTGTAAGTGACCACAATAGTAAAAAAATAATCAAAACTATGTAAAATTAACTATGCTTATTCTTGTAGTGAACAAATGGATTATAATTTTAATTTGTGTTTTCAGTATTTCTCAAAATTTTATTAAAAGTTACTAAAAGCATCGAATAATTTAACTGGAAATAATATAATTATATTAAATTTTAGATTGCTAGAAAGTTTGTAATTAAAGTGGTTTTGGAATTTACCTTAAATTTGTAATTAAAATGTAAAATGCAAAAGTAATATTCACAAAAGAAACACTATTTTAAAAACAGTTAACGCATTTTACTGTAATAATTTAAGTTCAAGAAGTAGCTTGCAATTATATACAGTAAAGCACCATTTCTACGCTTTTAATTTCTACGCGTTTATTATTTCTACTCTATTATCATTATTTTTTCGTTAATCCCCAGACATTACAATCTATTTACTTTAATTTTGATTTTTGCAGTTATACGTTTTTCTTTGATATACTGAGAAGTATATATTTTTTTCTAACAGAATCATTATCTTTATTTAATATTTTATCATAGTAGCAGTAGAAATCAATTCTTGCTAGACTTTAATATCACAGTTACTTTTTGTTATTATATCCCCATTTCCTAACATTACACTTTTTGTATTCGGAAGTATATTCCTACTTTTACTCCGTATTGGCAACACTGATTTTTATTTTAATAATGGCAACGGTTGATGATATACATCACTTGCGCACATAGTGAGTTTTCTGTTTTTGTATATTTTTTTATTCAATACTGGTTCTATTTCATTATCTTTATTCTATGGTAATTTTATTACTTATTTGAGGCGCAAAATAACTTTTCTGTTCATCGTAACAAGGTTATTTAATGAAAAGGACTGATTTAGTTGGCAAAAGAGTGCATGCACCTCCTGATCAGTTTGCACATTCTTCTATCCATTGCCATCCATTGTTATTCTATTATTTTCCCACTTAGTATTGTTTCTTATGGATTGTTCTTCTGTTTCCCCTACAATTAATATTTTCTTAATGACTAGTATTCCATTGATTTCCTTATACAGTATTCTTAATGTGTTTTAATTTTTTGTCTTCTCTGGGTATTTTACAATACCTCTTTTAGTTAATTGGCTTTTACCTGGAAATTACCTTAAGTTTTTACAATAACCACGTGGGTGAAATATATCTCGTCCGATTGAAAATTATGAAAAGCAAATTACCCAGTACAAAAGGAAGCTAATTCTACAACATAATATATGGCCATGTAATCAATATCTACCTATAACATGCATTAAAGAAGTCAATCGCTCAACTTGCACAATAAAACTTCAACTATGACTTCAGTTTAGTCTATCTTTGTTGTATTGAACTAGCATGCCTCTCTATTATTTCTAAATCAAATTATGTACTTTGTATTTTGATTTTATGTAGATTGAAAAAAAATGGATAAAATCGATAGACTTTACTAATTTGTGTCACCTTTTTTTTCAGAGTTCCCATCAATTCGACCTGTGCCCTGTCAGAATCGTATGACTGGTGAGACTGGTGTGTGTACGTTTAACTGGTCTTGTGTCAATGTGGCCCATGGTGTACACATCGGCCCTTGCGTGGACCGATTCTTTGTCGGTACCTGCTGCAAAATCCCAGCAAACAGCAGCTTCACCCCAAACCCAACAATCACGAGCTCCTATGGAGCAACGGAAGCAACCAAAGACTCTCAAGTGGAGTCATTTAGTGAAGTCACTTCTACCGCGGAACGATTCACAACAAAACAAAAAGTGATAATCCCCATTCCCGAAAAAAAAATTAACATCAGTCACACCATTAACTCACAAGTTCATCCGGAATATGACGTCGAGATTAGAAAATCGACTACATTCTCAGATGGAATTAGTGATTCATATTTACAACCTGAGACACCTATTACTTTCTTCAAACCAGAATTACTACCAATTGCACCATCATCATCCCTCAATAGGAAACCTGTGTTATTACATACTTCAACAAGCTCAACAAGTAACAACTTCGGAACGAATGCTCAAATATCCGCCAATCACAAATCATATTTTACTCCTGTGTATTCAGACGTTAAAATAGCAACTCAGTCTCCTTTCAAAAAAGATTCCACTACTGTTCACCTTCCACAGCAGAGTTCATCAATATTACAATCATCTCATGAGCAGATAAATACGCCACCATTTGTGAATAAGAATCCTCTCTTCCAACAGTTCAAGAATCACCAGAACCCATTAATATCTGCAGAATCTTCACATGTTTCCTCCAATCCATTTTACACCCATGAAACTAAGAATGATAAATGGACAGTTCCTGATGAAAAGATAAATACTCATCACATATCTATTGTTCTCGATGGTTCTATTCAGCACTCACCACAAGTAGGACAGCATGAAGATAAAATATCCAATGATACCTTCCTGAACTGGGCTTACAGCTTTTTATCAAATGGAGATAAAAATGAAACCAAATCCGGAAATGATGCATTTACAGAAGTCAATCAAAATTCAAGCATTTTACCACCTTTAAATATATCTGAAGTATCAAGTCCTAGTCATCCTCTTATCTCAGGAACACAAAAATACGATCTTATTTTAAATAACGAATCAGCTTCTGATTTTACTGTAAATGAAATAGACACTACTTCAACAATAAAGACTTCATCTGAACAAGGGATCTCTGTGCATATCGACAACGTGTCTTTAAATTTGACAAAATACACAGAACCAGCTTACCCATGGCCTTCACCAAAGCCACATACGTCAAAAGAGCCTACCTCCGGTACAACTGAAGGTGTCATTCTTCGCAATGTATCAAGAGGTAAATATTGAAACTTCAAATTTCACTTGATACACTTTTTTCTTAAATTAATGAACTATTGAACTTCTTAAAATATTGAACTGTTGAACTTCCTAAAATATTGAACTATTAATTTAATTTAGTTGATATCTAAATAATATTCTAGTTCATTCGCATTTCCCATTTTATTTAAAAACAAGTATTAAAAAAAAATGTAATATAATATTTGTATATTTTAGAGTTATTTTCCTTTTCATTTTACTGCTTTCATATTATTAGTCTTACAACAATCTCTACTATTAAACCGTGTACGATTATGTATGCACACTGTTAAAACATTTTTATGCAACGTTTCACTAAAAAGTGGCTACAGTTGTATTGCCTACTAATCAGAGAGAATTTTGACTATAGTCAAAATAGGCAAATACCGTTGGTCCACGAAGTTCTGAAGGCCTATCTTCCGTGTACAATGTAGCGTTTTTTACTACAAAAGTTTTATGGGGGACCCTGGAATTTACTTTTGCTTCAGGCGTCGTTACTAATTTTCATATACCACTGCAGCGAATTAGAAAAACTGGATTTGGTTTTCCCAAGGTTCATAGAATAGCTTATATATTGTACATGTTCTATTATGCGATTTTACTGCTCAGTGCTGCATTGTTGTGCAAAAACTAGTATGCAATGCAACTGTAGCTCCTTTTTAATGCTATATAGCATGAAAATTTGTAACAGTGTGGCACATAAATTTATCATAAGTATCACTATACGAGTAGTAATTTCATATAACAGAATTTTTTTCTACTTTTGCAAGCATAATTTCTATCAGTTTAGTTCTTATTTACAGGCAATATGTAGTATCAAAAATTTTCTACTAAAAATAACAAAAAATATATATATATAAACATGATAATGGTAAAATATTCGTTTCATTAGCTTTATTACTGATTGTGAATAAAATTCAATTGAGATAAATTTTTCTAAAATTTTCAGATAGCTGATATTACCTATATTTCCAAAAACAGCATTCTTAATATTTTAATTTTGTTTATATCATGACCCATTTAAGACAAAGGAGATGCTTTAAAAGATTTTCTTTTCCATAGTTTGCGGAAGAGCTAGAAGTAACATCATGGCACGAATTGTTGGAGGACGAAAATCACACTACTTAAGATGGCCTTGGATGGTACGTATAAGTAATTTTTAATCCTATGATAATAAAAATTAATCTGATGTCGGCAGTACATGACTTACGCCGTACAATGATTTTACTTATTTCACAGCGGAAAATCATGTTTAAGATCAGCGACACAATGTATTTAAAGTTAAATTGTACATTCGACGTTTTTGCGGATGACAATGTGTAAAACTATATCTAAGTGCCCAATTAACTTATATTTCGTGCAAATCTAACGTGACAATTATCAATATTGATAGCATCCGTAATAATCAATGTAGTCCATATATTAAAATATTTTAATAATTAATTCATCGATTTCACTTAGTTTTCGTAAATTTTAGCGTCATTTATTAAACTTCGGCGATGTTTTCGTCAATTTGGCACTATTATAATAATGAGTCCCCAAGTTAAATATAGTTCACCAAATTAGTTGCCGAGTCTTCCAAACGTTACAGGCCAAGCGTTACAGGCAGGCAGGGAAAATATATAAATAATATATATAATATATTTTATATATTAATAAATGATTATTGGTGAATTGTTGGGCGCCAAAATATAAAACTATTGCACGAAGTATCTTCTCTAACGAGTGAAACGAACTAAATCCACGACAATGATGTTAACAGGTATGTCGCATAATATTACATATAAAAAGTGAACGATTGTTAACATTTTTTTAATTTTATGTAATTTTTCTGATAAATTTATTTAAAAAACTTGCAATATCTGGAGAACAGTTCATGCTAGTGTTAAAAAGTTTGTGTCATTCGTTTTTTAATGAACAGTTACATAAGAAATGATTATTTATTTTAAATGATTAACATTGTTGAAGGTTCTGATTTTTTCAACGATTTTTTTTTCTAAATTTCATTTCAAAATTTGGGGTGAGGGAGTCTTTAGAACATTCAATTGCATTTAAAATCAATAGTGTTCTAAAATTCATCAATTGTAATATTTGTACAAAATTTCATTTGAAACGCTCCATTCGTTCGTGAGTAATCGCATGCGTACACACACTAACATACATACATACATACATACATACATACATGAAATGATGGCACGCAGCCATCATTTCAAAAACGTTTGATTCGAGTTGCTTAGATCGGGGGAGCTCAAATTCAAGTTTTCGACCAAGTGATAATACTTTCCCTATACATTATTATGTATACAATAGGGAAAGTAATATGTTTCTCAACTTTAGGTCTGCTATACTTTATATTGGTAGTTTAAGTTTGCCATACATGGCAATTCTGACCTTTACAGTTTTGACATTCAATTTATGGAGCATTTTCCGCCAGTTTATGAATTTCCCTATATACATGGTATAATGCATAGGAAAAGTATTGTGACGAGGTCGAAAATTCGAATTTTACTTTAGAGCACATTTCAAACATCCTTGAACACGAATCGAGCGTGTTTGAGGTGGTGTCTGTCTGCGTATAATTATTAGTGTGTGTATCTGTGAGTCTGTGGATGCTATATCTCACGAACGAATTGAGCGTTTCGAAAGAAATTTCGAACAAATATCACTGGTGAACGTTGGAACCTCACTGATTTTAAACGCAATCGGATGTTCGGAAGACTCCAAATTTTCGAATGAAATTTTGAAATAATCATTAATAAATCAAAATTTTCAGTAATGTGACATAAATGATCATTTCTTATGTAATTTTTTATTAGAAAACGAATGGCACAAACGTTAGAGCGCTAGCGTAAACTGTTCTCGAGATATTGGAATTTGCATGTTTTTCAAATAAATATATCAAAAGAATTACATAAAATTAAAAAAGTATTAACTATCTTGCACATTCACTTTTCATGTGCAATATCAAGCGACACATTCATTAACATCATTCTCGTGGATCTAACTTGTTCCATTCACGAGAGAAGATACTTTACAGAACTGTTTTGTATTTTGACGCACAACAATTTGCCAAGAGTCATTTATTTATATATAAAAAAAGCCCTTCTCTCTGTTTGCCTAACGTTTGGCGATAAATTTGGCAAACTTTACTAATTTAGCAAAATATTGTCAACATAGCGACATTTTTATAATCGTTGACGAGAATATAATCAAAACTGTAAAAAGGACGCTGAATTAAGGAAAGTTAAGCCATATTGATGAATTAATTATCAAAATATTTATATATACGAGCTACATTGCTTATTATGGATGCTATCAATATTGATAATTGTCAAGATAGAGTTGCGCGAAATATAAGTTAATGGGGTACTACGAAATAGTTTTACTTGTTTTCATTCGAAAAAGCGCCAAGTATGTACAATGCAACGTCAAACACATTATGCGTGGATCCCATGCATCATTTTTCACTGTGAAGAAGTAAATTCATTGGGAAAGTCATGTGCTGCCCACATCAGATTTAGAAATAAAATAAAAAAATACTTGAAAATATTTATTTTTATAAATGTAATAAAATAAAGTTTTATTTCATTAAACCAAAAATAATCTACATTTTACATAAAATGCACTTTTAACTCTTTGTTTTAGATTTCACTTCGTCGATTCGAAGGTAAAAGCTTTAAACACAAATGCGGAGCTGCACTTCTGAATCAGTTGTGGGCCGTAACTGCTGCACATTGTGTTGATGGGTAAATATGAATTCCTAATATTCTAAATTATACGCTGTATTTTTTATTAAGAATCTTTAAAATATCACATTTTAAGTAAAATCACATTAAAAATCTAGCATTGCCATTACATAACTTTCACCCCAAATGAACAAATTTCGATATTTAGGGATAACAAAAATTACAGCTTTTTTATGACTTTCTCGTGTTGAAAATCAATAGACTTATCGTTGTTGCTAATTAAATTAAATGCGCCAAATTTCATGGAAATCGCTAAATTCTTTTGAGCGATATCACTCAATTTGTGGGGAAAACATAAAATTATTTTTTATAACACCAAAACGACAAAATGTCCGCGGTATAACAGTCATGACACAGCAAGCGTATTATACAGGTAAGAATGACTTTTTCAACATTGTCTTGTAGAAATTTGAAAATTGTTTATGATTCACTTTGCGTTATATATACAACTGTTCTAAATAAAATTACGTAGTAAATTATGCAGAATAAAATGTTAACTCTTGAATCAAATTTTGGGAACCTTTGTATGAAAGAACTAGCCATTTCGCTTCGCGTTCTCAATAGCTAGTGATTATTAACTGTGATACCTAATATACACTTAACCAAAATAGTTGATAACTTTTCTGAATAGCAAAATCCCTTTTAGATTTAAGCCTAAAAATGGCACACGTTTTATAATTCTTTTAGCATGCCAAATGGTAAAATATATTGAATCTTTTTCCACTCGCGACGAAATGATTTAATTGTCTAATTTTTCGATTGGCAGCGAAAGGATATAAAATTGTGTTTTTATTATTTTTAGTTTGTGAATATCTTGAATATTATTTCCACGCGACAAAATTATTTAATTATTGTGAAACTAATTTTAACAATTAGAAAAATTATTCTCGTTATATTTACAAAATAATTTCTTTTTTTCTAGTTTTAATTATTGGCAGCGAAAGGCTATCAAATTTCGTATTTATTACTTTTGATAGGAAAGTTGTTGTAAGTTTTTTTTTAAATATCTTTATATCTTCATCCCTAATTTGAAATTTTTAATTTTTCCGTTGACCTGGAAGCTAAGACGGATCGAAAGAAAGCCAAACCGAGATTCTGACTTCATTGGAAGTGCTCGATTATTTTGAAAAGTGGTTTTATTTTTTTTAATTATTCCTTTACATAGTCATCCCTAATTTGAATTTCAGAAATATTTCCCCCCGTTAACCTGGAAGTTAAGACCGATTGAATGAGATCAAAACCGAGATTCTGGCTGAGTGGAAGCGCTTGATAATTATTATACATCACCCGCCAGTCAGTCAGTTCATATTATATAAAAAACAAGAAAACCTATGTTTTGCAGCATAGCAAACTTGCTGTCAAATACAAGATGTATACATCTTAATATATACAACCGATTCACTCAGCCATTTTCCAAGAGCAACGACATTTTTTAACGATATATTAAATCCTTTACCTTGTACAGCAATAGAAACACACTTAGTTACCGGTCACTGAACTGTGGAAATTTCGTCATTCGCCATGATGTTCAAACCGAGGCTACTTAATTCAGTTGCAACACATGTGAACGCAATTTCAAATTGAATAGCAGGTGGAACTACAAGATGCTGATAAATACATTTCCAAGAAAGTTCCATTCCATATAATTGGCCAACTGCCGTGCACAAGTGCGTTTCCTTGCTTGTGGGGAGTCCAATGTTTCGCAAAATCAGGCTCAATTTTTTCATAATGGTATGAATTGATTGGCTTATGGCATTTCCTTCCTTCTTTTAATGGAATAAATCTGAGGTCTCTAGCACAAGACTTTGGCTACAAATTAACGCATTTTTATAGTATGGGAAATAATTATCACAAATTACAGATATCTTAACAGTGGGCGGCGATAAAAAAATCCGTAAGGTCATGTTGTGAAATATTGTTGTTACTGACTGCTGAGGTATTATATTACTTAAGTTAAGTGTTATTTTGTTGCTACAAGTATACCGAATTTCTCGGTAATTCGCTTATTTATTTTTAGAGAAATCGCGCTCCCTGTGGAAAATAAAAATTCTCATATCGCGAGAATGGCTAATGTTACTACTCAACACCGATATCCATTTATTTCTAGTTATACTTACACTCATAACATATTTGTTATTCTATGATTTTTGTTTTCATTTTAGATTTTAAAAAAGCGCGTTATCTTGAAAAAAGCCTATGTTATCGCTTTTAATGTCACCCTAATTTTTTGAATAAAAAATTACATATAAATCAGCTATTCTTACAAGAAAATTTAAGACACTTTTGTTTTTATAGTTTTTGTTCATTTTTTGCAACTTTTTTTCGCTTCCTGTTAGAGATAGAGACAAAGTCAATTAATAAGTTGTAGAGCTATGGAAAATCAGTATAAAGCATTTTATCCTCCGCAAAAAATAAAAGGTAATCCTGAAAAGAAGTGTATACAATCTAGCTTTCTCCCTAACCCCAAAATCAAACAGTTAGACAATATAATACAAGTAGATTGAAATTGACTTTATTATAAATAAAATACAAAATACTCACCTTCAGAATACATACCTGCAGACGTGTAATAAGATGTTTCCGTCATGTTTTACAATCTCTCTACGTTTAGTAACTATTTGCAATCGAAGTTAATTTGTGAATGACCCCTTATTTCCCAATGAAAATCTTAATCAATGATAACTACATCAAATTGAATCGTATTACAACCAGATATTTTTCAGTTTTACTAAATACTGTATGGGCAACATTTTTCTAAATTGATTTTAATTTTCGATAGAGGGGCTGTATGAAAAGTGAATTTTCTTAAATTTTACAAAAATATGGTACAGCATTTAAATTACTATTTCATAACTTCCTGCCTTATTTGTAATTGGAACTATGGGTATACAACCAACGGTTTAAAAAATCTTCCACTGTTTACATTTGCGTTCACTTTTTGTGAAACATATATATGTTATATATTTTTGTGATATATATAATATTTTCTTTTTTATTTCAGAAAAATGCCTAACGATGTGATGTTACGCCTTGGGGAGTACAACTTCCATCGATTGGATGAATTTCATCCTCACATTGAACGTAGAATCTACATGATAGTTATCCATCCTGAATTTGATCCGGCTACGTATGAGAATGATCTGGCTTTGCTGCGTTTCTACGAACCAGTTCAATTTCAAGCAAATATAGTCCCAGTCTGTCTTCCCAAGTTTACTGGAGATATTGCAGGAAGAACTGCTGTAGTAACCGGATGGGGTCGGCTTTCTGAAGGTAGGTCGAGAGCAATTTATTTTCTTTTCAATTACTACCACGTTATTAAAGATTGGCATGACAGCGTTCACTCTAAAGATAGGTCTTTGAAAAAAGTTATAATTGGTAACGAGGAAAATTTCTTTTTAGAGTTCAAGGAACAATAGGAGCTGAAGAGGAAGTAGAAGTCACCCCATTTCTCGTAAAACTTGATTTCACGAAAGAGCAGTAAATAAAAAGAGCTAGAAAGCAGAATTAAATACCCTTTTCTTATTGTATAGATGTCGGGATTTTTAGTTCTTAGATAAAAATGTATTTCTAAATCTTGAAACCTTGTTTTGTTCATGCAAAGTGTTTGAATTGTATGAATGTATGTCATGTTTGTTGCTATTTAAAGACTTGTGTTTTAACAGTTGTAAAGAGAAATAAGATTCTCTGTACAACGTAGAGAATAACCTTGCATCGTCAGAATGATGTAGTGGTTAGCATATCGAGGCGTAATTCAGGAGACTCGGGATCAAGTGGCCATTCTTGCCGATTGATTTTCATATAAAAAATAAAACTATTTTATAAACTATAATTATTTATCATAATTGACTTTATAAAGACACCTTGCCTAATGTATAAAAATCTGATGTAGGCATCTTTTGAGCTTTCCTTATATAATGAAGGAAATTACATTTTTCACACACAGTGAAAAAGGATGTATGTATAATCTCCATTGACGATTTTTTGGACATGTAATACTATTTCGAAGTATCCAGCTAACTTATGCAACTCTAAATTGGCAAATATCCATATTGATAACATGCGCAATATGTAATATAGTCCATATATTAAAATATTTTAATAATAAATTCATCAATTTGGCGTCATTTTCGTTAATTTAGCGTCGTTTTTACTTTCCCTGCAATAGATGGTAATATATAGGGAAAGTATTGGAATCATGACGAAAATCGCAACTTGAGTTTTCGACGGACCTACACGTTTTGGGACCTCTAGAACACGAAAACACTATTTTTAGTGTGACGTCTGTGTGTGTGTGTGTGTGTGAGAGAGAGAGTGTGTCTGTCTGTGCAATGTATGTACCCACTCTAACTAAAAAACTAATTGACCAAATTTCTTAAAATTTGGCAAGTCCCTTGTGGGTAACTCCGGTGTTGATCAGATTTTGGTATGATTCTGAATAAAAGAACCTACCTTTTTTTACAAAAATAACTCGCAAAAATTGGCTGTATCCACTCTAGAATGGCCAGCAAAAATCGTCTAAAACGAAAGACTACGTATGCTCAAACACATCAATTAAATGCTTGTTTTCTACGTAAATTTTAACGAGTAAAAGAATAAGACCAGCCCCATTACACTTGGACTAGCCGTTCTCAGATATTTTAGTTTTTTTGCTACACCACTTTTGAAAATAAGTCCAGTTACCAAATGAAGAATATTGACTTAAAAGGGCAAATTTAGTGTAGTAATTTAAAATAATTATGGGTGTCTTTTGTGCAATTAAACTCAATTTGATGAATTATTGAAGAAACAAAGAGAACATGAATATGAGCCTGTAGGGAAAGTCATGTGCTGCTCACATCAGAATTTTGCAATTTTAACGATATGTTCGTCAATTTAAGCCGAAATATAGCGAAGTGGGCGATATTTCGCTAAATTCGCCAAATTTATCCAAACAGAGAGAAAAGTGTCTTATGTGTAAATGACTATTAGCGAATTGTTAGGCGTTTTTCTTATAGTAGATTCTTTTACAAAATATTAAATTCTCGTCAATTAGTTGTAGTTTTCATTGATTTAGCGTCATTTTTATCAATTTGGCGACATTTTTAGTTTAGTAGCATTTAGAAATGTCGCCAAGTTAGCGACATTCTGCCAAATTCGCTGCCAAAATTTCGCCAAGTGTTATGGACGGAGAATTAAGTTAATCTTATAGCAGATAAATGACTATTGGCGTTCAAATAACAAACTATTACCCAAAGTATCTTTTCTCGTGAATGAAACGAACTAGATCCACGAGAAGATGTTAACGAATTTATTACATAATATTACATATGAAAATTGAACATATTTCACAATAGTTAAAACATTTATTTTATTTTATGTGATTTTATGCTTAAATCAGAAAGGGTTTTTGATATTCAGAAAAGTTATCAACAACTTTAATTAAGGGTGTAGGTGTCACATTTAATGACCACTAGCCATTTCAAACGCTCGAAGCGCAGGTGATCATAAAGAAAGATATTAATTACTTTTCTTTAGCCAATGTACGTTTATATGTATGAGTTGTATAACCCCAACAGATATATCCTCCCCATCCGTGAATTCTTTTTTATCTCCTCCTAATGATTCAACGTCAAATCACTTCTGACACGATTTGGGTGTGGCCTGGAAGTTATCCAGTTGGCAAAAATATAGGTCAACAGTACATTTTGGAAAAAAAACTGTAATTATTTTAATATACGAGATATTTTTGAAAATCTGAAATATTTAACTTGGTTTCGAAGTGCGTAATAGTTTCATTTCTAACTCTGATAACTGCAATAGAGTGTAAATGTTACGGTTGTGAACTGTATCTAAGGTAATCATTGCGAGATAATTAAGAAATAGTAGTTCTTGATATAAAATAGAAATATGCACCGCGCAAAGCTAACTTGATAACAAAGAGGCATTTGGAAAATTGCCAGTCTCTACTGAGTAGTATTTAACTAACACGAAAAGGTTTAGAAAGCTTCGTATAAAACTGCGTTCTCAATAGCTAGTAGTCACTAAATGTGACATTTACAAAGTTGGATGACACTTACACAGTGGAGTGACACAAATTTCGGAAAAGTTCGGTAAAAATTTCGGAAAAGTTCAATTCAAAAATGGAATTAGGAATGAAAGTGATCTTAGTTTTCGAAAAATTAAAAACATGATTGGAGTCCCAAGAATGTTCAGCAATTGCAGACTTAGAAACTTTTGTTTAAAAACATGTCTCATGTGTTCCTTAATACGATGTTTGGTTATTTTAGGGGATTTAAAGACATGCCTAAGATTGAAACGTAAAAGAAAACTGAAACGTAAAAGAAACCAATTTCAGTTCATTGAATTTATGCAACGCTTTGTCAATGACTCTATTATTTTGTGTTATATGCCGCTTTTAACGAAGTTGTATTAATTTTATTACTTTAGCAGCAGTTTGATCTGTACGTGATGCAACTTTTTCTTCTCAAGATGTTGATACAGATTAAAATCATCTTACTTTTTTACTTCCCCTGTAATACATGGTAATGTTTAGAGAAAGTATTGGAATTATGCCGAAAATCGCAACTCGAGTTTTGGAGGGATCTACACATTTTGGGACCTCTAGAATACGAAAAAACTGTTTTTAGCGTAACGTCTGTGTGTGTGTGTGTGTGTGTGTGTGTGTGTGTGTGTGTGTGTGTGTGTGTGTGTGTGTGTGTGTCCAATGTATGTATCCACTCTAACTGGAAAACTAAGTCACCGAATTTCATAAAATTTGGTAAGTAAATCCCTTATAGGTGACCATGATGCTGATTAGATTTTGATACGATTCGGGATAAAAGACCCTGCTCTTTTTGCAAAATGGCCAGCAAAAATTGCCTGTATCCACTCTAGTTGAAATACTAATAGACCAAATTTCATAAAATTTGGTTGATCAGTCACGTGTAGGTTACTCTGGTGCGGATTAGATTTTGGTACGATTCGGAAAACAGCATTTTTCTGCAAAATGACCCACATAAATCTCCAAAATCTAAAATAAAGGACTACGTATGCTCAAATATACCAATTAAATGCTTGTTCTATACGTAATTTTTGACGATGAAAAGTGTAAGACCAACCCCATTACTATAGGGCTAGCCTTTTTCGAAATGTCTGAATTTTTTCACATTTTCGCTACGCCACGTTTGAAAATAATTTCAGTTACCAAATGAAAATGAAATTCTGAGTAATTTTAAATAATTATGGGTGTTATTTTGTGAAATTAAACTCAATTTAATGAATTGTTGAAGAAACAAAAAGAACGTGAATATGAGTCTGCATAGAAAGTTATGTGCTGTCTACATCAGGTTTTTATTCATTTTATCAAAACTAATTCTTGTATGTGTATATCTTAGCAATTTCCTTACAGATCTAGCTAGGATATAAATTTAAATAATTATTTATAAATATCTAATGCATCCATATTTCTATATCTCATTGCAGAAGGTGAACTCCCAGGGTCATTGCATGAAGTTCATATGCCCATCCTAACTAACAAAGAGTGTGAAGAAATGTATTCCCAGGCAGGATATTCAGAAACGATCCGAGATGTATTCGTGTGTGCTGGACTTATGAGTGGAGGTCTAGATGCATGTGAGGTACGTTATGTACCAAAACAGTATCTGGTACTTTCAATATTATGCGTTGTTGTCAGGGTTGTATCCTGAAATATCAAAACTGGGTTATATCATCAAACACCTCTAGCAGAATTGTGATGTAAAAAATAAATGAGAAAAGGTTTTCACTGTTGTCCCCTGCTTAACAGTGGGGCATTGAAAAATAAAAAGTAGATTTCAATCACACATTAAATTAAACCAAATTGAGGGTGTAGGCCAGGGATGAAGAACCTTTTTATGTTTGAAAGTCACGCTGATGTAAACTTCCCTCCAAAAAAGCCGCATATAAGAATTTTTATAATATATACAGCAAAACGCAACTCTTTAGCAGAAAATACAAGGTCTAAAAGGTCTTAGACAAACTTTAAAGGTAGAGATCAGGTATACAAAAATGTGCTCGTTTTACATAGGAACATGTGGCCGCAAACGCCACCATGGGGTGCTACAGATGCAGGAAGAAACAAAAAGAAAGGAATGCAAATAATACAACACAGGTTTATTAGACATAACAATTACAAAGTATCAATTACAATTGTGTATCATAGTATAAAAGTATGTGTTCAAATTTCTTGCTTCCGCAGCTATGAATGTTTCGGCCAGGATGTGCAAGACTATCTCAAAAGGACCTTTCCTGCAAGATAGATCGTCCGGGAAGGACCCGTCAGTTGGCCACCACAATCCCCCGACTTATCCCCCACTGATTTCTTCCTGTGGGGTTACCTGAAAAACCTTGTTTACGAGACCCCCCCCCCCCCTGTAACAACTGACGCTAACTTTATAGCGAGAGTCGTTGAGGCAGCAGCACATGTCCGCGAGCGTCCTGGCATTTTTGAACGCGTTCGCCAATCCAATGCGTTGACGTTGCCAGACATGCATATCTGCGGATGGCAAGATCTTTGAATACCTACTTTAATACTATCATAAACAATTGTAATTGATACTTATAATTGTTATGTCTAATAAACCTGTGTTGTGTTATCTGCATTCCTTTCTATTTGTTTCTTCCTGCAACTGTAGCACCCTCCTCTGTGGCGTTTGCGGCTACATGTTCCTAGGCAAAACAGCTTGTTTCGTATGCCTGACCTACCTTTAAAATTTGTATAAGACCTTTTGGACCACTCTGTAAAATTAGTATATACAACTTATAAAGGTGGAAAGTCCCTTGAGAAGGTTGCAATTGATGTCCCAAAAGGGGCCGTAGGTTCCCCACCGCTAGTGCAGTCAGATTCAGTTCAAAATAATACTATATAAATATCATTCTCATCCAAATTTGATATTGTGCAAAATTGTCGAAGGGCAACGAGGGTATACGCAGATGAAATAGTTTCGAAAATTTTACATAATATCGATTTTGGACAATGATAAGGTTTATATAGTATTATTTTGAATTAAATCTGATGCCTACAGCCTCAATTTGGTTCAATTTCGTGTGTGATAAAAATTTATTTTCTTATTTTTCCATGCGCCATTTCTGTGTAAGGACATAAGGATTTTTTTTCTCATCACTTTTTATTTCTTTACTTTTTACTTTTTACTGTTTTAATTTAATTGACGTACAAACCTGTGTCGTATTATATATGGATGGGCGCGTTAGAACTAGAAGAACTTGCCATCTAAAGAACCATAATTCGCAAAGAAAATGCTGGAAAAGTGCAAAAACTTAGTCATGACGTACGTAAATGACGTAACGGCGTAACTTAATGACGTAAGAATTTAATAGATGAAAATGTTCTACAAGATGAAACTGTATGCCGAGTGTCAGCTCTCTACGTACTCTGGGAGCGGAGAACGAATCCGTCAAAGATGCTGAACGAAATAAAAATTGGTGTAGTGAAAAAAAGGGTGATAGCAATGCTTTGAAGTTATTAGTTATAAAAAATAATTATAACTTTCCTTGGGAGTGAAGTTGGGATAAAATGCCCCAGTTTTAGATGCAGAATATGTCACTGGTAGATACATACTACATGCATACGTAATATTATCCAATTTAGTTGATTAATCCAATTTAGTTCAATCTGAGAGGAGTCCGTCATGGATCAAAGTATAGGTTTATATTAAACAAAAAACTTTCTTCGCCCTATAGAGCACCTGAGATTCTATTTTAGCAAGGCACGTTAATAGAAGATATTCAGAAACTCTTACAAATTATGACTATTTATTTTGCCCTTCGCTCTTTTATGGTTATACAATTTTCAAAAAATAACTGAAAAATTTATCAATTTTAGATTTTCTTTTCCAAATACTAATTCAAAATATTTTCTTTTTCAAATACCATTTTAAAATATTTTCAAATTCTAATTTAAAAAAAAACTTTATTCACCCTACAGAGCTGCTGGGATTCTATTTTAGCAAGGCATGTCAATAGAAGGTATTCAGAAACTGTTATAAATTAGGGCTTTCTATTTTGCCCTCTGCTCTTTTATGGTTATACAATTTGTAAATGTAGCTGAAAACACTATCAATTTTAGATTTTCTTTATCAAATACTATTTAGATTTCTCAGCTCTATTTTTTACCACATATTATGTCAAAACTTTAATTTAGATATTTTAGTCTCAATGCTGCTCAAGAAGGATTTGCCTTGCTTAGTATTTACGAAAAGTACGACTATCCTGTACGGTAAAGAAAGTTTTTTTATTTAACAAATAATTTATATTTGGGACGATCTATTGCAACCCATGGCAAAGTTTATTGGAAAATGTTTCAATAACCGAAATTATCAACACACAATAGACGAACAACGAAATTATCAACACACAACACACAATATTTTTATAAACCTGGAAACCGTGGTTCGTAAAGAAAAAAAACAAAAACAAAAAAAAAAACAGAACTTGTTTCAACTGAAGAAACTAGCCTGAAATTCCTTCCTGAGTACGGACAGCTCAGTGAGTAAAACGCTGATTTCGAGATATAAAGGTCGGGGTTTCGAGTTCCTCCATCGATGTTACTTTTTAAGATTCATTAACCTATTACTACTCTTTAGATCAATGATTACTATTTTACATTATCTTTTTCCTTGAACTTCGAAATTGAGGAAATAAGTAAAACTCTCTCTTTCAGGGGGATTCCGGAGGTCCTATGGTGGTAAAAGGAGACAGAGGAGAATGGACACTTGTTGGACTTATTTCGTGGGGTATGGGTTGCGCAGCTCCAAGGCAGCCCGGTGTGTATACAAGAATCACAAAATTTGTGGATTGGATTGATGAAATCATTACATATTAATATGTTGTCTCAGCATTAAAAGAATCAAGTTAAAAATGTTTATAAATTAAGAAGGAAAATTTAGCATGTTAAAAGGTAGTCTTCAAATTAATACAGAAGAAGGGATACTTGTTGGACTTATTTCATGGAATATAAGTTGTGCAGTCCCAGGGCAACCCGGTGTGTACACAGGAATCACAAAATATCTGGATTGGATTGATGAAATAATTACATATTGACATGCTGCTTCAGCATTTAAAGAATCAAGTTAATACAAATTTCAAATTAAGAAGGCAAATCCAGCATTTTGAAAGGTATTCTTCAAACTAATACAGATAATAATGGACTGCTTAATATTATTATTAGAAATCCTAGATAAGAATGGACACTTGGACTTATTTCCTAGAGGATGGGTTGTGCAGACCTAAGGTCAACCGATGTGCAGACATGAATTACAGAGTTTGTAGATTGGATTGAGGAAATAATTAAATATTTATATATTAAAAAAAGAATCAAGAATCATTAAAAATTAAAAGAATCAGGTTGAAAATATTTTCAAATTAAGAAGGAAAAACTTAATATGCTAAAAGGTATTCTTCAAACTAATACTTCTAACCAAAAATAAGACTGAGCTTATATCACTGCCGGTGTTTAAAGTATTTTGATGTATCAACATTTATTACACCAGATATGGCAGAACTTATATCTGGACTGACGGAACTTGTATCTTATGTGATGATGGAGATATATTTTTTCATACATATGATGTTAACATAAATATTAAAGTAGATGTCATTTGTGCTAGATTGTAATATATACATTTATATATTTATATATATATACCTATACATCAAAACCACCTAACTACTGCCATAAGTTTAAGTTTTGTTACATACATGTTATTGTTTTGTACGTTTATTTAACCTGTAATAAATAAAGATTTTTTATACATTCTTACATCGTTTGCTTATTAATGATTTTTATAAAACACGTGAGTTTATCAGAACAATAGTACATACTCTCTTAAAGCATCTCTCAATTTTATTTAAGTTATTAAAATAAATTATATTTATCTATAGTCAACTTAAATGATAAAAGTAAGAAAGCATAATTATGTTCTTTCTTCTATATACCTTTTTCACATTATGCTGGATTTTATCACAGTAACTGAATTATGTAATTGTAGCATGAAACAGTATTTGCTACTTATATATAACTCACTTGCATGAATTTCACTTGCAATATATTTGACTTTGGAAAAATATCGTTCGCATTCGTCTCATGATGATTGTTACTTATTTGAAATTTTTAAATTCACGGTGATAATTTTTTTTTTTAAATTCCCTATTTTTAAATTCATTGTTTCTCATTTTCCAGCTACTTAACCTTTACATTTTAAAATCATTTTGCCTATGAATCTTGTCAATTTTAATATATATTTACCATGGTATAATTTATGCGCTATTTCTGACTTAAAATCGGAGCTTGATTATTTAAAAGCTGCTGTGCACTGTAAAGTTGTAAAACATTGCTTACGAGAACATCAAAATTGTGTAAAAATTTAAGACAAGATTAATAAGATTAATATAATATTTAATAAAATTTATAAATATTATATTGTTAATCACTTTTGAATGACGAATTATAGGTTTGTTACTTCTTTTGCCTTTTTATTCAAAAGTGCTTTCTAATTATCAATTTTGATGACTTTGAAGCTTTTTACTCCAAACTCTAGCAATCTGGTCAATAATTTGTATATGTCAAGACATTTTTTGGAGTTATGGCATGTTTAATTTGTTTCCTCTGTTTTATTCTTTTTCTGCACCTCACTTCGCGTCTATATATTTTGTATTCCGAAACGGTCGTCTGTTGTATAATTTTATTTGTGAAGCACTTCACGTTGGGATTGCTTTATTTGATATTTTATAAAAATTTACCTATTTCCCATTATAATGTGAAAATTGATGGCGCAAAATAAATTGTTTCTGTAATATTTTTCCTAATAAGGTTTTTTTTTCACTTGAAAAAGAAATGAAAAAGTGAAGGATGAAAATTAATAATTTATAACGTTCCAAAATGTAACGGAATCTTAATTAATGCAACTGTAAACCTCTAAAATTCGTTGAATTCAATAGATATGTTTTTGAAATCGAAAACAAAGAGAAAAAAGGAACTTATAGAGAATAAAGAGATTAGACTTTTAAAACTTAAAATTTTGAAAAATAAAAGACTACAAATTACAAACAATGACGTCAAGAAAAGGGTTCTTTTCTTCATGCACTAGAACGAACTACCCTGCGTTGCCCAGGTGCTAAATAAGCGCCTGCTACTTAAATAATATAGATAAAGATAACACCACTCAATTTTAAAATCGCCAGTTTTGAACTAGAACCTTTCCCGCACTTAAATTTTTTTATGCGCAACCATGCCAACGACATACAATGCAACTCTGGCGTAGTATTAGGGCGTATCAAAAAAGCCCTAAATAGGCTTTTTTGATACGCCCTAAATGAGCTCCTAGAAAGTTTCAATAATATGCTATAAAATGCATATTACTGAAACGTCTTACTTGGATGCGTTTAATTAGTCTTTTATACTATATTAAGTTCATCATAAAACCTCACAACATAATAAACATTTATTTATATTTTTATACCATTCAAATATATATCATGGGATTGAGTTTGAACAAAAGTCACAAACGTAGTTTTCGTAATCACTGCTTTCTGATTAAGCCCATCATAAAACCTCACAACATAATAAACATTTATTTATATTTTTATACCATTCAAATATATATCATGGGATTGAGTTTAAACAAAAGTCACAAACGTAGTTTTTGTAATCACTGCATTCCGATTAAGTCCATCATAAAAGCTCACAACATAATAAACATTTATTTGTATTTTTATACCATTCAAATATATATTATGGGATTCAGTTTGAACAATAGTCACAAACGTAGTGTTCGTAATCACTGCATTCTGATTAGGCCTATCATAAAAGCTCACAACATAATAAACATTTATTTATATTTTTACACCATTCAAATATATATCATGGGATTCAGTTTGAACAAAAGTCACAAACGTAGTTTTCGTAATCACTGCATTCTGATTAAGCCCATCATAAAAGCTCACAACATAATAAACATTTATTTATATTTTTATACCTTTCAAATATATATCATGGGATTCAGTTTGAACAAAAGTCACAAACGTAGTTTTCGTAATCACTGCATTCTGATTAAACCCATTTCAAGCAAATTACACATCCATACCATATTTTGTTTGAACTGAATTAGGCCACAAATTAAACACATTTCATCATCTATTGACTGAAAATTGAAAGCGTCGTCACCACTATTATCCTCGCGAATGGTTTTTTTCCCCCTCAATATTGGATTGTGATGAAGACACGACAAAACTAATTTGTCGCCGGCGGATCTTCTTTCTATTATTATTATTTTTTATTTTCCTTTACTCAATTTTTCCTCCAGATTTATTTGACATTGAAGATTTCCCCTTCATCATTAAATTTTCACCATTCTTCTTTTCCTTCTCTTCTTTCTTTTCAGTTTCTCATTTTATTTTATTATTATTTTTTTACCTCTTTGGCTTCTTCGAAGACGTCCAATATTCTCCAGCTATTTTATTCACTTTATTAATTTATTAAAATTGTGCTTGATTTCATCCTCATGAGCTAATTGAACATATATTCGCCATAGCTCAATCATGGCAACACCATAAAACTTCTTTGATAACAGTAACAAGTGCGATTTGTGTTTCTTGTTCGTAACATTCCTACAAAGTAAACATTCCCATAAAGGTTCTCCATAGGAACCAAAATATTAATCTGTCGCGTGAAGTTGTTCGAGAAATATTAAAATTCTTCGAAACAGATTTTGCGGAGTTGATATTTTCGATAGATTCTAAAGTCTCCCGTCCATTTTCTGGGGGTCCACTTAGCCTTGTCGATTATTCTTTACCAATGTCGCACCATTTGAAAACAAAAATTAATTGATTTCAGTATATTTTTAAAAGTTATGGGTAAAATCGCCACTATGTCGATATAGCCCCAATGAGAATGGCGATATTACCCGAAAGGTTCAAATGGTAGATATGCTGTTTTTATTTCCCACCTAAACGCTGCCAACTAACATAGCTTCATGGAGAGAAAGGTAAATATGCATACTTCATAACTATAAATAGAACTTCGTGTAACAAACGATTAAAGTAAATTAACGCAGAATAACTTGAGCTTCAAAATTTAAAATGACGAAATTATGCAACTTTGTCCCTGAAAAAAAAAATACAGCATACTGTACGGATTATTTTATTTATTTATTCATTTATTTATTTATAAAAAAGCATGCTACAAGAAGAATCCTAGTGACAGCAGGCGAAATAATACAGAGAGTAAAAATCCGAACCATACAGATAGAATAAAAATAAAATAATAAAATAATATAAGAACATAAAGACACAAAAATTTACACCATTATGGTATGTTTCTTTTTCAAATCTCTATACTTCACCATTCTCCACGTATTACAATGTACATGGGTGTGGAAACTAGGGGTGGCGGTATTACCCCTATTGACCGGTATTGTCCCTATTTCCCCGATGTTTGCTTTATTCAACGTAACATTGAGAAACGCAGTAAGGGCAAGCTGAACTCCCCCTAGAAATATATTCGGCTCGTCAAGAAAATTATTCAGGTGTAAGTATATGAGAGCTTACGTTTTTATTCATAAAAATTTATCAAAAAAATCTAATGTGGGCAGCACATGACTTTCCCTGCATAATGCAATGACTTTATTTCTTTCACAGCGAATTTAGGGATGCTTAATGCGTGCTCTTCAATTTTCGAAAACTCTAATTCGAATTTTCGACCCAATCACAATGCTTTCCGTATATATTATACCCTATATATTATATATATGTAGGGAAAGTAAAAGCTGGAAAATAGTAAAAAAATTATGAAGTGTTTGTTTTTCACAATAGTATATAAATGATAGTGTAGCTAAAATTAGAGTTTAACAAATTATCTATACATAGTTTGAAATAATTATTAGACATATAACGGGTTTGAATGGTCTATATTTATATATAAATATGTAACGCTGTAAGTTTATATATAAATATGTAAAGTTACACATTATACTATGCATGTAGGGAACGTATAAATGTGTAGCGCTATATATAAATGTGTTCACTATATACTATGTATGTAGAGAAATTAAAAACTGGAGATTAGTAAAAAGTTTATTTTTACAATACTGTAATAAATGATAGTATAGCTAAATTTAGGGTTTAGCAAATTATCTATACACGGTTTGAATTAATGATTAGACAAATAACTGATTTGAATGGTCTATAGCGCTACACGTTTATGTTTAAATTCATTTTGTAGTAAAACCTTATAGACAATGAAATAATATTATGGAGAAATTGGAAAGTAAAAGAATATAAATGAATATGAGAAAAATATTTTCGAACTTCAAAGAGCAAACTTGAATCATCTGTAGCGCGATTTGTGCATAATATTTGTTCTGCAGTATTGCATAATATTGTGCAAAATATGTGCATAATATTTGTTCTGCAGCCTTATACGCAGGGAAATGATATTATGGAAAAATTGAAAAATAAAAATAAAATTAATGAAAAAATATATTTTCGAATACCAAAGCGCAACACGAAAAATAGAATTATTATCTTTATAAATTTAATTTTTAGATGTTATGTTAAATTAAACATACTATATAAAAAAAATCCCTTTTCTCTTTATCTTTCTGTTCCACTTGGTGACAAATATTGCAAACTTAGAAACTTTTATTAAACGTCGTCAAATTGACAAAAACTCGAAATCTCGGAAAATTGAGTTTAATATCGTTGATAATCTTTTTCGAATGAATTATCAGTTATCAGAATTAAAAGAAATTATCAACCTTGTCGAAATTATCGGTTTAATATTCTTAACTCAAAATTTGTGTTTCATAGTTTGTGAGAGATGTACGTTTAGTTAGAGTGACTAGGGTGTAAATTATTTACATTTTGTTAGGGGGTGGTATAGTAAATACGCTTCGCTAAGGGAGAGGGGGGGTCATTTAAGAATTAATAATATTGATCAGAAGAGGCGCATGGTTCTTATGTATCTGAGAATATCAGTAGCACAAGTACTGCAGAGCGGGTGGACCCGAAGGAATTATATATATATATATATATATATATATAAAATATATATATATATATATATATATATATATATATATATATATATATATATATGATACAGAAATTTTAAGCTTCTCCTAATAACGCGCCCTTTTCTTTCATAATTACATAATTACTATCATATTATTACATAATTACTATCATAATTATTATACAGGATCTCGGAAGTGGGGGGGGGGGGTACGACCGAATGCAGAAGGGAGCTTACAATGTTATATTTCGTTTCCAAATATGTACTCTGAGGAGAACTATAGTGTAATTTTCAACAGCAGCTGACAACCATGATCGAATCTTGTAGAATCCCACAAACTTCACACGACTGCTGCCATCTACTGACATAATATATTAGTAGTCTATCGTTATATTAAGGATTAAAATTTTAATTATAATTTCCAATTCATGCAACGGGAAAATGTTTCCTTTTACCTATAATTTAGAATCTCAGTTTGATGAAAAAAAACGTATTACGTATTACGAAATATATTTTTGCAGAAAGAATATGATGGGATAAGTTTTTATTGCTTTATACAGCTACATTAGAAGAACATTCATATTCATGTGACCACACCCACAAATGCTATTTTTGGGATAAATGACAAGAAAATGTTCTTAAACTAACTTCAATGTTCAACAAAAATTGCGCTTTTCAAACAGTTTCTATTAAACCCTTTATATTATTTTCCCTTTATATATTGCAAACAATTTTGCACATTTTTTTATGTTAAACTCTTCTCCCTTAACAACTGTGGATGATAGAGAAACTTAGTTCCTATATTTGGACTCATCAGTATTAAAACTATATTAAGAACAGTAAACTTCCGTAAATACGGCATCCAATGATTCGGCATCCCCAATAATTCGGCAATCCTCTTGAACGGCATTGCATCCGTTCGCCTGTACTGAGGTACATTTTTTGCAATAAACTAAAAAATTTTATGTGCAGATTTCTGTTGATTGAAGTTACTTTAAAATTTTCATATTAATTTGAATGTTTGTTTCATATACGGTGCAATGTAATCCAGTCTGTAACGTTTCAGGTAAATAAACATCGAATTTTATTGTCCATGATTTTGTTTTAAAATAATTATTTCCCAATCTTTTACCCCATTTTTGTTTGACATCTGATAATCTGGCAAATTTTGTCCGATACCGCTGAAGTCCCGAACGTGCCTGATTATTGGATGTTTACGGTGTTACCCTGAATTTTAATAGCGAGCAAAAACAACTTTTTTTCCGAGGAGAGTTATTTATCCAACAAAAAGTGGTATGACCCCTACTCATGGGCGTGTTTGTGGGGTCAAGGGGTGCCAAAGCACCCTCCCCCGCCTGGAAAAATTTTAATTTAATTGAAAGCCAATATGACAGAAAAAAATAAGAAAAATGTTTTTTAGAATTAGAATATTCAACTATAACTGTGTATTTTCTCCTACTTGTATATTAATAAAAGTAATTTAAACTTATAACTAAATGGAAAACTTAGGATTATTACATTTGGTATGTTTATGAATGTCCAATTTGTTAGTTAATTGCTCTGTCTCCAGGAAGATTAGAATTCTGTTATGAAAGGAGGAATATTTTTTAAAGGTGGTACACACTAAATTTTAAAAATTGGCGCATACTAATTTTTAAAAGTGCTATACACGCTAATTTTTACAATGTGATGCTCAACCCATCTATTCAGATTTACTTTGTAACAATACATATTTCAAGGTTGATAGTAATCTCGAAATTTTGAATGCAATCAATTTTAGCCCCCCCCCCCCCCTCCCTGGAAAAAACCTTGCATGCGCCTATGCTCCTACACCCTGACTACGCTAATACTGATAGGATATTTCCGGATAGGATAATCCAAGATATTTTCGGACATGATAATCCAGGATATTTCCAGATACGATAATCCAAGATATTTCCGGACAGGATAATCCAGGATATTTCCGGATAGGATAGTCCAGGATATTTCTTTATCAAAGTATTGAATCAGCAAAAAATAGAATAATAATGACCTCATATATAGTTTTCACATGGTTTATGAAAGATTTCATGAATAATCAGGATCTGAGCTAAGAATGCTGATTACTGAGGCAAGACTTAAAATTTCTTCTCTAAAACACCCCATTCCCCACTGCGTGCAAAATCAGCCTAAATTTTTGCCTTATAAATTTATGTTAGTATTCATCCTAAATTTTTACCTTATAAATTTATGTTAGTAAAACCAGAAATTTTGAAAAATTTAATACTTGCAATTTAAATGAATAAATTAAAGGAGCAGAATAGAAAAAATAATTTCAACAAATTATTTAAATTTCTCTATGAATTGTATGTAATGAATTTATGCTCCGTTTTAAAGAAATAAGTTAAGTTTAAAAACTTTGGTAAATAAATATATCCCTTTAGAAACCCCCCCCCTTAATAAATAGAACTTTAATTAAACATAAATTAAAAGTTAATTAAAGAATTAGTTTTTGCTTCATTAAGAAATCTTTATCATAATAGATCTCATGTTTTATAATATAAATTAGCGGATAAAATAAATATCATTTAACTTCACGCAATGAACTTTGTCGTTACTAGTTGTAGAACAGAATAGAGATAGCTAGCTCTATGAAAAATAAAAAATAATTTTTCAAACTAAAACAGTAATGAAGAACTTTAAATACTATCAGGATGGGCCGTTAACACTCCTGATACAAAAATGAATGAAAGTAAATAGACCAATTAAGTCCCATCAGTAATTAACATAAATGTCTTAACAAAGAATAATTAATCTTGGTCTATTACACTTAAACATACGATCAAGTGGTTAGATTTTTATAATAAGGAGAGTTACACTCCAAACTAGCTGAAAATAAACATCATTATAATTAATTACTTCCAAAAGGTAAGAGACAATCAAGAGGGAGGTGTGGATCCAAAGTAACATTTATTAATATAAATATATTTATTTATGTATATGCATAAGAAGTGCTTATTGTAAGTAGAAAAGCACTTTTTCTTACCAATAATTTAAAGCATAATCAAATATTTATTATTTAAATACGTTACAAAAGGTATAGCAATTCTTTTATAAAAGTTTCATAATTTCATCTTTACATTTTAATAGAAATCATACAGTTCGCCTTATTCTTCCCCTAAGTTCTGGATAGGGGAGTTCATTTAAAATTTTCTAAATCAATACTAGATCGAAGCATTGTAAAAAAAGCCATAATATTAAACTTGCTTAAAATGCTTTGCTACGATTCATTATTTATGTGAAATGGGTGAAAACGAAACATCTTTAATTTCTGTCTTAGATTACTTGTTTATCTATCTATCTATCTATTATCTATCTATCTATATATACTAATTGCCAAGTGTCCGTCTGTCTGTCTGTCCGTCTGTCTGCCTGTCACGCTTTTTTTAGGCACTTCCCGAATAGATAGAGACTTGCAATTTGGTACACGGCTCGGTCGTTCGATAAAATCCCCTGGAAAAATCGAATTTCTCGAAAATGTTCTATAGAGGGGGTGCCCCACACCAAAACGTTCGAAAAGTGAAATGATGGGAAAGCATGCTTTGCAATGAGATAGACACTTCAAATTTGGTAAACGTGTAAACCGTTTGAAAGAAAAAAAGTGTACAGTTTCAGATTTCCAATATTTTCTACTTAAGGGGGTGCCGCACACCAAAACGTTCCAAAAGTGAAATGATTGGAAAGCATGCTTCGCGATGCGATAGACACTTCAAATTTAGTGTATGAGTAAATCGTTTGAAAGGAAGACAGTGTGCAATTTCAGATTTCCAATATTTTCTACTTAAGGGGGTGCCACACACCAAAACGTTCGATAAGTGAAATGATAGGAAAGCATGCTTTGCGATGAGATAGAGACTTCAAATTTGGTGTATGGGTAAATCGTTTGAAAAGGAGAAAGTGTGCAATTTCAGATTTCCAATATTTTCTTCTTAAGGGGGTGCCGCACACCAAAATGTTCGATTTACCGAATAAATGAGAAATAGCTCCTTTAAAATTTGATAGAGACTTGAAATTTGATATATGGGCTAATCATTTGACGAAAACACCCGAGACGAATGTAGTTTTTTAAAAATGTTCGTTTAAGTGGGGTGCTCCAGAGTAAAACTTTCGAAAAGTGAATTGATAAGAAACCATGCTTCGGAATGAGATAGAGATATCAAATTTGGTGTAAGGGTAGATAGTTTGGAAGGAAAAACGTGTACAATTTCAGTTTACCAATATTTTCTACTTTAAGGGGTGCTGCACACCAAAATGTTCGATTTTCGGAATAAAGGAGAAATGTCCCTTTTAAAACTTGATAAAGGCTTGATATTTGGTATATGGGAGAATCATCAGATAGAAATCACAAAAAGAATAGAGTTTTTCAAAAATGTATATTTAAGGGGGTGGGCACTCCACACTAAAGTATTCGAAAGGTGAAATGCTACAAAAGCATGCTTCGCTATGAGATAGAGACTTCAAATTTGGTGTACGGGTAAAAAGTTGGAAAGGAATGAATACGGTTATACAAAAATGTTCATTAACGGGGTACTACACAGAAAAACGTTCGGAAGGTGAAGTGATAGAAAAAACATGCTTCTCGATAGGATAGAGACTTGAAATTTGGTGTACGGGTAGATAGTTTGAAAGGAAGAAAGTGTGAAATTTCAGACATCCAATATTTGCTACTTTAAGGGGTGTCGCACACTAATATGTTCGATTTCCCTAATAAACGAGTCACGCTTCCTTCTAAATGTGATAGAGGCTTGATATTTGGTACATGGGTCAATCATCTGATAAAATATCCAAGACAGAGTTTTTAGAGTTTTTCAAAAATGTCCATTTATGGGTGTGCTTCACGGAAAAAAGTTCCAAAGAAGAAATAATAAAATATGGCTGCCTCGAGATGAGATAGACTTTAATGTAGTGCACGGGTAGATAATTCGAAAGGAAGGAATGCGTAAATTAAGTTTCCCGATATTTTCTTCTTTAGGGGTTCTGCACACAAAAATATTTGATTTGTCGAATAAATGTAAAACGCGAATTATTAAAAAATTTACATTATTCAGGGGTTGCTTATTGCGAGACCGTTGATTTTCAACGGGTATTCGGCTGGTATATACTAATTGCCAAGTATCCGTCTGTCTGTCTGTCTGTCTGTTTGTCTGTCTGCCTGTCACGCTTTTTTCAGGCACTTCCCGAATAGATAGAGACTTGCAATTTGGTACACGGCTCGGTCGTTCGATAAAAACCCCTGGAAAAAAACCGAATTTTTCGAAAACGTTCTATAGAGGGGGTGCCCCACACCAAAACGTTCGAAAAGTGAAAAGATGGGAAAGCATACTTTGCGATGAGATAGAGACTTCAAATTTGGTGTATAGCTAAATCATTCGAAAGGAAGAAAGTGTGCAATTTCAGATTTCCAATATTTTCTACTTAAAGGGGTGCCGCGCACCAAAACGTTCGAAAAGTGAAATGATAGGAAAGCATGCTTTACGATAAGATAGAGACTTTAAATTCGGTGTATAGGTAAGTCATTCGAAAGGAAGAAAGTGTGCAGTTTCAGATTTCCAATATTTTCTACTTAAGGGGGTGTCGCACACCAAAACGTTCGATTCACCGAATAAATGAGAAAAGGCGCCTTTAAAATTTGATAGAGGCTTAAAATTTGGTATATGGACTAATAATTTGACGAAAACATCCAAGACGAATACTGTTTTTCACAAATGTTCGTATAAGGGGGTGCTCCAGAGTAAAACGTTCGAAAAGTCAATTGATAAAAAAACCATGCTTTGGAATAAGATAGAGATATCAAATTTGGTGTAAGAGTAGATAGCTTGAAAGAAAGAAAATGTACAATTTCAGTTTACCAATATTTTCTACTTAAGGGGGTGCCGCACATCAAAACTTTCGAAAAGTGAAATGATAGGAAAGCATGCTTTGCGATGAGATAGAGACTTCAAATTTGGTATATGGGTAAATCGTTCGAAAGGAAGAAAGTGTGCAGTATCAGATAACCAATATTTTCTATATTTAAGGGGGTGCCGCACACCAAAATATTCGATGTACCGAATAAATGAGAAACGTCTCCTTTAAAATTTAATAGATGCTTGAAATTAGGTATATGGACTAATCATTCTTTAAAATTTAATAGATGCTTGAAATTAGGTATATGGACTAATCATTCTTTAAAATTTAATAGATGCTTAAAATTAGGTATATGGACTAATCATTCTTTAAAATTTAATAGATGCTTGAAATTAGGTATATGGACTAATCATTTGATGAAAACACCCAACACGAATATAGTTTTTCAAAAACGTTCGTTTAAGGGGGTGCTCTAGAGGAAAACGTTCGAAAGGTGAATTGATAACAAAACATACTGCGGGATGAGATGGAGATTTAAAATATGGGGTACGGGTAGATAGTTTTGAAGGAAGAAAGTGTACAATTTCAGTTTTCCAATATTTTATACTTTCGGGGACGTTGCACACAAAAATGTTCGATTTTCAGAATGAATTAGAAATATCACTTTTAGAACGTGATAGAGGCTTGATATTTGGTATATAGGCGAATCATTTGATAGAAAACCCACGAAGAATGGAGTTTTTCAAAAATATATATTTAAGGGGGGTGGGTACTCCACAGAAAAACATTCGAAGTGTGAAATGATAGAAAAAGTATACTTCGCGATGGGTTAGAGATATCAAATTTGGTATACGGGTATATAGTTTAAAAGGAAGAAAGTGTACAATTTCAGTTTAACAATATTTTCTATTTTAGGGGGTGCCGCACACCAAAATGTTCGATTTTCGGAATAAAGGAGAAATGCTCCTTTAAAAACGTGATAGAGGCTTTATATTTGGTATATGGGCGAATCATCTCATAGAAATCACAAAAAGAATAGAGTCTTTAAAAAATGGGGTGGTATTCCACGCAAAAGCATTCGAAAGATGAAATGCTAGAAAAGCATGCTTCACGATGAGATAGAGACTTCATGTTTGATTTGCCGAACAAATGAAAAACGCCTCCTTTACAATGTGATAGAGGCTTGAAATTTAGTACATGGGCTAACCATTTGACAAAAAACCAAACATGAATACAGTTTGACAAAAATGTTCATTAACGGGGTGCTAAACAGAAAAACGTTCGAAAGGTGAAGTGATAGAAAACACATGCTTCTCGATAAGAGAGAGACTTCAAATTTGGTGTACGGGTAGATAGTTTGAAAGGAAGAAATCGTGAAATCTCAGATTTCCAATACTTGCTACATTAAGGGGTGCCGCACACTAATATGTTCGATTTTTCGAATAAATGAGGCAAGCTTCTTTTTAAATGTGATAGAGACTTGATATTCGGCATATGGGCCAATCATCTGATAAAAAACCCAAGACAAAGAGAATTTTTCAAAAATGTTCATTTATGGGTGTGCTTCACAGAAAAAAGTTCCAAAGGAGAAATACTAATATAGGGGTGCCTCGGGATGAGATAGACTTTAATGTGGTGAACGGGTAAATAATTCGAAAGGAAGAAATGCGGAAATTAATTTCCCAATATTTTCTTTTTTAGAGGGTTCTGCACACCAAAAATGTGAAACGCGAATTATTAAAAAATTTACATTTTTCAGGGGTTGCTTATTGCGAGACCATTGATTTTCAACGGGTATTCGGCTAGTATATATACTAATTGCCAAGTGTCACTCTGTCCGTCTGTCTGTCTGCCTGTCACGCTTTTTTCAGGCACTTCCAAAATAGATAGAGACTTGCAATCTGGTACGCGGTTCGGCCATTCGATAAAAAACCCTGGAAAAATCGAATATTTCGAAAATGTTCTATAGAGGGGGTGCCCCACATCAAAACGTTCGAAAAGTGACATGATGGGAAAGCATGCTTTGCGACGAGATAGAGACTTCAAATTTGGTGTATGGGTAAATCATTCGATAGGAAGAAAGTGTACAATTTCAGATTTCCAATATTTTCTACTTACGGGGGTGCCGCTCACCAAAACGTTCGAAAAGTGAAATGATAGGAAAGCATGCTTAGCAATGAGATAGAGACTTCAAATTTGGAGTATAGGTAAATCGTTCAAAAATAAAAAAGTGTGCAATTTCAGATTTCCAATATTTTCTACTTAAGGGGGTGCCGCGCACCAAAACGTTCGAAAAGTGAAATGATAGGAAAGCATGCTTTGCGATGAGATAGAGATTTCAAATTCGGTGTATGGATAATTCGTTCGAAAGGAAGAAAGTGTGCAATTTCAGATTTCCAATATTTTCTACTTAAGGGGATGTTGCACACCGAAACGTTCGATTTACCGAATAAATTAGAAAAGCGCCTTTAAAATTTGATAGAGGCTTAAAATTTGGTATATGGGCTAATAATTTGACGAAAACACCCAAGACGTATACAGTTATTCAAAAATGTTCGTTTAAGGGGGTGCTCCAGAGTAAAACGTTCGAAAAGTCAATTGATGAAAAAAAACATGCTTTGGAATGAGATAGAGATATCAAATTTGGTGTAAAGGTAGATAGTTTGAAAGGAAGAATGTGTACAATTTCAGTTTACCAATATTTTCTACTTTAGGGGGTTCCGCACACCAAAATTTTCGATTTTCGGAATAAAGGAGAAACCTTCCTTTAAAAACGTGACAGAGGCTTTATATTTGGTATATGGGCGAATCATCTCATAGAAATCACAAAAAGAATAGAGTTTTTAAAAAATGTATAGTTAAGGGGGTGGGTACTCCACACAAAAGAATTCGAAAGATGAAATGCTAGAAAAGCATGCTTGACGATGAGATAGAGACTTCAAATTTGGTGTACGGGTAAAAAGTTGGAAAGGAAGAAAGTGTGCAATTTCAGTCTTTCAACATTTGCTATTGTAGGGGATGCCGATCACTAAAATGTTCGATTTGCCGAACAAATGATAAACGCCTCCTTTACAATGTGATAGAAGCTTGAAATTTAGTATATGGGCTAACCATTTGACAAAAAGAACCAAACATGAATACAGTTTGACAAGAATGTTCATTAACGGGGTGCTAAACAGAAAAACGTTCGAAACGTGAAGTGATAGAAAAAACATGTTTCTCGATAGGATAGGGACAGATTAATGGAGACTGGCCAGTCGACCTTAGGGTTTACGACTATTAGCGACCAGCTCCGGGGTTCAATCTCCATTCCAGTGGAGCCGTAGCCAGGTCGCTGACTTGGCGAAATCATTCACCGGACGAGGACCGAGAGAACACCCGCCAAGCCCGACACCAGCCACCGGTCAGCCCTTGGCTCAGGCCATGAATAGGCGCAGTCCATGGGCACGACCACCTGGAAGAGTCGATGCCCTAACAGTTCTGTGGTTCGTCGGCCACTTCATCACTGCCAGAGGTACAGACCTAAGATCCGTGCACCGCAATCAATGGCGGCGCCGCCCCCTGGGGGGGGTCGATAGGATAGAGACTTCAAATTTGGTGTACAGGTGGATAGTTTGAAAGGAAGAAAGCGTGAAATTTCAGATTTCTAATATTTGCTACATTAAGGGGTGCCGCACACTAATATGTTCGATTTTTCGAATAAAGGAGCAAGCTTCTTTTTAAATGTGATAGAGGCTTGATATTCGGTATATGGGCCAATCAGCTGATAAAAAACCCAAGACAAAGAGAGTTTTTCAAAAATGTTCATTTATGGGTGTGCTTCAAAGAAAAAAGTTCCAAAGGAGAAATACTAATATAGGGGTGCCTCGGGATGAGATAGACTTTAATGTGGTGTACGGGTAAATAATTCGAAAGGAAGAAATGCGGAAATTTAGTTTCCCAATACTTTCTTCTTTAGGGGGTTCTGCACACCAAAATATTCGATTTGTCGAATGAATGTGAAATGCGAATTATTAAAAAAATTACATTATTCAGGGGTTGCTTATTGCGAGACCGTTGATTTTCAACGGGTATTCGGCTAGTATATACTAATTGCCAAGTGTCCGTTTGTCTGTCTGTCCGTCTGTCTGTCACTCTTTTTTTAGGCACTTCCCGAATAGATAGAGACTTGCAATTTGGTACACGGCTCGGTCGTTCGATAAATGCCCCTGGAAAAATCGAATTTTTCGAAAACATTCTATAGAGGGGGCGCCCCACACCAAAACGTTCGAAAAGTGAAATGATGGGAAAGCATGCTTTGCGATGAGATAGAGACTTCAAATGTGGTGTATGGGTAAACCGTTTGAAAGGAAAAAAGTGTACAATTTCAGATTTCGAATATTTTCTACTTAAGGGGGTGCCGCACACCAAAATGTTCGATTTACCGAATAAATGAGAAACGGCTACTTTAAAATTTGATACAGGCTTAAAATTTGGTATATGGGCTAAACATTTGAAGAAAACACCCAAAACGAATATAGTTTTCTAAAATGTTCGTTTAGGGGGTGCTCCACACCAAAACGTTCGAAACGTACAATGATAGGAAAGTATGCTTTGCGATAAGATATAGACTTCAAATTTGGTGTATGGACAAACCGTTTGAAAGGAAGAAAGTGTACAATTTCAGATTTCGAATATTTTCTACTTAAGGGGGTTCTGCACACCAAAATGTTCGATTTACCGAATAAATGAGAAACGACTACATTAAAATTTGATAGAGGCTTGATATTTGGTATATGGGCGAATAATGTGATAGTAAACCCAATGAAAATAGATTTTTTCAAAAATGCATATTTAAGGGGGTGGGTACTGTACACAAAAACATTCGAAAGGTGAATTGATAGAAAAAGCATGCTTTGCAATGAGATAGAAATTTCAAATTTAGTGTGAGGTATGGGGAGACCTCTTAAGTGAGTAAAGCCCCCATATCTTAGTATGGCAATAAGTATATAAAGTAGATTAAATTTCGCTATTTCCAAATGAGTCCTTAAACAGACAGAGATTAGTTTAAAACTAATCTCGTAATTTTGGTAAAGTTACTATTAATCAATACTTATTACCACACCGTAGCAGAGTTAAATCACTCAGAAGAGTGCATGCCAATAAATATTGGCTTCGTGAGAAGACAATTCAATTATAATTTAGGCCGTATAGAATAAAGACAATTTTATGCATTCTAAACACAATTAAATATGATTAAGTTTACTTTCTTGATTAAATAGACTTTCATTGCAATGATTTATATTCATAATTATCTTATTATTAAGACAATCTGATAACACTTATTTAAATTCATTCTCAGTTTGTTAAATATTCATTCATCATTATAATTTATAAGAATAGCTCATTTAACATAAAACAATAATTACTACTCAATATCATAAATACATATAATTAAGGCGTTTCTCTTTTTACAATTCCTGGATCAGATTTAATCGTAATGATATTTTAAAGTTACTCACATAGTTTATATATATATATATATAGGCAACTCACCCACAATGTTGCTTGATGTGCATATTAGCAGCGGTTTAAGTTCACACTTTAATTGCATATTCATTTGGGCAGTCCGGAATTTGGTATCTATAAAGTTCTTAGAGTACAGCTCCGATTATGAATCACTTCCGTCGATCGCTTTGATTTAGTAATCAACCTGTTTATCCACATTTTCTTGATATATGCATTTACTTGATTCCACACTTAATTGTTCAAACCACTGTATATATTCCAAGTCACTTTTGCAGATGGCACTTTTAATTCGATGCATTGACTTTCGCAAAAATATTATATGCGCAAAAATGAGCATAAATCTCGCATATTTTCGTTGCAAGTTCTAGTCACAGTTTCCTTTACACGCTACTTATAGTTCATGAAATACGAATATTCACCTCTAACTTCACTTCGTAAACACTGCTGCATCAATTGCTTAAGGTATGCCTTTTAGCAAGCTATGATATAATTTCAATCAATCTCTGTGCTGCATGCTATATTGCTGGTTCACATCTTAACGCTGAGCTCCCATTTTTGAGCAAACTTCTTCTCGGAATTTCTACGTTATGAAACACTTCTGCTAACTCGGAAAGGGTAAGGATCGAAGTCCCCGGTATACATATTACTCGAAGTAAAAACAAACTCAGTCAGTTAGTGCAATCGTCTCGAACCTTCTCGGAAAGGGTCAGGACCGAAGTCCCCCCTCCCCCGTACCAGTCGGTTATTCGCTCTCTAAAGATCTTGAAAATCTATATCGAAATCTCTATCGAAAATTGAAACGAAAAATCTCTTCGAAAATCTGTTCTAGAAAAATCTACTTCGAAATCTGTCGAATTATCTCGTCCACAGTTTATATAGACAATTTTTTGCGGACCAATAAATGGGTGCTCAGGCTCTTATTGGCCGTTTCTGTACCACTCCGCTAATCCTTTTTCTTGTTCTCCTCCTATGACCTTCAAGTGGGTAGCAACAGTCGTAAACATTCTTCTATCTGTTTCAGCGCCACTGTCCCCTCTTTCGTCTGGCCGGTGAATATTGTCTAGGGCACGCTTTAACATTACTTTCATCCTCCCATGTCATCTGAATGTCATTTTTGGCATTTGCCTCTCGTCCTTCCACTCTCTGGGGATCGAATTTATTTTTGAGATTGACACTTTTCCAGTCCAGCCTTTCTCACTGTATTTTGTGTATTGTGTTTCCTTTCCATTATTTAAAGGATTAATTCAAGGAGTTCCTCTCTTTCCGTGAGAAACTACTTTTGAGTCTGATTCACACGACTTTGGATTTGCCCTTGGGCCAGTTGTTGAATTCTGCTTTTTCCTTCTGCCTTTTATATAATATCTTGATTTCTTAAAATGCAAAAAAGAATTCAAAATTCACCAAATATGTCTAGTGTGTGCAATACACTATGACATAATCCCCCTGATCCAGGAAACGAAAAGAAAGAAACTCACCTTTAGATGGTGTACATTCCTTCCATTTCTATTCCACAAATGGTCGTAACAGATCCTTCACAAATGTACAACTTCCACACGCTTTTATCTACTCTCAAAATTGTAAAACACATATTAATATCACATATTATACACATCATCATTTTATCATCAACATCAAATCACAAAACCATTTTCATCATCACTACTCAATTTTCAATTTTTGTACAATTTTCATCAATTCCAATCTCATATTCATAAAACAATACATTTCCATATTATCGATTATTTTATCTTATTCATATCATTTTCAATACAGTACACATATTCTATTCATGTCACAATTCAATTTCACAATTCATCATTATTTCACAAATTACCATTTTTCAAATTTACAATTCAATTCAAATTTCTTTTACAAGTGTCGTCAAAAAAAATGTAGTTCAATTCAAATTTTCCATTATCCATTTGTGTACTCTTATTCATCTTTAATTCATTTCCTCAATTTATTCCAATTTTCCTCTCAATTTGTTCAAATTTTAAATTTTCAAATTTTCGCAAAAATTTTTACTTTAACAATTTGTGTTATTGAGTTCCTTCCTCGTTATCATATCTCTAACACTAGAGTTAAGTTTTCATTCCCTTATTTAGGTTAACTACTCTATTGCTATTGATATTTAAACGTTTATCATTGAGTTTGCTTTAGATTAAAATACTTTTTAACAATGTAAATCAAGGTTTTCATTCAATCATTAATATTCTTCAGTTAACTTCATTCCATGATTAATTTTCATAAAATTACTCAGTTATTAATATTAATTTACTTGTAATGTCCTGAGTTATCTTATATGTTTACTTAAGATATTTTATCTATACTCATTTAAGTTATCCTCAAAATTATTTCATTTTAACTCGTCAGTTAAATTTTTGAATTTTCCTCCATTTCTTTCAATTTTTTTTACTTCATTTTCAAAAAAATTTCTCAAATCCTTTTTGTCGACACAATTTATCCAATCATTCAATAATCCTACTTACATTATATACCTCATCTCCATCTATTAATCACACATTATATTCACAGTACATTATTCATTATATCACTACATACAATTGCATATTATTTTCAGCATTTCACCTTTTTACATATTATACATATACACTGTAATACATTATTTATACATGTTCAGATTGTCTCTTTCAAATTGCCTTTAGTACTCAATCATTTTCAACCAATTTTATTTTTTTTTATATTACTGTATCCATGTCATTAAATTTTGCATATTCTTTCAGTTTGTATGTTTTCATTAAAATTTTTGAGTTTTACCATTGTCTATCAGTTCTTAAATAACTTTTATTTTTGTGTCAATTTATTTCACAATTTTACCAATTTATATCCACCAATTCAATTTTAATTTGATTGCCTGTTCATTCAGTCATTTTAATCAATTTTTACCATCATGTATCACAGTTTACTTTACTGATTTTACTTTTATTTTCCTTTTTAAATAGCTATCATTGACTCCTCCATTTGCTTTTTTTTTTTTTTTTTTGTAATTTGAAATGCAATTATCACCCTGTTATTCTTAACCACTATACTTTCAAAACAGTCCCTAATCACTATACATAGTCACATAATACTCCTACAATCCTTCACCTTAAATTTTAAATGCATTAAAGAAAATTTTAGCTTTTAGTCATTATTATTAATTCATTATTTTCCCAATTATTAAATTTTACAGCTGCTAAATTACTCAAGTTTAGATCTAAGTTCACCTCTAAGTTAGAAATTTTTTGTTCAGACAATTTTATGTGTTTTAGCAAATTCTAAATCTCAATTTTGAATTGATGCTTTATTTACGCCAGCGTTAATAATACACCTTGTTTTCTATCATTACTGCAGGTTTTGATCCGAAAAACAAATAATTTGCCTCATTTGCACTTTGTCTTGTTAATTCCATTACTGTTGCAAGTGATTTCTTAACGCATAACTATAAATAATTTCTCCAGTTTTACTTTATTTTTTTTTATTTTTTACCATCTTTCACTATTATTCCACAAGTTATAATTTTCATGCTCAGTAATCTATTTTAAAGCTTTGCCTTTTAATAAGGTCTTAATTAAAATTTGTTTTTGGGCTTCATCCCATTTTGATAAAATTGCCATTTCTTCAAATTGATTTAAAAATACAATGATATTTTCATGTTCACTTCCTTCAAATTTTGGAATAAGTTGTAAAGCGGGCATGTTTGCCAAGTTAAATTGCTCATTCATGGATGTAATCAATCTCTTCACAATTTTTCTCAATTTGTCTGTTTCCGAATTCGTTGTAGAATTCTCTCTCTCATTCATATTATTTGCCATAATGCATATCATTAATTAAATCAAAAGTGCATCTAAAAATTTTCTATCTTTTACTAACACCTTATCTATACTTCAGCTTGTTCAGTTAAACAAAACAATCAGTGGCTTTTAAATTTCCAATTTTCTTTGAAAATTACTGTTGTAAAAGGTTTCATTCTCATCCCATCCTTAACCACCATTATCAAAATAATTCCATTTATTTTACTTGCAATGTCAGTGATACCTAAATGTAACTCATTGAATTTCTCAATTTCCAATACCTTGTACTTTTGAAAATTTTGGCGTGGATTTTAGGTAAAGTCTAAATTTCAGATTTTTTTGAATCGACATATTTCATAATTTAATTATACAAATTCTATGTACCTTTGATACTCTATTTTAACTCTCAATTTAATTTCTATGTTACCTTCAATTTTATTATTTATTTCTCATTCTTTAATTTTGAGTTTCAATCTTTCTTCCATACTATTCAGATACCCATTTTTTTGTAAAATTCCCTAAGTTTTTATTAACCTATTACAAAATTCTTTTTAATCCTTATTCGGCTTTATTGTTTTAAATTTTGAAACAATTTTTTGATGTTTTGCAAAAATTTTGTTAATACTCAGTTCTCTTTACTTAAAAACAGTGCATCACAAATTATTAGAGAATGCAATTTATACTCATTCGCTTTAATTTCAGAACCTTTTTAACATTATTTCTTAATTTGAATCCCACTATTCAATTTTTTTTTTAATTCACTTAACATCTTATTTAAATTCCAGTTTTCAATAACTATATCAAGTGACACCAACTGTTACCAAGGGTTCCCATTGATTTCAAACTGCATTTCAAAATAGCACCAAATATTATCCTGGGTGCATGGGAAGATGAATACAGTTTGACAAAAATTTTCTTTAACGGCTGCTACACAGAAAAACGTTCAAAAGATAAAGTGATAGAAAAACATGCTTCTCGATAGGATAGCGACTTCAAATTTGGTGAACGGGTAGATAGTTTGAAAGGAAGAGAGTGTGAAATTTCAGATTTCCAATATTTGCTACTTTAAGGGTTGCGCACACAAATATGTTCGATTTTCCGAATAAATGAGACACGCTTCCTTTTAAATATGATAGAGGCTTGATATTTGGTATTTGGGCTAATCATCTGATAAAAAACACAAGACAAACAGAGTTTTTCAAAAATGTTCATTTATGGATGTGCCTCACAGAAAAAAGTTCCAAAGGAGAAATAATAATATAGGGGTGCTTCGGGATGAGATAGACTTTAATGTGGTGAACGGGTAGATAATTCGAAAGGAAGAAATGCGTAAATTAAGTTTCCCGATATTTTCTTCTTTAGGGATTCTGCACACAAAAATATTTGATTTATCGAATAAATGTAAAACGCGAATTATTAAAAAATTTACATTATTCAGGGGTTGCTTATTGCGAGACCGTTGATTTTCAACGAGTATTCGGCTATTATATACTAATTGCCAAGTGTCCGTCTGTCCGTCATGCCTTTTTTAGGCACTTCCCGAATAGATAGAGACTTGCAATTTGGTACACGGCTCGATCGTTCGATAAAACCCCTGGAAAAATCGAATTTTTCGAAAACTTTCTCTAGAGTGGGTGCTCTACACCAAAACGTTCTATATAACTCTATAACAGCGATATGATAGGAAAGCATGCTCTGCCATAAGATAGAAACTTCAAATTTTGTGTATAGGTAAATAGTTCAAAAGGAAGAAAGTGTGCAATTTCACATTTCCAATATTTTCTACTTAAGGGGGTGCCGCATACCAAAATGTTCGATTTACCGAATAAATGAGAAACCGAATAAAGCTCCTTTAAAATTTGACAGAGGCTTGAAATTTGGTATATGGAATTATCATTTGATAAAAATATCCAAGACGATTATAGTTTTTCAAAAACGTTCATTTAAGGGAGTGCTCCGGAATAAAACGTTCGAAAGGTGAATTGATAAGAAAACATACTTCGGGAAGAGACAGAGATTTGAAATTTGGTGTACGGGTTGATAGTTTGGAAGGAAGAAAGTGTACAATTTCAGTTTTCCAATATTTTCTACTTTAAGGGTGTCGCACACAAAAATGTTCGATTTTCGGAATGAAGTAGAAACACTCCTTTTAAAACGTAATAGAGGCCTGATATTTGGTATATGGGCGAATCACTTAATAGAAAACCCAAGAAGAATGGAATTTTTCAAAAATATATATTTCAGGAGGGTGGGTACTCCACAGAAAAACATTCGAAAGGTGAAATGGTAGAAAAAGCATGCTTCGCGATGAGATAGAGACTTCAAATTTGGTATACGTGTAGATAGTTAGAAAGGAAGAAAGTGTGCAATTTCAGTTTTCCAACATTTACTATTGTAGGGGGTGCCGCACACTAAAAAAACCCTACGATTATTACAGTTTTTTAAAAATGATCATTTAAGGGAGTGCAACACAGAAAAGCGTTCGAAATATGAAGTGATAGAAAAACATGCTTCACGATAAGATAGAGCCATCAAATTTGGTGTACTAGTAGATAGTTTGAAAAGAAGAAAGTATGCAATTTCTGATTTCTAATATTTGCAACTTTAGGGGGTGCCAAACACCAATATGATAGATTTTTTGAATAAATGAGACACGCTTCCTTTAAATGTGATAGAGGCTTGATATTTGGTATATGGGCCAATCATCTGATATGAAACCCAAAGCGAACAGAGTTTTTCAAAAATGTTCATTTATGGGTTTGCTCCACAGAAAAACGTTCAAAAGGGGAGATGATAAAATAGTATGCTTCTGGATGAGATAGATACTTTAATTTGGTGTACTGGTAGATAGTTCGAAAGGAAGAAGTGCGCAATTTAAAATTTACAATATTTTCTTCTGTAGGGGGTTCCGCACACTAAAATATTCGATTTGCCGAATAAATGTGAAACGCGAATTATTAAAACAAGAAAGATCAATCATGCTTAAAGCAATGATTATGAAACACTTTCCAACTTCAATGCAATTTTATTTAAAAAAGTCGAAAATGCAATACATTCCTCGGTAATATTTTAAAACTTATCGCAATACTACATTGATTTATTATATTTTAAAACTTAAACCTTCATCGAAAAAAATGAACTTCATTCAAATGACGGCATTGAAATATAAATTGCGTGGTTTAAATATCTCTAAAATGCAATACATTCCACGGTAATATTTTTAAATCTATCATAATACTACGATAATTTATTATATTTGAAAACTTCATCGAAAACAACTGAAATTAATTCAAATGACGTCATAGAAAAAATAACACGCCTGGATCTCTCTATAAAAGCAGGATTTCATTCATAACTTTCTCCATTTCATTCATCACAATACTATAATAATTTATTTTATTTAAAAATTAAGACCATGGAGCTACAATTCATAAACTTTATGCTTAAAACTTCATCGAAAAAAATCGTCCTTCTGTTTATAAAATCAATTAATATTTCATTCATATCAGCCATGCAGACTCCATGGACTGAATTATTTTGTGTTAAAGAAATACAGTAATTCTAATACAACTCATTCTACATATTTTGCTGTTTACATTTTACATAGGTGAAAAATAGGCTTAGTTGCAGAAATAATCAAATTTGAATGAGAATTTAAACTCAAATATATTGTCCTTGTGTTGTTTTAGTATGTAGATGCACAGAATTTAAGCAGAAATAAAGTAGTTTTAGGATGGATACACTCAATATGAATTAAAAAGAACTTTAAAAAATCACGAATTTGAAACAAGATGGATGCCATATATCATTTTGAAGTGGATCATGTGATCGTTTCATATCATGGTCACGTGATCGCTTCATATCAGATGTGTAATTATTAGTTTAATTTTTATTTAAAAAACTACTGAATATATTTAGCTGAATTTTTTTTTATATATTTTATGGAACAATTTGACTATTACCTAAAATTTTCGAAGCAATTTGTGAATTTTAAATCCGCTTAAAAAATGTTAGAAAAATTAGGTCCCATAGGGGTCAATGTATTTCAGTTTTTCAACCGGGGTTCAATCCAAAACTAATTGTGTGATATTATTCATTTATATTCCCATAGGTCCTACAGAACGTCTGAACAACATACTAAAATTTCATTTTGATTAAGTCATTTTTACGGCAGTTATCGTGCTAACGGACAGACAGACAGACAGACAGACAGAATGAACAAAGTCATAAACACTTTTCAACTTTGTTGTAAAGTGTTAAAAATGACAATCTTCAGTGGTTGCTTATTGCGAGACCGTTGATTTTCAACGGGTATTCGGCTAGTATTATTCTAAATGATCTAGAGTCATTGCTAGATAGATCACAATATTATGAATTCAGAGACTTACGAGAATGAGATGATGAGACTTTTACGTGGAGGGGCCAGCTGCTGTCATCAGCGACATGTTGTCAATCTTTTATTTATTGCACGGGTTGGTCACTCTCTTCACAAGTCGTGAGTCTGCAGAATTATACGAGGCATTGGTTATAAGTAATGTTTCTCCCAAACACACCAGCCATTGGTAATCGTATGCCGAAGTAATACGTATTAACATAGGAGGACCCCTGCCCATGACTAGCAGTCTTTCCATAATTTAACAGCATTCAGCATACCAAAAGATGTCACCATCGGAAATTGAAATTCCAACGAGCCCATAATAAGTTTCCGGTGCATGTACTGGGGCTCAAGCCTCCACTAGGACCCAAGTCCCGGATAAAATTCTCTGATGTTTTTGAGCCAGCATTCTTAGGTCTGTATCAGACCAAAATTTAGAATCATGATGCCATGATAAGGAAGAACATAGTGGCCCCGGGCCACTTCGTAATTTTCTAGATCTTCTTTTACTTAATTTCTCGCTACGCCGTCTATTTTTACGGTGGCACTGCCCTGAAGAACCACGTCATTGACTACGCGTGGACTTCAAGTCAATGTTATTTGTCGTAGCCTTTGGTAATACTAAAAATAGGAGGGGTTATGGTATTAAATCCCCCCTCCTTGGGGCGACGTAGACCCATCTGAGAATTCTGTCATATGTCATAGTGAATATGACATTTTGTGTAATTTTATCTAATGCACATTTATTTTAAAATCTTTTAACTTTTTTGATTAAATTTTAATTGTGAATTTAATCTTTTACTCGAAATTTATATTCCAATTTCACCTTTGTAATACATCTTAAGGCAGTTGCCATGATCAACGAGCCATTTTCCAGATTCCTTTCTCATGCTAAAGTACATCTGCAGGCGTAGCTACAGCTGCAAATTCACCAGGGTGGTAACAAGTTACTCGTCTCCCTCTAAGAAAACACTTGCAAGAATTTTCACTTGCTTAACCCATAACGGTCAAAATTCCATCACAAGCAGAAATCTCTTTCCCACAGAAAAGTAAAGTCTTGAATTCTACTCCATTCATACATTAATTTGGCCAGTTCCATTAAGAAGCCAATTATCGCTGTCAATTTCAAAAAATAATGTGCAAAGGTTACTCCTACTAAACAATACAGCTGGACAGAATTCTCAGATGGGTCCACATTGCCCCAAGGGGGGATTTCATATCATGCCCCTTCTATTTTTAGGGCTTCGACTAAAGGCTACGACCAATAACATTTACTTGAAGTCCACGAGTAGCCAATGACGTGGTTCTTTAGGACAGCGCTACTACAAAAATAGACGGTGTAGCAAGAAATTAAGTAAAAGAAAATCTACAAAATTACGAGGTGGTTCGGGGCTACTATGATCTTCCTTATCAGGGCATTATGGTTCTAAATTTTGGTCTGATACTGACCGAAGAATGCTGGCTCAAAAACATCAGAGAATTTTATCCAGGGCTTGATTCCTAGTGGAGGCTTGAGCCCAAGTACAGGCACCGGAAACTAATTATGGGTGCAATTTCAATTTCCGATGGTGACATCTTTTGGTATGCTGAATGTTGTTAAATTATGGAACGACTGTTAGTCATGGACATGGGTCCTCCTATGTTGATACGTGTTACTCCGGCATACGATTACCAATGGCTGGTGTGTTTGGGAGAAACATTACTTATAACCAATGCCTCGCATTAGTCTACAGACTCACTTGTGAAGAGAGTGACCAACCAACCCGTGCAATAAATAAAAGACTGACAACATGTCGCAGCAGGCCCCCTCCACGTACAAGCCTCATCATCTCATTCTCGTAAGTCTCTCAATTCATAATATTATGATCTATCTAGCAGTGACTCTAAATCATTTAGAATAATATAAGCAGGTAATCTAAGATAGAAATTAAAGATGTTTCGTTTTCACCCATTTGGCATAAATAATGAATCGTAGCAAAGCATTTTAAGCAAGTTTAATTGATTATATTATGGCTTTTTTTACAATGCTCCGATCTAGCATTGATTTAAAGAATTTTAAATGACCCTCCCACCCTATCCAGAACTCAGGGGAAGAATAACACGAATTATATGATTACTATTAAAATGTAAAGGTGAAATTATGAAACTTGCATAAAAAAATTGCTATACCTTCTGTAACGTATTTAAATGATAAATATTTGACTATGCTTTAAATTGTTGGTAAAAAAGAAGTGCTAAGATTTCTATTTACTATAAGCACTTCTTATATATATATATATATATATATATATATATATATATATATATATATATATATATATATATATATATATATATATATATATATATATATATATATATATATATATATAAATAAAAATTGAAGGATTTTAATCGAAAATTATGCATAAACTACAGTATGTACAAAAAACCCCATCTCTAGCATATCTGTTACAAATGAGTAACAATAGGCCAAGACTAAGGATAAGGATAGAAGGTAACTTATCACTACAATGGAAAGGGGGATGAGAAGAATAATAGGTTTCAAAAATCACATTTAAAGTATATAAAGGTAAATAAAAATAAAACTCGGCAATATGAGAATAGGCAATAATAAACAGCTCAGGAGATAAGAGATTAAGAATAGAGAACAAGCAATTGAAACTACACAAAAAATGGCGGTTAGTTCGAAATTGCATTCTCATCAGGACAGTCATACAATTCGAATTAAAACCGATATAATAGCCAGTTTCTGACAATGGCGATAGTATTTAACTATAAACACCATTGGAACTGTCTACTGGCTAGTGGAAAAAGAAAATAAATCAATTGAATTATATAATTCTGAAAAACAATACCTCCTCGAACAGAAATGGGAAAACACTAGCATAGCACACCCACACGTGTAAGATAAACTAGTGACTGAGCATTTCACCTCACTTCGTCAATTCAAGTGGGCACTGGAATGAATACAATTGAACGATTCATAATATGTATGGAGACTTTCAAAAATAGTAATCAGTATAGGACTCAGGACAAGAGGAAAATAGTCATTCGAAAATAGTAAACAGTATTAGACTCAGGCCAAGTGGTAAGTGAGGTAATAAGAAAGGGTGAATTTTCAAAAAAGAGTTAACCAGTCAAAGTGAAATAATGCATGTGTAAAATTATTACGTGGTATATTTGAAATTATTAATAATATTATTTACAAATACTTCCGGATATTGGTAATTTTGACAAATGCGTTTAAGTTTATTGATGTGTAGAAAGTGAAACTGAGGATCAGAAAGTCGATGTATTCGAAATAGCTGGTTTAAAATGATGTTTCTGAACAATTGAATAGAATTACAAGATTGATATGATAGCAGCTTTATGATAGAGAAGTTGTAAGAATCTTTTTTATCATATATATTGGTGATAACATGATTGTTGAGGGTATCTAATTTTATGTCTAAAAAATTAACAGATTGACTAACGCAAGGCTCATTAGGAATTAATTCTAGGTTAGACGGGTAAAAATCAATATTAATGGTATAGGAATCATCAATGATAATACAAATTAAGTCGTCAACATATCTATATATAATATATGAATTAGAGTTAAAATGGCATTCATGATAATAAAGATATAAGTTAGCGAGTATACTACTACTACAGCCACCTTGTGGTACACCAGATGTTTGTAAATAAATGTTATTACCTTGGATAATATAATTGTTGTATAACACAAAGTGCAAGAGCATAGGAAAATTTTTGACATTAAAAGCAACATGATTGGATGATATATAGTCATGATAAAGAGAGATAATAACTTTATGTAAATCTTTAATGACAATATTATTAAATAAGTCTTTAAAATCATAGGTTTGGAAACCAAGAATTTGTGGATACTTGCTAAGGTGATTAACTAAATCAAAACTATTGTTCAAAATGAAATATCCTGAATTCCTGAATTTAAGAGATTCATTAATTCGATTTAAACAGTTAAGCAAGTACTTACTAGCTGTAGTGGTAAAGGTATTATGTCCACAAGTGACTGTTCTGAAACTGAGAGGTGATTTGTGGAATTTAGGAACCAAAGTAACGTAAGGAAATTTAAAATACTTACATTTAATATTTAATTGTGTATATAATTTTAGCATTTTAGTTTTGATGTGGATAGACTGATTATTAATGGGTTTAAAAATTTGATTATTTTTTAAATAATTCTGTAACAGAGATACATAATATTTTTTACAAATGATGGCATAATTATTAGAAGCTTTATCTACATAAGTTATGACAAAATGTTGTTGTAGTTCTTTGATAGCAGAAAGGAGTTGTTTATAAGGATACCTAGGCTTCGTTAATTTAATGTTTATAATAAAATTTTTAAGTAGATATAAGGTAGTATACTTCCATAGATTGAATGCTTCAATAGGAATAGAATGTGAACAAGCAAGTTGATATATGAATTTATCAAAATCAAATGATAGAGACTGAAGAAGTTGTTTAGGGTGATGGCAGAATGGAATGCGAAATTTAGACCCTTTATTCATAATATCCCTAAGTATATCATCCTGAACTATACTGAGATCCCCAGTAATAATGTGACCATGAGTGGAGTTGACAAAAGGGGCAAGATTTTGATTGCTGCATACACATGATGTAAGATCATCGGAGTTTATTGTCCTGGAAACTTCATTGTAATTATAAATAGTTCTACCAATTGGTAAATTATATTTAAATGATTTTTGTATTTTGATATCATTTACTGGTAACAAGTGCTGATGTTTTGCAAATAAATTATTGAAGTTAAGAGAATTAAGAATAGGGTGTTTAAAAGAAATAACACAGTAAACTATTTTAGTATGTGGATTTGGTGTATGGAGTAGGTGGTAATTTAAGAAATTTGTACGAGAAAGAAGCAAATCAAAAAATAAATGTTTAAAATGCTCATGAGTTAATTTTAATTTTAAAAAATTAGTATAAACAATACTTAATTTGTTTTTTCTGACTTTATATAACCATGTTCTAACAGGTAGAAAATTGAAAGTTTGAGAATAATTGTATTGTAATTTCAAAATGTCTGCTTTGTAATCAAGAGTTTTACTTAAGTTACTTTTTCCTTTGCCACGCTTATATCGCTTTATACTAGGAGTTGATGACTTTGAATAATGAAAAAGATGTTTATATACTGAAGATTTATGAGAATTGTATTCAAAACTATTGTTAACAACATTATTATTATTATAAATTTGATTTAAGCCAAAGGGGAAGAGAGTTTTATATTTTTTAATGTAATAGTTTTCAAATACTAATCTATCCGTGAGTGAAATTTTAATATCTAAAATATGAAGGGATACATTTTTAAATCCGTGTGTAGCAAAGTGCTGATATTCAAATTGATTTTTAGTAGGGAGATCATTAAAGACTTTATGGTCAAATTTTTTAATATGATCCCTGTGGACATTCATTCTCAGATGTAAAGGGTTGCTGGTTTGGCCAATATAAGATAAGTTACAAATAGTACATTTAATTTTGTATATGCAATTAAAAACTTTGCAGAATTGTTGTGAAGTGGAATTATTATTAATTTGTAATGGGTCAGCAAATGGACAAGTTTTGCACCTAAGATTGTTGCATCTATTGAAGGAATATGTTTTGGATTGAGAGAAGGTATGGTATTCTTCCAAATCGTCTATAACGTTTAATTGGTCAATGTTTGTCGATCTATAATTATCCCAATTCATAATAATTATAGACCGGACACAAGGTAATGAAGAAAATTTACATCACGAATTCTAATTAAAATTCCCAAAATAAACCCCTTCAAAAACTATTTTGTCAGGTACGAATTTCATATTTTAACTAATACCATAAGAATTGAATCGAAATTTTGGAGAGTAATAAAACAAGCATAGTAGAAAAGAGAGATTTTCATACGAAATATTCATAAAAAAGCGAAGTGTGGACAAATAATATTGATCCGGAATGGAAGATATACAAAACCGTTAATACGTATGTGTCTGACTGAATCTCTACAACTGCGGGCAAAAGAGGGCCACATATAGTGGAAATACATGTCTAGATTAAAATGTAAAAATAAGCAATAAAAGATATTGACGTCCGGATTAACTAAAAGATACAGAAATAAATAACACAAAAAACACAATAAACTCTAATGCCTGCCGAGAGATGTCAGCACTATACACATATATAACGAGTGAAGAATCGAGTGTGAAATCTACCAAAAAGAGCAATAACCCGCAGAAAAAATCATAAAAGCGATGAGAGAACTCAAACCAAAATACTTCAAAATGCGAAATGTGAAGACATACCATAATCAATCAATAGGAGGAATGAAAGGGTTAGATAAATAAAAACAATATCCAAAGAGGGCCATATTAAGACATAGATGGGTTCGTAGTTAAACTATAGAAATGCGTTAGCGATAATAATAATAATAAACAAAATAAAATTAAAATTAAAAAGAGAATAAACTCTGTAATAAGCGCAAATGCAGCTTTACAACAGGTTTTACCTTTTTAAAAATTTTTTTTGCAAGTATGAAAATCAAAAGATAGATGGTTGAATTCAGAAGTAAATAATAAATATAAATGTATAATTAAAAGATGTAATAGAAGTCAGTATGTAGAAAACAGAATATAAAACACAAAATAATACAGAATATAAAACTTTCATCATGATATTGCGCAAAGCAGCTAATAACATAATGGATTTATAAATAAAAATTGAAGGATTTTAATCGAAAATTATGCATAAACTACAGTATGTACAAAAAACCCCATCTCTAGCATATCTGTTACAAATGAGTAACAATAGGCCAAGACTAAGGATAAGGATAGAAGGTAACTTATCACTACAATGGAAAGGGGGATGAGAAGAATAATAGGTTTCAAAAATCACATTTAAAGTATATAAAGGTAAATAAAAATAAAACTCGGCAATATGAGAATAGGCAATAATAAACAGCTCAGGAGATAAGAGATTAAGAATAGAGAACAAGCAATTGAAACTACACAAAAAATGGCGGTTAGTTCGAAATTGCATTCTCATCAGGACAGTCATACAATTCGAATTAAAACCGATATAATAGCCAGTTTCTGACAATGGCGATAGTATTTAACTATAAACACCATTGGAACTGTCTACTGGCTAGTGGAAAAAGAAAATAAATCAATTGAATTATATAATTCTGAAAAACAATACCTCCTCGAACAGAAATGGGAAAACACTAGCATAGCACACCCACACGTGTAAGATAAACTAGTGACTGAGCATTTCACCTCACTTCGTCAATTCAAGTGGGCACTGGAATGAATACAATTGAACGATTCATAATATGTATGGAGACTTTCAAAAATAGTAATCAGTATAGGACTCAGGACAAGAGGAAAATAGTCATTCGAAAATAGTAAACAGTATTAGACTCAGGCCAAGTGGTAAGTGAGGTAATAAGAAAGGGTGAATTTTCAAAAAAGAGTTAACCAGTCAAAGTGAAATAATGCATGTGTAAAATTATTACGTGGTATATTTGAAATTATTAATAATATTATTTACAAATACTTCCGGATATTGGTAATTTTGACAAATGCGTTTAAGTTTATTGATGTGTAGAAAGTGAAACTGAGGATCAGAAAGTCGATGTATTCGAAATAGCTGGTTTAAAATGATGTTTCTAAACAATTGAATAGAATTACAAGATTGATATGATAGCAGCTTTATGATAGAGAAGTTGTAAGAATCTTTTTTATCATATATATTGGTGATAACATGATTGTTGAGGGTATCTAATTTTATGTCTAAAAAATTAACAGATTGACTAACGCAAGGCTCATTAGGAATTAATTCTAGGTTAGACGGGTAAAAATCAATATTAATGGTATAGGAATCATCAATGATAATACAAATTAAGTCGTCAACATATCTATATATAATATATGAATTAGAGTTAAAATGGCATTCATGATAATAAAGATATAAGTTAGCGAGTATACTACTACTACAGCCACCTTGTGGTACACCAGATGTTTGTAAATAAATGTTATTACCTTGGATAATATAATTGTTGTATAACACAAAGTGCAAGAGCATAGGAAAATTTTTGACATTAAAAGCAACATGATTGGATGATATATAGTCATGATAAAGAGAGATAATAACTTTATGTAAATCTTTAATGACAATATTATTAAATAAGTCTTTAAAATCATAGGTTTGGAAACCAAGAATTTGTGGATACTTGCTAAGGTGATTAACTAAATCAAAACTATTGTTCAAAATGAAATATCCTGAATTCCTGAATTTAAGAGATTCATTAATTCGATTTAAACAGTTAAGCAAGTACTTACTAGCTGTAGTGGTAAAGGTATTATGTCCACAAGTGACTGTTCTGAAACTGAGAGGTGATTTGTGGAATTTAGGAACCAAAGTAACGTAAGGAAATTTAAAATACTTACATTTAATATTTAATTGTGTATATAATTTTAGCATTTTAGTTTTGATGTGGATAGACTGATTATTAATGGGTTTAAAAATTTGATTATTTTTTAAATAATTCTGTAACAGAGATACATAATATTTTTTACAAATGATGGCATAATTATTAGAAGCTTTATCTACATAAGTTATGACAAAATGTTGTTGTAGTTCTTTGATAGCAGAAAGGAGTTGTTTATAAGGATACCTAGGCTTCGTTAATTTAATGTTTATAATAAAATTTTTAAGTAGATATAAGGTAGTATACTTCCATAGATTGAATGCTTCAATAGGAATAGAATGTGAACAAGCAAGTTGATATATGAATTTATCAAAATCAAATGATAGAGACTGAAGAAGTTGTTTAGGGTGATGGCAGAATGGAATGCGAAATTTAGACCCTTTATTCATAATATCCCTAAGTATATCATCCTGAACTATACTGAGATCCCCAGTAATAATGTGACCATGAGTGGAGTTGACAAAAGGGGCAAGATTTTGATTGCTGCATACACATGATGTAAGATCATCGGAGTTTATTGTCCTGGAAACTTCATTGTAATTATAAATAGTTCTACCAATTGGTAAATTATATTTAAATGATTTTTGTATTTTGATATCATTTACTGGTAACAAGTGCTGATGTTTTGCAAATAAATTATTGAAGTTAAGAGAATTAAGAATAGGGTGTTTAAAAGAAATAACACAGTAAACTATTTTAGTATGTGGATTTGGTGTATGGAGTAGGTGGTAATTTAAGAAATTTGTACGAGAAAGAAGCAAATCAAAAAATAAATGTTTAAAATGCTCATGAGTTAATTTTAATTTTAAAAAATTAGTATAAACAATACTTAATTTGTTTTTTCTGACTTTATATAACCATGTTCTAACAGGTAGAAAATTGAAAGTTTGAGAATAATTGTATTGTAATTTCAAAATGTCTGCTTTGTAATCAAGAGTTTTACTTAAGTTACTTTTTCCTTTGCCACGCTTATATCGCTTTATACTAGGAGTTGATGACTTTGAATAATGAAAAAGATGTTTATATACTGAAGATTTATGAGAATTGTATTCAAAACTATTGTTAACAACATTATTATTATTATAAATTTGATTTAAGCCAAAGGGGAAGAGAGTTTTATATTTTTTAATGTAATAGTTTTCAAATACTAATCTATCCGTGAGTGAAATTTTAATATCTAAAATATGAAGGGATACATTTTTAAATCCGTGTGTAGCAAAGTGCTGATATTCAAATTGATTTTTAGTAGGGAGATCATTAAAGACTTTATGGTCAAATTTTTTAATATGATCCCTGTGGACATTCATTCTCAGATGTAAAGGGTTGCTGGTTTGGCCAATATAAGATAAGTTACAAATAGTACATTTAATTTTGTATATGCAATTAAAAACTTTGCAGAATTGTTGTGAAGTGGAATTATTATTAATTTGTAATGGGTCAGCAAATGGACAAGTTTTGCACCTAAGATTGTTGCATCTATTGAAGGAATATGTTTTGGATTGAGAGAAGGTATGGTATTCTTCCAAATCGTCTATAACGTTTAATTGGTCAATGTTTGTCGATCTATAATTATCCCAATTCATAATAATTATAGACCGGACACAAGGTAATGAAGAAAATTTACATCACGAATTCTAATTAAAATTCCCAAAATAAACCCCTTCAAAAACTATTTTGTCAGGTACGAATTTCATATTTTAACTAATACCATAAGAATTGAATCGAAATTTTGGAGAGTAATAAAACAAGCATAGTAGAAAAGAGAGATTTTCATACGAAATATTCATAAAAAAGCGAAGTGTGGACAAATAATATTGATCCGGAATGGAAGATATACAAAACCGTTAATACGTATGTGTCTGACTGAATCTCTACAACTGCGGGCAAAAGAGGGCCACATATAGTGGAAATACATGTCTAGATTAAAATGTAAAAATAAGCAATAAAAGATATTGACGTCCGGATTAACTAAAAGATACAGAAATAAATAACACAAAAAACACAATAAACTCTAATGCCTGCCGAGAGATGTCAGCACTATACACATATATAACGAGTGAAGAATCGAGTGTGAAATCTACCAAAAAGAGCAATAACCCGCAGAAAAAATCATAAAAGCGATGAGAGAACTCAAACCAAAATACTTCAAAATGCGAAATGTGAAGACATACCATAATCAATCAATAGGAGGAATGAAAGGGTTAGATAAATAAAAACAATATCCAAAGAGGGCCATATTAAGACATAGATGGGTTCGTAGTTAAACTATAGAAATGCGTTAGCGATAATAATAATAATAAACAAAATAAAATTAAAATTAAAAAGAGAATAAACTCTGTAATAAGCGCAAATGCAGCTTTACAACAGGTTTTACCTTTTTAAAAATTTTTTTTGCAAGTATGAAAATCAAAAGATAGATGGTTGAATTCAGAAGTAAATAATAAATATAAATGTATAATTAAAAGATGTAATAGAAGTCAGTATGTAGAAAACAGAATATAAAACACAAAATAATACAGAATATAAAACTTTCATCATGATATTGCGCAAAGCAGCTAATAACATAATGGATTTATAAATAAAAATTGAAGGATTTTAATCGAAAATTATGCATAAACTACAGTATGTACAAAAAACCCCATCTCTAGCATATCTGTTACAAATGAGTAACAATAGGCCAAGACTAAGGATAAGGATAGAAGGTAACTTATCACTACAATGGAAAGGGGGATGAGAAGAATAATAGGTTTCAAAAATCACATTTAAAGTATATAAAGGTAAATAAAAATAAAACTCGGCAATATGAGAATAGGCAATAATAAACAGCTCAGGAGATAAGAGATTAAGAATAGAGAACAAGCAATTGAAACTACACAAAAAATGGCGGTTAGTTCGAAATTGCATTCTCATCAGGACAGTCATACAATTCGAATTAAAACCGATATAATAGCCAGTTTCTGACAATGGCGATAGTATTTAACTATAAACACCATTGGAACTGTCTACTGGCTAGTGGAAAAAGAAAATAAATCAATTGAATTATATAATTCTGAAAAACAATACCTCCTCGAACAGAAATGGGAAAACACTAGCATAGCACACCCACACGTGTAAGATAAACTAGTGACTGAGCATTTCACCTCACTTCGTCAATTCAAGTGGGCACTGGAATGAATACAATTGAACGATTCATAATATGTATGGAGACTTTCAAAAATAGTAATCAGTATAGGACTCAGGACAAGAGGAAAATAGTCATTCGAAAATAGTAAACAGTATTAGACTCAGGCCAAGTGGTAAGTGAGGTAATAAGAAAGGGTGAATTTTCAAAAAAGAGTTAACCAGTCAAAGTGAAATAATGCATGTGTAAAATTATTACGTGGTATATTTGAAATTATTAATAATATTATTTACAAATACTTCCGGATATTGGTAATTTTGACAAATGCGTTTAAGTTTATTGATGTGTAGAAAGTGAAACTGAGGATCAGAAAGTCGATGTATTCGAAATAGCTGGTTTAAAATGATGTTTCTAAACAATTGAATAGAATTACAAGATTGATATGATAGCAGCTTTATGATAGAGAAGTTGTAAGAATCTTTTTTATCATATATATTGGTGATAACATGATTGTTGAGGGTATCTAATTTTATGTCTAAAAAATTAACAGATTGACTAACGCAAGGCTCATTAGGAATTAATTCTAGGTTAGACGGGTAAAAATCAATATTAATGGTATAGGAATCATCAATGATAATACAAATTAAGTCGTCAACATATCTATATATAATATATGAATTAGAGTTAAAATGGCATTCATGATAATAAAGATATAAGTTAGCGAGTATACTACTACTACAGCCACCTTGTGGTACACCAGATGTTTGTAAATAAATGTTATTACCTTGGATAATATAATTGTTGTATAACACAAAGTGCAAGAGCATAGGAAAATTTTTGACATTAAAAGCAACATGATTGGATGATATATAGTCATGATAAAGAGAGATAATAACTTTATGTAAATCTTTAATGACAATATTATTAAATAAGTCTTTAAAATCATAGGTTTGGAAACCAAGAATTTGTGGATACTTGCTAAGGTGATTAACTAAATCAAAACTATTGTTCAAAATGAAATATCCTGAATTCCTGAATTTAAGAGATTCATTAATTCGATTTAAACAGTTAAGCAAGTACTTACTAGCTGTAGTGGTAAAGGTATTATGTCCACAAGTGACTGTTCTGAAACTGAGAGGTGATTTGTGGAATTTAGGAACCAAAGTAACGTAAGGAAATTTAAAATACTTACATTTAATATTTAATTGTGTATATAATTTTAGCATTTTAGTTTTGATGTGGATAGACTGATTATTAATGGGTTTAAAAATTTGATTATTTTTTAAATAATTCTGTAACAGAGATACATAATATTTTTTACAAATGATGGCATAATTATTAGAAGCTTTATCTACATAAGTTATGACAAAATGTTGTTGTAGTTCTTTGATAGCAGAAAGGAGTTGTTTATAAGGATACCTAGGCTTCGTTAATTTAATGTTTATAATAAAATTTTTAAGTAGATATAAGGTAGTATACTTCCATAGATTGAATGCTTCAATAGGAATAGAATGTGAACAAGCAAGTTGATATATGAATTTATCAAAATCAAATGATAGAGACTGAAGAAGTTGTTTAGGGTGATGGCAGAATGGAATGCGAAATTTAGACCCTTTATTCATAATATCCCTAAGTATATCATCCTGAACTATACTGAGATCCCCAGTAATAATGTGACCATGAGTGGAGTTGACAAAAGGGGCAAGATTTTGATTGCTGCATACACATGATGTAAGATCATCGGAGTTTATTGTCCTGGAAACTTCATTGTAATTATAAATAGTTCTACCAATTGGTAAATTATATTTAAATGATTTTTGTATTTTGATATCATTTACTGGTAACAAGTGCTGATGTTTTGCAAATAAATTATTGAAGTTAAGAGAATTAAGAATAGGGTGTTTAAAAGAAATAACACAGTAAACTATTTTAGTATGTGGATTTGGTGTATGGAGTAGGTGGTAATTTAAGAAATTTGTACGAGAAAGAAGCAAATCAAAAAATAAATGTTTAAAATGCTCATGAGTTAATTTTAATTTTAAAAAATTAGTATAAACAATACTTAATTTGTTTTTTCTGACTTTATATAACCATGTTCTAACAGGTAGAAAATTGAAAGTTTGAGAATAATTGTATTGTAATTTCAAAATGTCTGCTTTGTAATCAAGAGTTTTACTTAAGTTACTTTTTCCTTTGCCACGCTTATATCGCTTTATACTAGGAGTTGATGACTTTGAATAATGAAAAAGATGTTTATATACTGAAGATTTATGAGAATTGTATTCAAAACTATTGTTAACAACATTATTATTATTATAAATTTGATTTAAGCCAAAGGGGAAGAGAGTTTTATATTTTTTAATGTAATAGTTTTCAAATACTAATCTATCCGTGAGTGAAATTTTAATATCTAAAATATGAAGGGATACATTTTTAAATCCGTGTGTAGCAAAGTGCTGATATTCAAATTGATTTTTAGTAGGGAGATCATTAAAGACTTTATGGTCAAATTTTTTAATATGATCCCTGTGGACATTCATTCTCAGATGTAAAGGGTTGCTGGTTTGGCCAATATAAGATAAGTTACAAATAGTACATTTAATTTTGTATATGCAATTAAAAACTTTGCAGAATTGTTGTGAAGTGGAATTATTATTAATTTGTAATGGGTCAGCAAATGGACAAGTTTTGCACCTAAGATTGTTGCATCTATTGAAGGAATATGTTTTGGATTGAGAGAAGGTATGGTATTCTTCCAAATCGTCTATAACGTTTAATTGGTCAATGTTTGTCGATCTATAATTATCCCAATTCATAATAATTATAGACCGGACACAAGGTAATGAAGAAAATTTACATCACGAATTCTAATTAAAATTCCCAAAATAAACCCCTTCAAAAACTATTTTGTCAGGTACGAATTTCATATTTTAACTAATACCATAAGAATTGAATCGAAATTTTGGAGAGTAATAAAACAAGCATAGTAGAAAAGAGAGATTTTCATACGAAATATTCATAAAAAAGCGAAGTGTGGACAAATAATATTGATCCGGAATGGAAGATATACAAAACCGTTAATACGTATGTGTCTGACTGAATCTCTACAACTGCGGGCAAAAGAGGGCCACATATAGTGGAAATACATGTCTAGATTAAAATGTAAAAATAAGCAATAAAAGATATTGACGTCCGGATTAACTAAAAGATACAGAAATAAATAACACAAAAAACACAATAAACTCTAATGCCTGCCGAGAGATGTCAGCACTATACACATATATAACGAGTGAAGAATCGAGTGTGAAATCTACCAAAAAGAGCAATAACCCGCAGAAAAAATCATAAAAGCGATGAGAGAACTCAAACCAAAATACTTCAAAATGCGAAATGTGAAGACATACCATAATCAATCAATAGGAGGAATGAAAGGGTTAGATAAATAAAAACAATATCCAAAGAGGGCCATATTAAGACATAGATGGGTTCGTAGTTAAACTATAGAAATGCGTTAGCGATAATAATAATAATAAACAAAATAAAATTAAAATTAAAAAGAGAATAAACTCTGTAATAAGCGCAAATGCAGCTTTACAACAGGTTTTACCTTTTTAAAAATTTTTTTTGCAAGTATGAAAATCAAAAGATAGATGGTTGAATTCAGAAGTAAATAATAAATATAAATGTATAATTAAAAGATGTAATAGAAGTCAGTATGTAGAAAACAGAATATAAAACACAAAATAATACAGAATATAAAACTTTCATCATGATATTGCGCAAAGCAGCTAATAACATAATGGATTTATAAATAAAAATTGAAGGATTTTAATCGAAAATTATGCATAAACTACAGTATGTACAAAAAACCCCATCTCTAGCATATCTGTTACAAATGAGTAACAATAGGCCAAGACTAAGGATAAGGATAGAAGGTAACTTATCACTACAATGGAAAGGGGGATGAGAAGAATAATAGGTTTCAAAAATCACATTTAAAGTATATAAAGGTAAATAAAAATAAAACTCGGCAATATGAGAATAGGCAATAATAAACAGCTCAGGAGATAAGAGATTAAGAATAGAGAACAAGCAATTGAAACTACACAAAAAATGGCGGTTAGTTCGAAATTGCATTCTCATCAGGACAGTCATACAATTCGAATTAAAACCGATATAATAGCCAGTTTCTGACAATGGCGATAGTATTTAACTATAAACACCATTGGAACTGTCTACTGGCTAGTGGAAAAAGAAAATAAATCAATTGAATTATATAATTCTGAAAAACAATACCTCCTCGAACAGAAATGGGAAAACACTAGCATAGCACACCCACACGTGTAAGATAAACTAGTGACTGAGCATTTCACCTCACTTCGTCAATTCAAGTGGGCACTGGAATGAATACAATTGAACGATTCATAATATGTATGGAGACTTTCAAAAATAGTAATCAGTATAGGACTCAGGACAAGAGGAAAATAGTCATTCGAAAATAGTAAACAGTATTAGACTCAGGCCAAGTGGTAAGTGAGGTAATAAGAAAGGGTGAATTTTCAAAAAAGAGTTAACCAGTCAAAGTGAAATAATGCATGTGTAAAATTATTACGTGGTATATTTGAAATTATTAATAATATTATTTACAAATACTTCCGGATATTGGTAATTTTGACAAATGCGTTTAAGTTTATTGATGTGTAGAAAGTGAAACTGAGGATCAGAAAGTCGATGTATTCGAAATAGCTGGTTTAAAATGATGTTTCTAAACAATTGAATAGAATTACAAGATTGATATGATAGCAGCTTTATGATAGAGAAGTTGTAAGAATCTTTTTTATCATATATATTGGTGATAACATGATTGTTGAGGGTATCTAATTTTATGTCTAAAAAATTAACAGATTGACTAACGCAAGGCTCATTAGGAATTAATTCTAGGTTAGACGGGTAAAAATCAATATTAATGGTATAGGAATCATCAATGATAATACAAATTAAGTCGTCAACATATCTATATATAATATATGAATTAGAGTTAAAATGGCATTCATGATAATAAAGATATAAGTTAGCGAGTATACTACTACTACAGCCACCTTGTGGTACACCAGATGTTTGTAAATAAATGTTATTACCTTGGATAATATAATTGTTGTATAACACAAAGTGCAAGAGCATAGGAAAATTTTTGACATTAAAAGCAACATGATTGGATGATATATAGTCATGATAAAGAGAGATAATAACTTTATGTAAATCTTTAATGACAATATTATTAAATAAGTCTTTAAAATCATAGGTTTGGAAACCAAGAATTTGTGGATACTTGCTAAGGTGATTAACTAAATCAAAACTATTGTTCAAAATGAAATATCCTGAATTCCTGAATTTAAGAGATTCATTAATTCGATTTAAACAGTTAAGCAAGTACTTACTAGCTGTAGTGGTAAAGGTATTATGTCCACAAGTGACTGTTCTGAAACTGAGAGGTGATTTGTGGAATTTAGGAACCAAAGTAACGTAAGGAAATTTAAAATACTTACATTTAATATTTAATTGTGTATATAATTTTAGCATTTTAGTTTTGATGTGGATAGACTGATTATTAATGGGTTTAAAAATTTGATTATTTTTTAAATAATTCTGTAACAGAGATACATAATATTTTTTACAAATGATGGCATAATTATTAGAAGCTTTATCTACATAAGTTATGACAAAATGTTGTTGTAGTTCTTTGATAGCAGAAAGGAGTTGTTTATAAGGATACCTAGGCTTCGTTAATTTAATGTTTATAATAAAATTTTTAAGTAGATATAAGGTAGTATACTTCCATAGATTGAATGCTTCAATAGGAATAGAATGTGAACAAGCAAGTTGATATATGAATTTATCAAAATCAAATGATAGAGACTGAAGAAGTTGTTTAGGGTGATGGCAGAATGGAATGCGAAATTTAGACCCTTTATTCATAATATCCCTAAGTATATCATCCTGAACTATACTGAGATCCCCAGTAATAATGTGACCATGAGTGGAGTTGACAAAAGGGGCAAGATTTTGATTGCTGCATACACATGATGTAAGATCATCGGAGTTTATTGTCCTGGAAACTTCATTGTAATTATAAATAGTTCTACCAATTGGTAAATTATATTTAAATGATTTTTGTATTTTGATATCATTTACTGGTAACAAGTGCTGATGTTTTGCAAATAAATTATTGAAGTTAAGAGAATTAAGAATAGGGTGTTTAAAAGAAATAACACAGTAAACTATTTTAGTATGTGGATTTGGTGTATGGAGTAGGTGGTAATTTAAGAAATTTGTACGAGAAAGAAGCAAATCAAAAAATAAATGTTTAAAATGCTCATGAGTTAATTTTAATTTTAAAAAATTAGTATAAACAATACTTAATTTGTTTTTTCTGACTTTATATAACCATGTTCTAACAGGTAGAAAATTGAAAGTTTGAGAATAATTGTATTGTAATTTCAAAATGTCTGCTTTGTAATCAAGAGTTTTACTTAAGTTACTTTTTCCTTTGCCACGCTTATATCGCTTTATACTAGGAGTTGATGACTTTGAATAATGAAAAAGATGTTTATATACTGAAGATTTATGAGAATTGTATTCAAAACTATTGTTAACAACATTATTATTATTATAAATTTGATTTAAGCCAAAGGGGAAGAGAGTTTTATATTTTTTAATGTAATAGTTTTCAAATACTAATCTATCCGTGAGTGAAATTTTAATATCTAAAATATGAAGGGATACATTTTTAAATCCGTGTGTAGCAAAGTGCTGATATTCAAATTGATTTTTAGTAGGGAGATCATTAAAGACTTTATGGTCAAATTTTTTAATATGATCCCTGTGGACATTCATTCTCAGATGTAAAGGGTTGCTGGTTTGGCCAATATAAGATAAGTTACAAATAGTACATTTAATTTTGTATATGCAATTAAAAACTTTGCAGAATTGTTGTGAAGTGGAATTATTATTAATTTGTAATGGGTCAGCAAATGGACAAGTTTTGCACCTAAGATTGTTGCATCTATTGAAGGAATATGTTTTGGATTGAGAGAAGGTATGGTATTCTTCCAAATCGTCTATAACGTTTAATTGGTCAATGTTTGTCGATCTATAATTATCCCAATTCATAATAATTATAGACCGGACACAAGGTAATGAAGAAAATTTACATCACGAATTCTAATTAAAATTCCCAAAATAAACCCCTTCAAAAACTATTTTGTCAGGTACGAATTTCATATTTTAACTAATACCATAAGAATTGAATCGAAATTTTGGAGAGTAATAAAACAAGCATAGTAGAAAAGAGAGATTTTCATACGAAATATTCATAAAAAAGCGAAGTGTGGACAAATAATATTGATCCGGAATGGAAGATATACAAAACCGTTAATACGTATGTGTCTGACTGAATCTCTACAACTGCGGGCAAAAGAGGGCCACATATAGTGGAAATACATGTCTAGATTAAAATGTAAAAATAAGCAATAAAAGATATTGACGTCCGGATTAACTAAAAGATACAGAAATAAATAACACAAAAAACACAATAAACTCTAATGCCAGATAAAAAATTTCATGCTTTGCACATTAATAACCTCAAAATTACCAGTAAAATGTATAAATATCCTGCATATTTAGTAAATGGTATAGTTAATAAGTTTCGATTAGCCTAAAATTCTCATAATCTCTCCTTAGTATCTTATTTTAGCCGTACTTCTTCATTCTCTTGTAATTATATTTTCATCTTTTTATCTTGAAGCTTTAACCGTTGAATATCTCATTTTATTGCTTTTACGCAGTACAGTTTTTATTACTCTCTTTGGCAACTGCAAATCACATCTTTTCATTTCTGCATATGGCAACATTGGTCTAGTCATATTTTGCTCGTCATGATTGTACTAATGAAGTGTATTTTAAGGTATTTATGTTTCCTTTATTTTTCCAATCTATATACTTGTCGTCCATATAACACAAGTTTATAGATAAAATATATCTTGTGTTTCAGAAACAAGCATTTTTATGTTCATTTCGAAGGGATATATGGACTGGACGAGAATTTTTTCGAAATGAACTTATCTTAAGCCTAAAGCTCTTCCATGTGCAAGCTTTTTTGCTTGATTTTTTTGTTTTCCTATTTTCATTCCTCATCTTTGAAATTTGTTGATTGTCTTTGTCTTTATGACCTGCATTACGCTTTATAATTTTCTCTTTATGTTTTAATTTCTTTTATTTCTTTGTATTTTGTAGAAAATTTTGGAATAGGAATAGTGTATTATGAGTTACTACTTACATTCTAACATTGGATTTACTAATTTATATATATATATATATATATATATATATATATATATATATATATATATATATATATATATATATATATATATATATATATATATATACAATATAAAACTTGAAAAAATGCTACAATTTTGAGTGAATTGATTAATAAGCTAAAAGCAAAAAAATAATTTTTAATACAACTTGTAAAGCGCTATGCTGCAATTTTACATGTGTATACCTATATAAATTCCTATATAAATATATACCTATATAAATATATATATATATATATATATATATATATATATTAATAAATGCTACTTCGGAGTGTAAGTCTCCCTATTATAAAAATCTAACCACTTGATCATATATATAAGAGTAATAGGCCAAGATCATATATATAAGAGTAATAGACCAAGATTATTCCTTGATTAAGGTATTTATGTTAATTACTGATGGGCCTCAATTGGTGCATTTACTTCCATTTATTTTTGTATCAGGAGTACTAACGGCCATTACATCCTGATAAATACTTTCAAATGCAAGGGAGGATATAATAATAGGCGAACAAAGTGATTGTTTAAACAGATAATGAGTCTTTACATCAGAGAGGGTACGAAATTTCTTAATACTTCTTGATTTAATTTGAAATTATTACCAATTCAAGCTTAACTATTAGCGAATCATAACTTAGTACTCTGTTTATTTCCTGAAATAGTAAAATAATAAATTATAAAAATACTGAAACGGTTAAAGAGTAATTTCTACTTATAAGACCCCACCACCACCACCAAGGCAGAAACCCGACAGTGAAAATGGAAAATACAAGTATAACATGAAATTTATAAAGCAGCTCTCATATGGGGAGGGGGCAAAAGTGGTGTGTACACACATCATTTTCAACGAAACTATTAAGCATTTATACATTACTTTGAATAATTATGTCATACAGTCATACGAATTTTCGGGAAAACCGGAAGTGACATTTCCAGGACAGGAAATGGAAATCCTTAGTGAACCTCCCCCCCAATCTCCTCTGATATTCGGTGCTGAATCCATATCAGTCACCATCTAATCTATAGTTATAGCAGCACCTGAAAAATAGATGTTGCAAAGAAAATACAAATTTTTAAATCGGAAGTGATATCTTCAGAACCAAAAGTGGAAATCCTTAGTGAGTTCCTCAATCCCCTCCAGCATTTGATACTGAAATGCATTAGTGAAAGCACTATCTAATCTGTAATAGGCATTCTTGAGAAATAAATGTTTCAAAGGTAATTTTTAAAACGGAAGTAAAAACGGAACAGGAGGTGAAAATCTTAAATAAACTACCCTATATCCTGCAAAATTTTATGCTGAATCTATATCAGCCATCATCTAAATTCTAAAATATATCTATAGTAGATCCTGAGAAACAGATACTTTAAACAAACTATTCGGTAAAACCAATGGTATTGCAAAGTTTTGCCCCTAAAAATTTCAGCAAATTGTTGTTGAAATTAATCTGCAATAAAAAAATATATATTTCCTTAATAACAGCATAAAAAATTGATTAAAAATATCAACCGGTTTCAGAAGCAAAAACCAATCTCCTCCTTCAGGGTAAAGAAACACAGCAAGTATTTTATTGCAGGGTAATAGAAAAATTCTTTTTTTAAGGCATTGATTGAATAAGTCATCTGGGGGACACTGGTCGAACGTTAGTTGGGGTGGGGATGGGGTGGGGTGGGGGAGAGGTGGAGCTCTTAAAAATTTATATCCATTAATATTTTTATATTTCCCTTAACTGCGGCCCAATTAACAGCATTTGAAAAGCATGGTGGAAAAAATTCACTCTCTCAAAGAAATAATATAAAATGGCATTAATTCTTAAATTATTAATAAAAACTTTAAAAATAATGAAAATATAAAGCATTTGAGAATCATCATTTAGTATTATTATTTACTATTAAATAAAGAAAACTAGATAATTATTGATTTTGCTTTCAACTCTTAGTGTAGCAAGCAAAATAAATAGATGCATAAACAACTATTTGAAAAATTACAGTTAATTATTGTTTTATTTATTTTGTTCGTCTTGTTTTCTCAAGCCGCTTGAATGAAAAGAAGGATTAATAGGTTGCGAGCCAAGTAGCCGAGGCAGTAGGTTACCAGGGCAGAAGCACACACACTTCATGAAAGAGTCAACGACTTCACTAAAATAACGTAAAAAATTAGGCAGGAGTTAAGTTCCTGATTGTTATTCGGACTGTGCGTTTGTCCTGACTTGCATACATATTAACCTTTGAGAAGAAAACAGAATAACAATCTGAGGCCGAAAATGGAACGTTAGCATAAAAGGGAACAAGTAAACAACATAAAAAAATCTGATGTGGGCAACACATGACTTTCCTTATATAATGCAATGAATTTACTACTTTTATAGTGAAAAAAATAGGTTTTTCTTATAGTAGATACTTATATTCTTTCCACGATATTGAATTTTCGACAATGAGTCGTCATTTTCATTGATTTAGAGTCATTTTTATCCATTCGGCGATATTTTCGTTAATTTGGCAACATTTCAAAAAATCGTCAAGTTGGCGACATTTCGTCAAATTTTCGACATTCCGTCAAACGAACGTCGTCAGCGACATTCCGTCAAAATCTCGCCAAGCATTATGGACAGAGAAATAAGTTATTCTTATAGCAAATAAATGACTATTGGCGTTCACATACAAAAGTATTACACAAAGTACCTTTTCTCATGAATGGAACGAGCGAGATCCACGAGAATGATGTCACCAAATTTATCGCATGATATTACATATGAAAAGTGAACATGTTTCTCAACAGTTAATATTTTTTTTAATTTATGGAATTTTTTGATACATTTATTTAAAAAATGTGCAATATCTCGAGAATGGTTCATGCTAGCGTTCTAAAGTTTATGTCAATCGTTTTCTAAGGAAAAATTACATAAGAAGTGCCTATTTGCGTAACTCTATTAAAGGGTTTGATTTTTTGATGACTTTTTCAAAATTTCACTCGAAAATTTAGGGGCGTTCTGACCATTCGATTGTATTTAAAAACAAAAGGCTTCCAGTATTCACAGATTGTGATTTTTGTACCAATTTTCATTCGAATCGCTCCATTCGTTCGTGAAATATCGTCTCCACAGACTCACTGACACACACATACATACTTTCACACACACACAGACATCACATCAAAAATGTTTGATTCGTGATCAGGGATGCTTGAAACGTGCTCTCCCGTCGAAAACTCGAATTCGAATTTTCGACCCCGTCACAATACTTTCCTTATACATTATGTATATAAGGGAAGTAATAATAAGTGTAGCCATTTTGTCATTCAACAGGAGGTCTTGTAAGCTGCAAATTTTCCATGTTAAATTTTCTACTTTTAGATAGAACAATATAAAGCCATTTGTTTTTATATAAAACATTACATATAAAATAGCAATTTCTGTAACATTTTTCAGCATAATAATCTTTCTATAACTTTTATTTATATTCGAAAAAAATATATATTAGAAAAATTTAAATCCTTTCCCTGCTCAGTTTAATTTGAAATTTAACCGGCTTGTAATGTTTATTGAGTGAAATGGTCATATCAAATTTCCTTCGATTTCTTCAATTTGTTAGAGAAATATGAGCTTCATAAATTCATAGACAGACACACACAGAGACGGACAGACACAAAGACATCGTTGAAAAATGATTGATTCGCATTCACAGATGGTCTAAACGTATAGATCCAAGTTGGAAAGTCGGATTTGGGACCGAATGATGATATTTCAATTTATATGTACTATGTATTGTAGGGAAACTAATAAGTAAATAAACTAAAAGAGATAAAAACATTAAGCGTTTTATCTGTTTAATATGATAAAACGCTTAACATTTTATCACAGTGCGCCCATTATTTTTATTTTATTACTAAAACATCTGATATGGACAGCACATGATTTTCCTTATATAATGGAGTGAATTCACTCATTTTACAGTCAAAAAATAATGTATAAGATCCAGGGTACTGTGTTTTTAACGTTGAATTGTACATTTGCGGATTTTTCGGATGACAACATATAAAACTATTTCAAAGTACCCAATTAACTTATATTTCGAGCAACTCTAAATAAACAATTATCAATATTGATAGCATCCTCAATAAGCGGCATAGTTCATATATTAAAATATTTTAGTAATTAATTCATCAATTAGGAGTCATTTTCATTAATTTAGTGTCAGTTTTGCAATTTTGACGATATTTTCATCAATTTGTAGCGAAATATCGCGAAGTTGGCGATACTTTGCTAGATTATTCGCCAAGTTCGCAAAATGCATCAACAAGTGTTACAGAAAAACGGAGAGAAAATGATTTCCTATAAACTACAAGGTATGCCCGTCATATGACGAAAATTAGAATTTGCGAAACATTACTTCCCATTTGGCGTCATTTTTATCAAGTTGGCGACATTTTTGCTACTTTGGCAACATTTAAAATAGTCGCCAAGTTGGCGAAATCCCGATAAATTTCTCGCCAAGCGTTACGGACGGACGGGCGGAAAAATGGATTATTCTTATAGTCTACTCTGATGTTCTTTCCAAGATATTGAACTCAATTAGTCGTCATTTCATTGAATTAGCCTCGATTTCATCAATTTGACGAAATTTTATCAATTGGGTGACATTTTCGTCAATTTGGCAACATTTAAAAAGTCAGCACGTTGGAGATATTCCGACAAATTCGTCACCAAAATTTTGCCAAACGTTACAGACGGAAAAATAGGTTATTCTTATAGTAGATTCTTATATTCTTTCCACGATATTGAATTTTCGTCAATTAGACTTAATTTTCATTGATTTAGCGTCATTTTTATCAATTTGGTGACATTTTCTTTAATTTAGCAACATTTAGTAAAGCCGCCAAGTTGGCGGCATTTCGCCAAATTCGTTTCGAATAATTCGTCTCGAGAAATAAGTTATTCTTACAGTAGGTAAATGACTATTGGCGTTCAAATACAAAAGTATTACCCAAAGTATATTTTCTTATGAATGGAACAAGCTAGATCCACGAGAATGATGTCACCAAATTTATCGCATGATATTACATATGAAAGTGAACATATTTCACAATAGTTAATATTTTTTTTTATTTTATGTGATTTTTTAATACATTTATTTGAATAATGTGCAATATCTCGAGAACGGTTCATGTTAGCGTTCTAAAGTTTATATCAATAGTTTTCTAAGGAAAAATTAGATATGACATAACTATTTGCGTAACTTCCTTAAAGATTTAGATTTTTTGATGATTTTTACAAAATTTCACTGGAAAATTTAGGGAGGTTCTGAACAGGCTTCCAGTATTCACGGATTGTAATTTTTGTAATAAATTTTGTTCGAATCGCTCTATTCGTTCATGAGATATCGTCTTCACAGACTCACTGACACACATACACAAATGCACACACACATCACCTCAAAAACTTTTGATTCGTATTCAGGGATGATTGAAACGTGCTCTCCCGTCGAAAACTCGAATTCGAATTTTCGACCCCGTTATAAAATTTTCCTTATATATTACACTATGTATATGCGTCGCCAAGGGGAGTATGTGAGGGGTCCGCTCCTCTCACTCGAAGAAATGATGTATGGAGAAATTTAAAATAAAATATTTGCCCCCCCCCCCCTCAAGATTTGTTTTCTGATGACGCTGCTAATGTGCAGAAACACATCTGATTCGCCGATCGTTGGTAGAACAGCACATAAAAATCTGATATACTTTATGTGTTATATCTTTTAAATATAAGTTAGAAAACCGATATTCAAAATGTTAGACTTTGGGGTTGCTTAAAATAAACAGTAATAAATGGAACTATTTGACGTGGCAAAAGCTTTTACCTCAGAAGTGAAACTCGCAAAATTAATTGCTATCTCTAAAGAGTTTTCATTCGATTTAAGTCGATTTTTCAGAACACACTTATGACATTGAAGTGATTATATGTTTCAAAAACTTGTAATTTATCTTCTAAATTCACGAATTTGGAAAATAGCAATATTTATTGCAGTCCATGTCTAGACAGAAAGTCTGAGATATCTTTCGCAAGCCACCTGGAACTAAAGCACTTCCATATCGTCTGCAGCCATAAAAAAAATTATGATATAGCGGAAAATGTGTTATTTTCGACTTTAAAATTTTGTAACTTTAACACTAATTCAAATTAAACAAGAAAGATCAATCATGCTTAAAGCATTGATTATGAAACACTTTCCAACTTCAATGCAATTTTATTTAAACAAGTCTAAAATGCAATACATTCCTCGGTAATATTTTGAAACTTATCACAATACTGCATTAATTTATTATATTTTAAAACTTAAACCTTCATCGAAAAAAATGAACTTCATTCAAATGACGGCATTGAAATATAAATTGCCTGGTTTAAACATCTCTGAAATGTTATACATTCCTCGGTAATAGTTTTAGAATTATCATAATACTACGATAATTTATTATATTTGAAAACTTCATGGAAAACAACTGAAATTAATTCAAATGACGTCATAGAAAAAATAACACGCCTGGATCTCTCTATAAAAACAGGATTTCATTCATAACTTTCTCCCATTCATTTCATTCATCACAATACTATAATAATTTATTTTATTTAAACATTTTGTTTAAGACCATGGAGCTACAAAAAATTAAACTCTATGCTTTAAACTTCATCGAAAAAAATCGTCCTTCTCTTTATGAAATCAATTAATATTTCATTCATATCAGCCATGCAGACTCCATGGACTAAATTATTTTGTGTTAAAAAAATACAGGAATTCTAATACAACTCATTCTATATATTTTGCTGCTTACATTTTACATAGGTGAAAAATAGGCTTAGTTGTAGAAATAATCAAATTTAGATGAGCATTTAAACTCAAATATATTGACATTGCGTTGTTTCAGTATGTAGATGCACAGAATTTAAGCAAAAATAAAGTAGTTTTAGGACGGATACAGCACTCAATATGAATTAAAAAGAACTTAAAAAATCGCGATTTTGAAACAAGATGGATGCCATATATCATTTTGAAGTGGGTCATGTGATCGTTTCATATCATGGTCACGTGATCGTTTCATATAAGAGGTGTAATTATTATTTTAATTTTTATTTAAAGAACTACTGAATATATTTCGCTGAATTTTTTTTTATATATTTTATGGAACAATTTAAATATTACCTAAAATTTTCGAAGCAATTTGTGAATTTTAAATTTGCTTAAAAAATGTTTGAAAAATTAGGTCTCATATGGTTCAATGTATTTCATTTTTTCAACCCGGGTTCAATCAAAAACTAATTGGGTGTCATTATTCATTTATATTCCCATAGGTCCTACAGACCGTCTGAATAACATACTAAAATTTCATTTCGATTAAGTCATTTATACGGCAGTTATCGTGCTAACGGACAGACAGACAGACAGACAGACACACAGACAGTCAGAATGAACAAAGTCATAAACACTTTTCAACTTTGTTGTAAAGTGTTAAAAACTACTGAATATATTTCGCTGAATTTTTTTTTATATATTTTATGGAACAATTTGAATATTACCTAAAATTTTCGAAGCAATTTGTGAATTTTAAATCTGCTTAAAAAATGTTCGAAAAATTAGGTCCCATAGGGCTCAATGTATTTCATTTTTTCGACCCGGGTTCAATCCAAAACTAATTGGGTAATATTATTCATTTATATTCCCATAGGTTCTACAGACCGTCTGAACAACATACTAAAATTTAATTTTGATTAAGTCATTTTTACGGCAGTTATCATGCTAACGGACAGACAGACAGACAGACAGACAGAATGAACAAAGTCATAAACACTTTTCAACTTTGTTGTAGAGTGTTAAAAAAGAAAAATTCTGCGAGGCCTATCGTATCAGCAGTTTAGCTAACTTTATACGAATTTCACGTCTGTCCGAAGCTTAGATTTTCCGCTACAGAAGACCACACACACAGACAAACATATTTTATTATATAAGATTTATCCTTTTAATACTGGACTGAATAAATTTTCTTTCTTTAAACATTCCAAAAGTATTTTTATTAGATTGAATATCTTGTTTATTTTCGTTTACCGTAATATTTATTTCAAGATTAGTTCTTTTATTCAGAATATATTATATTCCTAATAAAGAACAGAGTCAATTTTCCTTTCTATTAATAATATTTATTTTATCAATAATAATTTTTATCATTTTAATACTGGATTCTAAACTGAATAAAAATACTGGAAGATTCGGGGCCCTCCTCTTTGATATAGGGGCATTAAGCGTATGTTTAGTCTATTTCAATAGCGAAGCTTCAGGGGAAACAAGATAGACAGTGTCTAACCAAGAAATTTATGACTAAATAACTTTTATTTCAATTATATATTAGTTGAAATAATGGTATAAAATGTTTTCTTTGTAAATAAACGAAGGGCATATCTTTCCTCCGACTGGCGCTAGACCCTCAAGTGCCAACGTATCGTTCAGTAGAGACATATCTCGAAATGTCTACCCCGAAAGATGAGATTGCATTGGGATTGGAATGTGAACGTAACTTCTATAACTTAACTACCGTATAGGCCTGTGTAGACGTGTCTAAGCTGCGGGATTTGTTGGAGAAGTAAAGATTCCCCTTCTCTCTTTACGACAGGATTGCTTTCCTTCTTCCCCCCCCCCCCCCTTGCGCACGGAAACATAGTGTTTATTGTCTGATTGTCTGAGGCCTCTGGATTGTCAATTTTTAAATGCAATAGCAAATTTAATCTAGAGAATCGCTACATTATAGAGGTTTAGACATTTTTAATACATTTGGAATTATTCTATGTGAATCATAAATTGAAACTTTAACAAGGAAAAAAAATAAAGCTTGGTGAGTGGTATATTTATTTTCTTACTTGTATTCTATGATTTTCATATACAAGTTAAAAATGAGATTCCAGTGCTTTGTGTTTTCTCGCATAACACGTTTTTTATTTGTGGTATTTGCTGAAAATATTTTTGAAATATTTGTAGAAGTGTTTTCCATATTAAGTGAAACTTTTTCTTGCTAATTTTGGTCCCTACTTTTATGTCTCCTCAAATTATTTTATCTCGCTTCGCCACTGGTCTGTTTATCGGTAAACCCGCCCCTGATTTTAGGGGCTCCTAAATTGTTAATCTGCCACTGAAAAAAATCTCCGAAATTCTCGTAAAGGAAAATGTCCTCAAGAGTATTTCCGAGAACTTTAAATAACGACTTGGAAGTCGTTCTGCGTGCAGGCACACACCAACGAAAATACATCTGATAAATATTAGATTATTTCCGGATGCCCAACTTTATCAAAAATGAACATCAAACTCCTAGGCGCTTACTTCAATGCCTTAAGAACACATCTTTTCTGCTTTAAGCGACTCTTAAATGCATGATAAAACACAGTCAATCCGCATTTTTTCGAGACTACACTCCAGACAGGATAATACAAAGAAATAAAACCAGTCTTAACATTTCATAAAAACTTGTGCTTACAAGAAGCCATTAGGTAGTGATTAGAGAAAAAAGAGTTGAAAGTTGTAGACCGTTACGCTACTTGAAGTCCACACGGATTCCCCTTGTAATCTTGGAACTCTTAAGTCCATTGGATGCACAAACTATAGCGAGACGACCTTGAACAGAAGTCATTCACACGTGTTTCCATTTTGTTTGGATATTTATTTATTTATTGTTTTTTATATAACATGTGGTGGTCGACGTTAAGGTATTTCTACGGCGAAGTTGTATAGCCGAAACGGAGAGGATTTTTTTCCCCAATGAAACTAGCAGACGAGATGAAAAAGTAGATTTAACTACCATTTGAATTGTCTTTTGCCAAGTGAATGCCCTGGCTGAGATTCGCTTCTACTATTTTCGAACTTTGTAGAAAGCCCTAGATTTATACAGCTGCAGCGAAAGGAGAAAAAAAAAAATCCATCCATCGTTATTCGTGCACTGTTCCTAGCGGAGTAAATATTTTTGTAAGTTATATTTTGGCAACTATGAATGCCCCCCACAACTTATTCAATAAAAATTTAAAATCATGATGAAACTTTAAATATAAACAAAAAGTTACCGGTTGGTAAAAGCTGAAGTTTCACAATATCTTAAGAACGGCGTACATTAGCGTTCTATAAATTAAGTCACTTTTTTTAAATATAAAAGTATATGTAAAATAGCTATTTCTACAATACTTTTCAGCCGACGCGGTGGTCGAGCGGTCAAGGCAAGCGCTTCCTAGTGATCGCTCGGTTGCCGGGTTGTGGGTTCGAGTCCCATCTGCGGGCATGGATGTTGTGATGTTGGACGCTGTGTGTTCCGGCCCCCATTGGTGCGCTGGGGCAGGGGTCGGCAACCTATTGAAACGGAAGAGCCAAAAGTTACAATTTACAAAATTTCCCAGTTTTTAAAGAGCCACTAAAAATTTTCCTTTCAATATTATAGTATTTGCTTATATATATTGGATTTTGATTTAAAATAAACGGCTTTAAATACGGAATACTATTTATTCATATAAAAACACAAATATAGATAGGTACATCAATGGGAGCATTGGCTTTGCATGCCTTTTGAAAGTTTGATTAAATCTGGCTTATAACTTGTTATTTTAAGTTTCAAGCACGACTCTAGATTTTTATTTGCTAGTTGACTTCTAACTTTACTTTTTATTATATTCATGCAAGAGAACGCTTGCTCGCACGAATATGTCGACTCGAAGATCGTCAGCACTCCATATGCCAACTTCTTCACCTCACTGTAGCATTCTGGAAGACTATTCCATGCGCCGAATATGAGGGCCTCAACTCTAGGAATTTCTTTTAGAGCTGTCCACTTGTGCTGCGCGATGTGCATGCATTTCTGGACTTCCAACTGGCTCTTGAGTTCTGTGAACTTGCCACTCCACAAGTCTTTCCTTTTCAAATCTAGCAATTGCGTTTGGAGCGATCTAGCATCAATTCCAAATGGCTCAATGTTGATCTCATTTGCATTTGTGTTGAGAGGATTTACTATGAACGCGAGAGTACTTTTGTTTGTTTTGAATTGCTCGAATCTCTCAGCGAATCCATCCTTCATGTTTTTTAAAGCTAGGCTGAAGTAATTCGTGTCAATAGTTGCATTGGTCTCATCGCGATATTGCTTCAGATTTTTAAAATGAAGTAATTTACCGCTTCCCATGTCTTCAACAAAAATAAGTAATTTTTTTTCGAAGCAAACTACTTCTTCAAGCAAGGCGTAGGCTGGGTTGCCCTTTCCTTGCAGTTTTAGATTTAGTTTCATTGTGGTATCTACCATGAAGTTGAATTTTTGCAGCCATTTGTTTTCTTCCAATTCGGGATGGTCAATGCTTTTTTCATTGAGGAATATTTTTATTTCACTCAAGCACAAAGCAAAACGTTGCAATACGTTACCTCTGGAAAGCCATCGCACTATATTGTGCAGAAGTAGGTCAGAAAACTGGCTATCTATTTCTGCAAGGAGATCTTTAAACTGGCGATGGTAGAGTGCTTTTGCCAAGATGCTGTTAATAATCTTAATTACCAAGTTCATGACCTCAACTATTTCGGCCGGAAATGTTTGGGCACAAAGCGCTTCATGATGAATTATGCAGTGAAACGTTAGAATTTAGTGGTTTATTTTTTTCTGAAGAATTGATGTTACCCCTCTATGTATTCCTGTCATGCTTCTGGCTCCATCAGTTGCTATAGAAACGATTTTATTTATATCGATTCCATTGTCTTCCAGGCATTTTTGCACAGCATTTGCTATATCTTCTCCACGAGTTTGCCCTGAGAGCGGTAGCAATCCTAGCAGTTCTTCTTTTGGACGTTGGACGATATATTCCTGACGAAAAGGGTAACTTGCGCCGTGTCTTTTATGTCGCAAGACTCATCTATAGCAAGTGATGAGGCAGAAGCCAGTTGAATGTCTTCCACTTGCATATGTGTTACATTTGAAGACATTTTAGCAGTTCTATCTTGTACTGTTTTAGCAGATAATGGCAAATCTTTGATTTTTTTCATGATTTCTGCTTTGTTTTTAAAATCACGAAACAGTTCTCCAGATGCACGTATAAAACAATCTTTGACGTACTCACCATCTGTGAATGATTTTCCTCTTTTTGCAATTTCTAATGATACTGCAAAGTTTGCCAGATTTACATTATTGGAAGATTGCGCCCAGTTACTTAGCATGGAACATGACTGTTGTTTTTTTGGAGCTCTTCAACAGCTTTTTTTCATGCATCACCGGTTGGATATTTACCAGCAAACTGGGTATGTTTTGTAGTGAAGTGTCTCTCCAAATTTGACTTCTTATTGTGTGCGAGTTTTTCGTGGCAAATGAGACAAATCGGAAGGCCATCTGTGTTGCATATGAATGCAAACGACTCCGTTCAATCCTGATTGAATTCTCGGTTTTCTTCTTCAGTTCTTCTCTTTCCTTTACCAGACGCCATGCTGGCGCGGAGCTAAAAAAATGACTTTTTAAAATTTTACTTAGCTATCTAAAACGGCAAACAATTTATTTACCATTATTACTTCGTTAGCACGATCCTCAGATATGTAATTCAATTCCGTTACTGATTTTATTATATTATACGCGTACATACATTTGAGAAGATAATTCGCTTCTAAATCGTATTCTTCTTGAAACAACAAGCGAATAGACACGCAGAAACCGCAAGCGATTAAATTAACACACATGCAACGTAACGTCGACCGCGATATCCGAGGATGACTGACTGACAACACGTCTAGAGCCTAGACGTGTTGTCTAGACTCTAGACGATGGCTGTTTGGGTGAGACGGAAATGAAATTCAATTGGCTGAAAGATAAACATGGTCACGGAGTCTCATCTCTAAGAGCAAAACAATAGTTCAAATTTATCTCATTACGGTCATGTTAAGCGTAGCGATTTGTAATTAACGATTATAAAAATAGAAGCTATTGAGAAATTAGGTACTTAAAAATATATTTTCTTATTTTTTAAGGGTTTTGATAATAAAATATTAATTTTTTCGTATGGAACTGGAGAGCCGCAACTTTACATCAAAAGAGCCACATGCGGCTCGCGAGCCGCAGGTTGCCGACCCCTGCGCTGGGGCAACGTCATGTGACGGCTAACAGGTTCACGGCTCTGGCCTTTGTACGAGATATTGACTGTTCACGTTATATGTTCGGGATCTGTTTTGTTTGTATAATGTATGCCTTGTTCTCTGCCATTGGGGGAAAAAAAACAATATTTTCAACAAAATGGTATATGTATAGCGATCAAAATCAAAGAATCGGATTTTTGACCCCTACACAATACTTTTCCTTTACATATACTGTGTAAAGTAAAAATTACAATATCTTGAGAACGGCGTATATTAGCGTCTTATAAATGAAGTCACTTGTTATTAAATAACATGGTACATGTAAAATAGCTATTTTCACAGCATTTCTCATCATAATCGTATATGTACATCGATCAAAATCAGAGAATCGGATATCTGACACCTTCACATTACTTTTCTTTTACATATTATACTGTGTTCAGAAAAATTACGATATCTTGAGAACGGTGTATATTAACGTATTATAGATGAAATCACTTGTTATTAGATAAAAGATATGTATATATATAATAGCTATTTCCACAACATTTATTAATATAATTACGTTTTTATAACTATTTTCTTTTAAATTTTCGAAAATATATGTTTGAAAACTTAAGAGCATTCTCTCATCCGTTTACTCCTAAAATCAATCGTCCATAGATGTTTATTAATGGAAATAATCGTACCAAATTTCATTCGATTTGATGAATTGGTTGGAGAGATGTTACGCTGCACGTGGAAAAGAAAAATTTTCAATTTTTCGAAAATGGCTTGTGATAACTCCTAAACAATAGGAATCAATAATTTCCCATTAAAAGTACTTATAAAGAAAGCACTCATTTGATAACAGTGAGTATTTTTATATATTTATGGGTCTTTCTTTTTTTTTTTATCCAAAATATTCAATATTTCCCAATCGCCAGCGATCTATAAATTATTTCATTCGAATTTAAATAACACGTTACTTATAAAACAGCTATTATTTAACATGTGTAATATATTTTCTTTTTAAAACATTTTTCGAAAGAAAAAAAAATGTTCGAAAAATTAGGGTCTCCCTTAGTCCGTTCACCTAGAAAATCATGACTTTCATCCATCGAAATAATCGTTCCAAATTCGTTCGAGAGGTATCATCTCAGAGACACACAGACTTTATAGAAAAACTAGTTGATTTGTACTCAAGCATGCTCAAAACGTGTAGATCCTTTAAAATTAAATAGAGTCATATTTAGACAGTGGCGTAATACCCGGTCCCGTAAAGCCTGTAATGACCCCTGTCTATAGATGGACGCCAAAACGGGAAGTGAAATTTATTATGAAGATTATAGAAAAAATCTGTTGGGGGCCGAACATGACTTTCACTACATAATGCAAGTACTGTACTTCTTTCATTGCGAATTAATCATGGACAAGATCACGGCACAATGTTTATAACGTCGAAAAGTACGCTGATATTTGACGTTTTTGTGGATGACAACATGTAAAATTATTTTGGTACCAAATAAACTTATATTTCTCGCAAATAACTTGACAATTAGAAATATTGCTAACATCTGCTAAACAATATACTCCATTATATTAAAATAAGTGAACTATAATTTAATTAATTTAGTGTCGTTTTCGTAACGTTAGCGTCATTTTTGCCAATTTGACGACATTTTCATCAACTTATTCCACATTTAAAGTCGTCAAGTTGGCCATATTTTGCTAAATGAGTCGCCAATGGCGCTAAATTTTTCACCCAGTATTACATGTTTAATGATACTTACTACTGTTCCTTTTTATGTATTTTTAGATACATTTATTAGATACATTTAGATATATTAATTGTGAAATATCTCGAGAATATTTAAAGCTAGCGTTCTAAAGTTTGTGCTATTCGTTTTAGAATTAAAAAAAAAAACATATACAAAATGATTATTTGTTTGACATTATTGAATTTCCTGATTTTTTTTATGATTTTTTCAAAAATACATTCAAAAATGTTTCGGTGTTACGAACGTTCGATCGCATTAAAATTTAATAGGGTTCCAGTATTCACGGATGATAATCGTACCAAATTACGTTCAAAACGCTCTCCATTCGTTCGTGAGATATCGCGCCCATCCACGCACCACATACACAGACATCCCACAAACCTCACCCCCAAAAGCGTTTGATTTGAGTGCAGGGATACTTTAAATTCTTCCAAAAACTCAATTTCGAATTTTCTAACCCGATACAATAATTTCCCTATACATTATACTATGCATATAGGGAAAGTAATAGTGGGATAGGGAAACGACGATTAGATACTTCGAAACGCCCCGAAATTAATACGCCATGCCACTACTAAACGATTCCTAAGATTATCAACCCCCCCATTTGATCGTCAACCCTCCCTTCCCAAGTCTTAGCTACGCCTATGGTGGCTATTCCCGGAGGATTCGTTGCGAAGCGGACAGACAAGAAAAAAAAAAACAGAAAAGTCACATTCCATTCGAATTGTGCCTTGCCAACTGAATGAATGCCCTGACTGACGCTTTGTACTGTTCTCGAGCTAGAATAAAGAGAGCTTGACATATCTACAAAAAGTAGTGCAAATATTTCGTGGGATTTATTACCCTTTGACTAATATGGACGTACATGTACGTACCAGTCAAAGGGTTAAATAAAATAAACCAGTCAAAGGGTGAAGAATGGTTTCTTATTTACTTATTCATGCAGCGAATATTTAAATAAATATATAAAAACGAAAAATGTTTAATTTAATTCAAAATAAATGTACAAAATTAAATTTATTTGTTTATTTAAGGATCAAAATTAAATACAGAATTTTAATTAGGTTTTTTTTTTCGGGAGGGGGGGGGGGATCCTTATTTTTGAGGTGACGGGTATTTTAAAATAAAATGTGGAAAATTTGAGGAGACTGTAGAGTTCACTTCAACAAAAAACAAGAAAGATCAATCATGCTTAAAGCATTGATTATGAAACACTTTCCAACTTCAATGCAATTTTATTTAAACAAGTCTAAAATGCAATACATTCCTCGGTAATATTTTGAAACTTATCACAATACTGCATTAATTTATTATATTTGAAAACTTAAACCTTCATCGAAAAAAATGAACTTCATTCAAATGACGGCATTGAAATATAAATTGCCTGGTTTAAACATCTCTGAAATGTTATACATTCCTCGGTAATAGTTTTAGAATTATCATAATACTACGATAATTTATTATATTTGAAAACTTCATGGAAAACAACTGAAATTAATTCAAATGACGTCATAGAAAAAATAACACGCCTGGATCTCTCTATAAAAACAGGATTTCATTCATAACTTTCTCCCATTCATTTCATTCATCACAATACTATAATAATTTATTTTATTTAAACATTTTGTTTAAGACCATGGAGCTACAAAAAATTAAACTCTATGCTTTAAACTTCATCGAAAAAAATCGTCCTTCTCTTTATGAAATCAATTAATATTTCATTCATATCAGCCATGCAGACTCCATGGACTAAATTATTTTGTGTTAAAAAAATACAGGAATTCTAATACAACTCATTCTATATATTTTGCTGCTTACATTTTACATAGGTGAAAAATAGGCTTAGTTGTAGAAATAATCAAATCTAGATGAGCATTTAAACTCAAATATATTGTCATTGCGTTGTTTCAGTATGTAGATGCACAGAATTTAAGCAAAAATAAAGTAGTTTTAGGACGGATACAACACTCAATATGAATTAAAAAGAACTTAAAAAAATCACGATTTTGAAACAAGATGGATGCCATATATCATTTTGAAGTGGGTCATGTGATCGTTTCATATCATGGTCACGTGATCGTTTCATATAAGAGGTGTAATTATTATTTTAATTTTTATTTAAAAAACTACTGAATATATTTCGCTAAATTTTTTTTTTATATATTTTATGGAACAATTTGAATATTACCTAAAATTTTCGAAGCAATTTGTGAATTTTAAATCCGCTTAAAAAATGTTTGAAAAATTAGGTCCCATAAGGCTCAATGTATTTCATTTTTTCGACCCGGATTCAATCCAAAACTAATTGGGTGATATTATTCATTTATATTCCCATAGGTTCTACAGACCGTCTGAACAACATACTAAAATTTCATTTCGATTAAGTCATTTTTACGGCAGTTATCGTGCTAACGGACAGACAGACAGACAGACAGAATGAACAAAGTCATAAACACTTTTCAACTTTGCTGTAAAGTGTTAACAAAGTCATAAACACTTTTCAACTTTGTTGTAAAGTGTTAATAAAAAGAAGAAGAAAGGACTATCATCCCAATACTTCAATAGAAAGAACATTGACTGACCAAATGGAGATCCGCGCAATCTAAAAATCTAATACAAAAATAAATGCAATTGTATTAGGTTTTTAACCCCCCCCCCTCCCCCATACTTATCTAATAATCAAAATTTAATACATAATTTTAATTAAAATGTTTTCTAAACTTTTTTTTTTTTTTTTTTTTTTTGTAGGTGACGGGTTAAGTATTTCAAGCTTCAAAATATAAAGTGGAACATTTAAGACGACTGTAGAGTCCGCTTCAACTTTATTTATATAATAATACTACCATCAAAATATCTCAGTGGATAGATAGAACGTTGACTAGCAAGGCGGAGATCCGTGCATTCCAAAAATCTAATACAAATTAAATGCATTTGTATTACAATTTTTTAACTCATACTTCATCTAATGATTAAAATTTAATATAGAATTTTAATTTAAAATGTTTCCTTTTCTTCTGTAAGTAACAGGTATTTCATGCTTTAAAATGAAAAGTGGAAAATTTAAGAAGACTGTAGGGTCTACTTCAACGATCAAAAAACCCTTATCATCCCAATACCTCAATGGATAGAACTTTGACTGGCCAGGGGAGGTAAGCGCCTTCAGAAAATCTAATACAAATTAAATGCATCTGTATTAGATTTTTTTTTAACTCATACTTTATCTAATGATCAAAATTCGAATTATTTAGTTATTTTATGAAGCACGATTTTAAGCAATTTTTGCACAAATCAGCTCCTTAGCGATAGAAAATAGTCTTTACATCACAAAGTCTTGACATCATCATATAAATCGAAGAAAGTTTTTTTCTAATGGTTTTTGAACATTTCTCCATTTCCTTATTTTATGGGAATTTTCAAACAAAAGCATAAAAGTTGAGATTTTCGGTTCTGATGTCGCAGGGTTTCATTCTTCAGTTCGCTGGTTGCTATGCTCTGAACGTTGCAACGGCCGTCACAAGCTGTCCGCTGCTGTGGAAAGCTATGACGTATTTATCGTAAAAGCGTTGTTGTGTTTTCGGGCATTCTAAGCAGACGATAAAGATAACATAGCAGGTCAGGGCGCGACTACGCCTTTTTAAAAAATTGAAATAATGAATTCTATTAATCATTGCTTTAAATCTCGGGCAACGTATTTTCTAGTAAATAATCATTATAAACAAAAATTATATCTAAAAGCAACTGGTTTAGCAAGTGAATAAAGTAATTTTTGGAATTTATTTATAAAAATGTATTTGTTTTTTTAATTAATTAGTATTTTAACTCAATGGCCTGCATCTGCTGTACCCCAGTTTTTCAGCTACTGGAATTTTTATTTTTTATTTTATCACAATTATTTTCAATGGTTAATACTGAGAATGTAGTGGTACATTTAGTTTCCTTAACATTTACCATAGTACAAATAATACCATTTTGAGTAATTTACCTCATTAATGCAAATATATTTCTTGGTGCAATGAACTTAGATGAATTAAAAGGAATTAAAATAATAAAACTTGAACTGCATTTTTATTGTAGCTTAATATCATTATTAGAAAAATTTGCCAATTTCATGAAATTAGATTTTCTCTATATATTTTACTATTAACATAACTTTTGATAGTGCGATAATTTTTTATATCATAACTAGTATTTAAACCCAGCGGGTAGTGCGGGCGGTGCCCCCGTACCCAGCGCCTTATTGACAAAATATAAAAGATTTGCCAGATTTTTTCATTGAACTTCCATGTTTACCCCCCCCCCCCCCCAATCTCAAGAAATAACAAGAAAGATTAATCATGCATAAAACATTGATTATGAAACACTTTCCAACTGAAATGAAAGTTAAACATCTCTAAAGTGTTAGTTAAACATCTCTAAACATATTAACTACTCTCTGTTAGTTAAACATATCTAAAATGTTTAGTTAAACATCTCTAAAATGCGATACATTCAGCAGTGATATTTTTTTAATTATTACAATACTACAATAATTTATTATATTTGAAAACTTAAAACTTCATCGAAAAAAATGAACTTTACTCAAATGACGTCATCGAAATATAAATCGTCTGGCTCTCTATGTAAAAGTAATTAATATTTCATTCATATCACTTTTATTCCAACTCCAAAGCTAAATAATTTTCAGTGAAAAAATTCAGCAATTCTTATACAACTCATCTCACAATCATTTGTTTACACTCTGCATCCATTGAAATTAGGCTTCGTTGTAGAAATAATCAAAGTTTGATGATTTTTTATACTCAGAAATAATGCCTTTCTGGTAGGTCGGACGGTCTGGGTCTCAACAACAACAACAACTCAGAAATATTGTAATTGAGTTGGCTCAGAATATAGATGCACAGAAAATACCAAAAAATAAAGCGGTTTCAGGACGGATGCGACACTAAATATAAATTTAAAAGACCTTTCAAAATCATGATTTTTACACTTTGAAAAAAAGATGGATGCCATATATTATTTTGAAGTGGATCACGTGATCTCTTCATATAATATGGATGTAATTATTATTTTAATTTTTATTCAAAAACTACCATATTTTGCTGAATTTTTTTATATATTTTATAGGATAATTTGAATATTTCCTAAAATTTTCGAAGCAATTTGTGAATTTTAACTTTGCTTAAAAAATGTTTGAAAAATTAGGTCCCATAGGGTTCAATGTATTTCACTTTTTCAACCCAAATTCAATCCAAAACTAATTGGGTGATATTATTCATTTGCATTCCCATACATCCCACAGACCGTCTCAACAATATACTAAAATTTCATCTTGATAAAGTAAGTTTTACGGCAGTTATCGTGCGAACGGACAGAGAGACAGACAGACAGAATGAACAAAGTCATAAACACTTTTCAACTATGTTGAATAGTGTTAAAAATGCCAAAGTAAATGAGGAGTTGTACAACTGTTGGCAGGTTATCTAATGCTACCTCAGGAAGATCAATATAGTCGTTAGAATTTACTTTATAAGTTGATGACAAGTTAAGACTAGTGCTACCTCAAGAAGTGACTGTATAATCATTAAAATTTAATAATTGTACAGTTGTTGACAGGTTATCTAATATTACCTTAAGAAGTTGAATGTACAGTAACTAAAATTTAGAAATTGAACAGTTATTAAGAGTCTATCTAATGTAATCTCAAGAAGTTGTAATCACAATTTAGAAGCTATACAGTTGTTGGTAAGCTACCTAATAACACCTCAAGATGATAAATGTAGTCATTAAAACTCAGGAGTTGTATTATTGTCAAAAAACTATTTAATACTACTTCAACAAGATAAATGTAGTGATTAAAATGTGGGAGTTGTACAATTGTTGACAAGTTATCTAATGCTATCTCAAGAAATTAAATGTATATTCATTAAAATTTAATAATTGTACAGTTGTTGGCAGGTTATTTAATGACACCTTAAGAAGATCAATGTAGTCAATAAGCATTTCGAATTGTATTGTTATTGAGAGGCTATATAATTCTACTTCAAGAAAATGAATGTAGCTATTAAAATTCGCAAGCTGGACAGTTGTTGACAAGTTATGTAATGCTACCATAAGAAATTGAATGTATAGTAACTAAAATTCGATAGTTGTACAGTTGATGACAGGTTAGTTAATGCTACCTCAAGAAGTTGAATGTATAGTCATTAAAATTTACAAGTTGTACAGATATTAAAAGTCTATCTAATGCTCAAGACATGCAGTTATTATAATTTTAGAGTTACCAAGAAGATATAGTCATTAAAATGTACTAGCTGTAAACTTGTTACAAGGCTACCTGAAAAAGCTCTAATGCAACATCAAGATGATAAATGTAATCTTATCAGTGCCATTAATCACAATGGAAAATGATTTCACGTTTAAATTATTGAAAATAAAAACAGCGAAAGAAATAATATCAGTTATCTTTTATTTCCCTAATGGGACAGCAAGGCTTGTTCTTTGAGGTAATAAGGACATTTTTTATTGGAAGAAAGATTGAGAATTATCTCATGTCTAAAATAATTTCAAAAAATCTGATGTGGGCACACATGGCTTTTCTTATATAATGCAATAAATTTACTCCTTTTACAGTCAAAGAATAATGTATGAGATCCACGGTACTGTGACGTTGAATTTTTAACGTTGAATTGAATACTTGGTAATTTTCCGAATGACAACATGTAAAACTATTTCAAAGTACCCAGTTAACTTATATTTCGCGCAACACTAAATAAACAATTATCAATATTGATAGTATCCTCAATAAGCGATATAGTCCATATATTAAAATATTTTAGTAATTAATTCATCAATTAGGAGTCATTTTCATTAATTTAGTGTCAGTTTTGCAATTTTGACGATATTTTCATCAATTTGTAGCGAAATATCGCGAAGTTGGCGATACTTTGCTAGATTATTCGCCAGGTTACCAAATGCATCACCAAGTGATACTGACAAACAGAGAGAAGAGCATTTCTTATATATTAGAAGGTATGCACGTCATATAACGCAAATCAGAATTTGCGAAACATTACTTCCAATTTGGCGTCATTTTTATCAATTTGGAGACATTTTTGTCACTTTGGCAACATTTAAAATAGTCGCCAAGTTGGTGACGTCCCGCTAAATTCCTCGCCAAGCGTTACGGACAGACGGACGGAGAAATGAGTTATTCTTATAGTCTACTCTTATGTTCTCTCCAAGATATTGAACTTTCATCAGTTAGTCGTCATTTCAATGATTTAGCGTCGGTTTCATCAGTTTGACGAATTTTTATCAATTGGGTGACATTTTCGTCAATTTGGCACCATTTAAAAAGTCAGCAAGTTGGAAATATTCCGACAAATTCGTCACCAAAATTTTGTCAAATGTTACGGAAGGAAAAATAGGTTATTCTTACAGTGCATTCTTATTTTCTTTCCAAGATATTGAATTTTTTTTCAATTAGTCGTAATTTGCATTGCTTTAGCGTCATTTTTATCAATTTGGCAATATTTTCATTAATTTAGCAATATTTTCAAAAGTCACCAAGTAGGCGACATTCCGCCAAATTCGTCACCAAAATCTCGCCAAGCGTTATGGACGGGGAAAAAAGTTATTTTTATAGCTGATAATTTGGCTATTGGATAAATGGCAAATACAAAAGTATTACCCAAATATCTTTTCTCAGGAATGAAACGAATTAGATCCACGAAAGTGATGTCACCAAATTTATCGCATGATATTACATATGAAAAGTTAACATATTTCACAATAGTTAATATTTTTTTTTATTTTATGTGATTTTTTGATACATTTATTTAAAAAATGTGCAATATCTCGAGAACGGTTCATGCTAACGTTCTAGAGTTTATGTCAATCGTTTTCTAATGAAAAATTACACAAAAAATAACTATGCGTAACTTCATTAAAAGTTTTGATATTTTGATGATTTTTTCAAAATTTCACTCGAAAATTTTGAGGGTTTCTGAGCATTCGATTGCGTTTCAAAACAATCGGCTTCCAATATTCACGGACTGAAATTTTTGTACCAAATTTCGTTCAAATCGCTCCAATCGTTCGTGAGACATCGTCTCCGCAGATTCATTGACACACACACACACACAGACATCGCCTCAAAAACGTTTGATTGATGATCAGGGATGCTTGAAACGTTATCTCTCGTCAAAAAATCGAATTCGAATTTTCGACCCCGTCACAATACTTTCCTTATACATTATACTATGTATATAAGGAAAGTAAAAACAGCGAAAGAAAAATCGGATGTGAGCAGCACATGACTATCCCTACAAACTCAAATTCATTTTTTCTTTCTTTCTTTTATAATTCATTAAATTGACTTTAATAGCACGAAATAGCAAAGAGAATTATTTGAAATTACGCTGAATTTGCAGTTATATTTCAATTTCCATTTTCATTTGGCAACTGTATAAATTTTCAAAGACGACGTGAAAAAAATGCGAAAAAACTAAAATATCTTGAGAACAGTTAACCCTGGATTTATGGGGCTGGTCTTGTTCTTTTCGTCAAAAATTACGCACAAAACAAACATTTAATTGATACATTTTGAGCACACGTAGTATTTTATTTTAACATTTGGAATTTTTGCAAGCCATTTTGCAGAAAAGACAAATTTTTTCTTTCCGAATCGCACCAAAATTTAATCATCAGCAAAGTTGAAGGTGATTTATTTACTAAATTTTGTAAAATGTTGTCAATTAGTTTTTTAGCTAGAGTGAATATATATGCTTTTTTGCGGGCCATTTCGGTAAAAAGACAGATTCCTTTATTCCAAATCATATCAAAATCTAATCAGCACCATGGTAATACACAAATGACTTATCTACCAAATTTTGTCAAATTTGGTCAATTAGTTTTTCAGCTACAGTGGACACATACATTGCACAGACAAACACACAGACACACACAGAGACGTCACGCTAAAAATAAGCTTTTGGGTTCTAGAGAGCTCGAAACGTGAAAACTCATGTTGTGGTTTTCGACACGATTGCAATACTTTCCCTATACATTACCATATATTGCAGGGAAAGTAATAACAACTGCATTCTTTCATTTCCCTAATTGGGCAACAAGGCTAGTTCCATGAAGCAATAAGTATTTTTTTTTTTACAAAGTCCAAACATTTAGGGGAATTCATTGACATTTACATTATGTTAATTTCCAGGCTTGAAAATATTTTTTTTTCTTTCTATTACTTTAAGGCATGCTTGAACCTAATTATAGAAGACTGGTTCTCTTATTACTGCCAAAAAATCTTATTAATAAAGTCCCTCGTGAAGTTTCTTCTTCAAAATAATGGCAGAAATATAGAGTAATAAAAGTGATCTAGTTAATTTAACTTTAAATTTCATTCGTATTAAGATTTTGTTTCCAATGATCTGAAAAAAACAAAAAAATACGCATTGTTACACTCGGTATTGTGCTGTAAAAATGATCAATGTCATTAAATCAGAATGAAGAATTATGTCACGTCTAAAATAATAGGAAAAAATAATGCAAAGAAAATTCTCGTTTTTCTATATAACTTATCACCACGAACAGTATTTTTGCGATAGCTTAAACAAGGCTTGTTGGAGGTAAAGATATTATGAATATCCGGTGATAGAAAACACTTTAACGGTTTGAGGAAGTGTAAGACTGGTATCCTGCCGATAAAACTTGCTAAAAATAAACGTCTTTCTGGTTTGTAAACTAAACACGGTATAAAATAATTGAGAAAAATTTGTGCATTGGATAGGCTAATCATTACTCACAGAAACCGCTGGGGGGATTTCTCAAAATTAAGATGCGCACACACTAAAACAAGAAAGATCAATCATGCTTAAAGCATTGATTATGAAACACTTTCCAACTTCAATGCAATTTTATTTAAAAAAGTCGAAAATGCAATACATTCCTCGGTAATATTTTAAAACTTATCACAATACTACATTGATTTATTATATTTGAAAACTTAAACCTTCATTGAAAAAAATGAACTTCATTCAAATGACGGCATTGAAATATAAATTGCGTGGTTTAAATATCTCTAAAATGCAATACATTCCACGGTAATATTTTTAAATCTATCATAATACTACGATAATTTATTATATTTGAAAACTTCATCGAAAACAACTGAAATTAATTCAAATGACGTCATAGAAAAAATAACACGCCTGGATCTCTCTATAAAAGCAGGATTTCATTCATAACTTTCTCCATTTCATTCATCACAATACTATAATAATTTATTTTATTTAAAAATTAAGACCATGGAGCTGCAATTCATAAACTTTATGCTTAAAACTTCATCGAAAAAAATCGCCCTTCTGTTTATAAAATCAATTAATATTTCATTCATATCAGCCATGCAGACTCCATGGACTGAATTATTTTGTGTTAAAGAAATACAGTAATTCTAATACAACTCATTCTATATATTTTGCTGTTTACATTTTACATAGGTGAAAAATAGGCTTAGTTGTAGAAATAATCAAATTTGAATGAGAATTTAAACTCAAATATATTGTCATTGTGTTGTTTTAGTATGTAGATGCACAGAATTTAAGCAGAAATAAAGTGGTTTTAGGACGGATACAACACTCAATATGAATTAAAAAGAACTTTAACAAGAAAGATCAATCATGCTTAAAGCATTGATTATGAAACACTTTCCAACTTCAATGCAATTTTATTTAAAAAAGTCGAAAATGCAATACATTCCTCGGTAATATTTTAAAACTTATCACAATACTACATTGATTTATTATATTTGAAAACTTAAACCTTCATTGAAAAAAATGAACTTCATTCAAATGACGGCATTGATATATAAATTGCGTGGTTTAAATATCTCTAAAATGCAATACATTCCACGGTAATATTTTTAAATCTATCATAATACTACGATAATTTATTATATTTGAAATCTTCATCGAAAACAACTGAAATTAATTCAAATGACGTCATAGAAAAAATAACACGCCTGGATCTCTCTATAAAAGCAGGATTTCATTCATAACTTTCTCCATTTCATTCATCACAATACTATAATAATTTATTTTATTTAAAAACTTCATCGAAAACAACTGAAATTAATTCAAATGACGTCATAGAAAAAATAACACGCCTGGATCTCTCTATAAAAGCAGGATTTCATTCATAACTTTCTCCATTTCATTCATCACAATACTATAATAATTTATTTTATTTAAAAATTAAGACCATGGAGCTACAATTCACAAACTTTATGCTTAAAACTTCATCGAAAAAAATCGTCCTTCTGTTTATAAAATCAATTAATATTTCATTCATATCAGCCATGCAGACTCCTTGGACTGAATTATTTTGTGTTAAAGAAATACAGTAATTCTAATACAACTCATTCTACATATTTTGCTGTTTACATTTTACATAGGTGAAAAATAGGCTTAGTTGTAGAAATAATCAAATTTGAATGAGAATTTAAACTCAAATATATTGTCATTGCGTTGTTTTACTATGTAGATGCACAGAATTTAAGCAGAAATAAAGTAGTTTTAGGATGGATACAACACTCAATATGAATTAAAAAGAACTTTAAAAAATCACGAATTTGAAACAAGATGGATGCCATATATCATTTTGAAGTGGGTCATGTGATCGTTTCATATCATGGTCACGTGATCGTTTCATATAAGATGTGTAATTATTATTTTAATTTTTATTTAAAAACCTACTGAATATATTTAGCTGAATTTTTTTTTATATATTTTATGGAACAATTTGACTATTACCTAAAATTTTCGAAGCAATTTGTGAATTTTAAATCCGCTTAAAAAATGTTAGAAAAATTAGGTCCCATAGGGCTCAATGTATTTCATTTTTTCAACCCGGGTTCAATCCAAAACTAATTGTGTGATATTATTTATTTATATTCCCATAGGTCCTACAGACCGTCTGAACAACATACTAAGATTTCATTTTGATAAAGTCATTTTTACGGCAGTTATCGTGCTAACGGACAGATAGACAGACAGACAGACAGACAGAATGAACAAAGTCATAAACACTTTTCAACTTTGTTGTAAAGTGTTAAAAATCACGAATTTGAAACAAGATAGATGCCATATATCATTTTGAAGTGGGTCATGTGATCGTTTCATATCATGTTCACGTGATCGTTTCATATCATGGTCACGTGATCGTTTCATATAAGATGTGTAATTATTATTTTAATTTTTATTTAAAAACTACTGAATATATTTAGCTGAATTTTTTTTATATATTTTATGGAACAATTTGACTATTACCTAAAATTTTCGAAGCAATTTGTGAATTTTAAATCCGCTTAAAAAATGTTAGAAAAATTAGGTCCCATAGGGCTCAATGTATTTCATTTTTTCATCCCGGGTTCAATCCAAAACTAATTGTGTGATATTATTCATTTATATTCACATAGGTCCTACAGACCGTCTGAACAACATACTAAAATTTCATTTTGATTAAGTCATTTTTACGGCAGTTATCGTGCTAACGGACAGACAGACAGACAGACAGACAGACAGACAGAATGAACAAAGTCATAAACACTTTTCAACTTTGTTGTAAAGTGTTAAAAAATGGGTAAATATATACACAATAATCTGGGTTTACTGCCACTAGAATGAAACTTTAAAAACTGGTAAGTTTCCAGCTACATAGTTAACAAGAAAGATCAATCATGCATAAGCATTGATTATGAAACACTTTCCAACTGAAATGTAATTTCATTTAAAAATTTCTAAAATGTGATTCATTCAGTGGTAATATCTTTTACATTATCACAGTACTACAGTAATTTATTATACATAAATATTTAAAACTGTATCGAAATATAAATCATCTGATTCTTTATGCAAAATCAATGAATATTTCATTCATATAACTTGTATTCCAGACTCCAGAGCTAAATAATTTTGTGTGAAAAAAATTCAGCAATTCTTATGTAATTCATCTTACAATCGCTTGAGATATTTGCATTCTGCATATGTTAAAATTAGGCTTCCTTGAAGAAATAATAAAAGTTTAGGGATCATTTAAAATCACAACTATTGTAATTGCATAGGCACGGAATTTAGATACACAGATAATACACAGATAATATATATGTGTATGTGTATGTACTCAAAGTATTGGAATCGTGCCGAAGATCGGAACTCGAATTTTCAAAGTATCTACACGTTTTGGGACTTCTAGAACACGAAAAAACTACTTTTAGGAAGACGTCTGTGTGTGTAAGGGTGTATCTGTGTATGTTTCTGTGTGTCTGTGTGGATATTACATCCACTCTAATTGAAAAACTAATGGACCGAATTTCATACAATTTGGTAGGTATTTTTTTTGTGGGAAATCCTGATGTTCATTAAATTATAGTACGATTCGTAATAAAAGAATCTGCCTTCTTTGCGAAATGGCCGCAGAAATTGCCTTTATCCACTCTAGCTAAAAACTAATGAACCAAATTTAACAAAATTTGGAGTATAATATTTCAATAACCTACAAGTAATTTATATACCAAATTTAACAAAATTTTGTATATAAATCATTTGTAGGTTATTCTACTACGATTCGGGAAAAAGGAACGGGCTATTTTTGCGAAATGGCCAGCAAAAATCGTTATATATAAAAAAAATAAAAGACTACGTGTGCTCAATTATATCAATTAAATTCCTATTTTATATGTGATTTTTGACAACAAAAAGAATAAGACTAACCCCATTACTCTAGGACTAGCCGTTCTTGAGATATTCTAGTTTTTTCGCGTTTTCGCTACGCCACCTTTGACAATAAGTCCAGCTATCAAATGAGAACCAAATTTAAGTTTAACGTGTAAATTCAATGTCATTTAAAATACTTATGTTGTGCAGATAAACTCAAATTATCATTGAATAAATAAAGAGAACGAATATGAGTCTGCAGAGAAAGACATGTGCTGTCCACATCAGAATTTTTAACAATATTACACCAATGATTTATAGAAGTGAACGGGGATTATTTTCAGGCCATTTCGAAAAAAATGTATGATCTATATTTAAAGATCCATCAAATTTTTGTCGAATAAAATGTTCAACAAATTTAAGCTGTGTACCAAATTTTAACTCTCTAGGACGTAGGAAAGTGCATTTAAAATGCCATCAATTAAATTTATCATGAAGAGTTATATAAAATTTAAAAAAAATGAAAAATTGTTATCTACCAAATTTATCTTAAAATATGAAGCCACTCCCATATGCAAAACGTTAAACAAATGGAGAGATATTTATTATATAATATCTCTCTCTTTTCTTTCTGGAAGATATCCCAAAGTCATAATTTAATTGAATTTGTTTTTTCCCTATATTAAATAATTTTTTTAATTAAAAAATTACTTAACATATTTTACTGAATTTTTTTTTATATATTCTATGGGATAATGTGAATATTTCCTAAAAATTTCGAAGCAATTCGTGAATTTTAAATTTACTTAAAAAATGTTTGAAAAATTAGGTCCCATAGGGTTCAATGTATTTCATTTTTTCAACCCGGGTTCAATAAAAAACTAATTGGGTGATATTATTTATTTATATTCCCATAGGTCCTACAGACCGTCTGAACAACATACTAAAATTTCATTTTGATAAACTCATTTTTACGGCAGTTATCGTGCTAACGGACAGACAGACAGACAGACAGACAGACAGACAGACAGACAGACAGACAGACAAACAGACAGAATGAATGAACAAAGTCATAAACACTTTTCAACTTTGTTGTAAAGTGTTAATAACGGACAGACAGACAGACAGACAGACAGACAGACAGACAGACAGACAGACAGACAGACAGACAGAATGAATGAACAAAGTCATAAACACTTTTCAACTTTGTTGTAAAGTGTTAAAAATATGATATGGGCAGCACATGACTTTCCTTGAATAATGCAATGAATTTACTTCGAAGTGAAAAAATGATGTATAAGATGCACGGCATAGTGTTTTTAACGTTGAATTGTACATTGGGCGCTTTTCCGGATGACAACATGTAAAACTATCTCTAAGTACCCAATTAACTTTTATGTCACACAACTCTAAATTGACAATTATCAATATTGATAGCATCCTCAATAAGTAATAAAGTCCATATATTAAAGTATTTTGATTATTAATTCATCAATTTGGCGTCATTATCGTGAACTTGGCGTCATTTTTGTTATTTTGACGAAATTTTCGTCAATCTGGGGCGAAATATTGCCAAGTTGACGATATTTCGTTAAATAACTAATCTCGCCAAATCCATCGTCAAGCGTTACAGACAAACGAAGAGAATGGCATTTCTTATTATGTCCGTTGTATGACGGAATTCAAAATTTGCAAAACCTTACATCCTATTACCGTCATTTTTATCAATTTGGCGACATTTTTATCACTTTTGCAACATTTTCGTCTATTTGGTAACATTTAGAAAAGTTGTCAAGTTGGCGACATCAAGCCAAATTCGTCGCCAAATTTTTCGCCAAGCGTTACGGACAGACGAACGGAGAAGTGGGTTATTCTTGCAGTAGATTCTTATATTTTTTTTTTCGAGATATTGAATTTTCATCAGTTAGTCGCCATTTTCAATGATTTCCCTTCATTTTTATCAATTTGGTGGCATTTTAGTCAATTTCGCAGCATTTAAAAAATCCCAAATTAGCGATATTCCGACAAATTCGCCGTCAAAATTTCGCCAAGAGTTATGGACGGAGAGATAGGTTATACTTATAGTAGATAAATGACTATTGGCGAATTGTTAGGCTTCAATATACAAAACTATAACCCAAATTATCTTAAAATTTTATTTTATTTTATGACTTATTAAAACTTTTTTATTTTATAGGATTTTCTGATAAATTTATTTGAAAAATATGCAATATTTTGAACGCGGTGGAAAACTAACTAATGAAAAATTACATAAGAAATTATTTGTTATGTAACTTTACGAAGGTTTTAATTTTTTCAAAAATTCTCAGGGTCTTCCGAACATTCGATTTCATTTAAAAACAATAGGCTTCCAGTATTCACTGATTGTAATCTGTTTACCAAATTTCATTCGAATTGCTTCATTCGAGATATTGCACTATTTTCAAATGAATTAAGCAGGCCCTTTTTAACACTTTACAACATAGTTGAAAGTGTTTATGACTTTGTTCATTCTGTCTGTCTGTATGTCTATTAGCACGATAACTGCCGTAAAAATGATCTTATCAAAATGAAATTTTAGTATGTTGTTCAGACGATCTGTGCGACCTATGGTAATATAAATGAATAATATCACCCAATTAATTTTGGATTGAACCCAGGTAGAAAAAATGAAATACATTGAACCCTATGGGACCTAATTTTTCAAACATTTTTTAAGCGAATTTAAAATTCACAAATTACTTCGAAAGTTTTAAGAAATATTCAAATGATCCCATAAAATATATAAAGGAATTTCAGCAAAATATATTCAGTAGTTTTTTAAATAAAAATTAAAATAATAATTACACCTTTTATATGAAGCGATGACGTGACCATTATATGAAGAGATTACGTGACCCACTTCAAAATAAAATATGGCATCCATCTTGTATCAAAATCGTGATTTTTAAAGTTTGTTTTAATTCATTTTTAGTGTTGTATCCATCTTAAAACAGCTTTATTTTTGCTCAAATTCTGTGCATCTATATACTGAAACAACGCAATTACAATATATTTGAGTTTAAATGATCACCCAAATTTAATTATTTCTACAACGAAGGCTACTTTTCACATATGGAGAATGTAAACACCAAAAGATGTAGGATGAGTTGTATACGAATTGCTGCATTTCTTTAACGCAAAATTATTTAGCTCTAGAGTCTGCAATATAGCTGATATGAATAAAACATTCATTGAATTTACATAGAGAAGCTACCCGGCCGTCCAAACAGTTACCTTACACCTTTCTGGTAGGTCGGACGGTCTGGGTCTCAACAACAACAACATAGAGAAGCTAAAAGTTTTAAGTATAGAGTTAAATTACTTGTACCTCTATGGTTTTAAGTTTTTAAATAAAATTAATTATTGTAGTAATGTGATGAATGAATGGAATTGATAAAAGTTAATGAATGAAATGCTGCTTTTATATAGAGAGCCAGGCGATTTATATTTCGATGACATCATTTGAATAAAGGTCATTTGTTTTCGATGAAGTTTCCAAATACAATAAATTATTGTAGTATTGTGATAATTTAAAAATATTACCGCTGAATGTATCGCATTTTAGAGATGTTTAAACCAGGCAATTTATATTTCAATGACGTCGTTTGAATAAAGTTCATTTTTTTTTCGATGAAGTTTTAAGTTTTCAAATATAATGAATTAATGTAGTATTGTGATATTGATCTTTCTTGTTTAATGATAAATTAATATCCATTTCATACATACTTTTCGAATGATAAAAAATTAAACTCGAGATATTGCATGATTTTCGAATGAATTTAAAAAAAAATCATTAAAAAAGCAAGCCCTTTTTAACACTTTACAGCATAGTTGAAAAGTGTTTATGACTTTCATTCTGTCTGTCTGTCTATCCGTTAGCACGATAACTGCCGTAAAACAGACTTTATCAAATTGAAAATATAAATGGATGAGAATATAAATGAATAATATCACCCAATTAGTTTTGGACTGAACCCGGGTTGAAAAAATGAAATACATTGAACCCTATGTGACCTAATTTTTCAAACTTTTTTAAAGCGAATTTAAAATTCACAAATTGCTTCGAAAGTTTTAAGAAATATTCAAACTATCCCATAAAAAAATTGAAAAAAATTTCAGCAAAATATATTCGGTAGCTTTGTAAATAAAAATTAAAATAATAATTATACTCATATTATATGAAGAGATCACGTGACTCACTTCAAAATAAAATATGGCATTCATCTTGTGTCAAAATCGTGATTTTTAAAGTTCTTTTTAATTTACATTTAGTGTTGTATCCGTCCTAAAACCGTTTTATTTTTGCTTAATTTCTGTGCATCCTTATACTGAAATAACGCAATTACAATATATTTGAGTTTAAATGATCATCAAACTTGGATTATTTCTACAACGAAGCCTAATTTTCACTCATGGAGAATGTAAACACATAAAGATGTAGGATGAGTTGTATGCGAATTGCTGAATTTCCTTAACACAAAATTATTTAGCTCTTTGAGTCTGAAATATAGCTGATATGAATGAAACATTCATTGATTTTACATAGAGAACAGACGATTTTATAGCAGACTTTTTCAATGAAGTTTTAAGCATAGAGTTAAATTACGTTCATCTCCTTGGTTTTAAGATTTTGAATAAAATAAATTATTGCAGTATTGTGATGAATGAAAGGAATGGAATAAAAGTGTATGAATGAAATATTTACAGATTTTACATAAAGAACCAGGCAATTTATATTTCAATGACGTCATTTGAATAAAGTTCATTTTTTTTCAATGAAGTTTTAAGTTTTCAAATGTAATAAATTATTGCATTATTGTGATAATTTTAAAAATATTATCTCTGAATATATCGCATTTTAGAGATGTTTAAACCAGGCGACTTATGTTTCAATGACGTCATTTGAATAAAGTTCATTTTTTTCGATGAAGTTTTAAGTTTTTAAATATAATAAATTAATGTAGTATTGTGATAATTTTAAAAATATTACCGTTGAATGTATCGCATTTTAGAGTTGTTTAAGTATCATTACATTGCAATTGGAAAGTATTTCATAATCAATGCTTTATGCATGATTGATCTTTCTTGTTTAATGATAAATTGATATCCATTTCATACATACTTTTCGAATGATAAAAAATTAAACTCGAGATATTGCACGATTTTCGAATGAATTTAAAAAAATAAAAATAATAAAAATCAGTACTTTCAATACGGTTCACAAAATGATTATTTTATACTTCATTTTTCATTAGGAAACGAATGGCACAAACTTTAGAATTCTAGCAAAAACGTTGCACTAACGTTCAAATAAATTTATAAAAAAATATCTGATATAAAATAAATAAAAAGTAATATAAGTATCATGGAATAATTTCCATTTCCATGTGCAATATGACGCGATAAATCTATTAACATCATTGTCGTGGATGTTATTCGTTCCAATCACGAAATAAAATGCTTTTTGAAATAATTGTGTATTTTGGCCCCCAAGAATTCACCAATAGTCATTTATGTAACTGGATATTAATTAAATGTCAATTGAATTTTGATGAGAATTTTGCACGTGAGGATGAACAAGCCATTCTGTTTGGACTCATAAATTGTCAAAAGTGTCCAATTTGAATTTACGCGATGCTAATTCAATGCCAAGAACAATATGCCATGGGTGTTATACTCTGTTACCTTTCTGTGAAAGAAGTCGAATCATTGCATTATATAGGAAAGTCGTATACTTCCCACGTCAGATTTTCGATCCTATCAAAATTGTCCCTTATTTCATACAAGTGGTTCTCAAATATGAAAATCATGACCAAATTTGGATGCGCATAATGTTCCCGCGACCCACCTTGGATTTGCAAAATGTTCCCGCGGCCCACTTCGAAAGAGAATGATGTCTTTCCGGTTTTCCGGCCCACTTTGAATGAGCAAAGTGTAATCGTGGTCCACTACGGCTAAGCAAAAAAATAAGAACTGCCCACTTCGAAAAAATGAGTTTTATTTGTCAATGGCGTAATGTTCCTGGAATAATATTTTTAAAAAAAAATGGATTTTTGAAGGTTATACGTTCGGTTCATTTCAGTTATTACTTTTTCTTTTTATCCAACGGCCCAAATGTTTCAACCAATGTTCAACGGCTAAAGTTAATAATAAAGACCAGGGCTGGTTTAACCATTCTGCCCTATGTGCTTAACCTTCAACAAAGCAGGGGCGCCAAAATTACGGGCAAAATTACTATAAAAATTATGTAAATTTACTTCACCTACAATAACACAGTATATGTAAAGGGGAAGTATTATGATGGGGTCAAAAATTTGACTCTCAAATTTTGATGGATCTACACATTTCGAGTGTATCTAAATACAAATCAACCATTTCTTCTATGGTATCTGTCTCTCTCTCTCTCTCTCTCTCTGTGTATGTGTGTGTGTGTGAGAGAGAGAGAGAGAGACAGAGAGAGAGAAAGAGAGTCAGTGACGATGATATCTCTTGATCAAATTGATATAATGAAACAAAATTTGGTGTGATTATTTCAATCGATAAACGTTTAGAATGATAAGACTAGGGGAAGACTATCAATTTTTCGAACATTTTTTTATCAATATTCGAATAAAATTATAACAAATCAATATTTCAAAAATCATTACAAAAATAAATGTTTTTATGAACTTTTTCATCTAAAAACGAATGGCATCATTTACAGAGAGTTAACATGTATCGTTCTCGAGATATTGCACATTTTTAAAAATCTAAACAATTGATAAGAAAAATCGATGTAATCAATATTATAAAAGCGTAGGTACTTATAACCAGAAATAAATAGACAATATTATTTACAGTTTTCATGAAACCGTTCGTTCTCAAGTTATTGGCAATATTTCTTTTCTATGGGGAGCGTTATATCTCCCAAGCAAATTGGGAAAATTGGAAGAAATTTAGTACACTTATTTCAATGCTTTAGTACACTTATTTCAATTTCAACGAAAAATATGAGAATCACAATTGACCGTATATTGATTCAGTTTTGCGGAAATCCACATACAACCCCTTTCGGCCCATTCCAAAATATCCGCTGACAAATGAATGGTTATGAAATATACAACAGAATGAACGTACCCGGGCCGTTTCTACCGCGGGAGGGAGTCCGAGACTTGCGATATCCCGGGAAATTCGTTCAAATAATCAAAGACATACTTCGAATAAAAAATGCATCATTAATCAACGGATGGGTTTAGGATTTTTTTCCCTACAGTAATCTGTGATATTGTAAGCAAGTGCTGAAAAAATTATGAATGGAAAGTCAATTTCTGTATGTCATAATATAAAAATCGGAGAGGTTTGAAACGCATGAAAAGTATATATTTTTTAAAAATTCACTAAAAATCGTCTAATAATCTTACAGATTCCATTCGAAGTTCGTTTGAAATATAATGTTTCGATCTTTGCGGTGGTGTCAAGATTGAAACTATGATAATATTTTAGATCGTTAAAGAATCGATTTATATGAATATTGGCTAAAACATTAAAAAACTGAAAACTTTGCGAAATTTTAAAAAAATAATAATAATAACGATGAGGTACATCTATTCGGGTCCTAAAGTACCTGTGTGCTAAATTTTCTGGTCGTACGTCGATTAGATTACCCTCTACAGACTGCACAGACAGACGGACAAACATATTTCTTTATTGAGTAAGAAGATAGGAAGCATAAACATTGCTTATATCTCGAGTGGCAACGGGGAGATCGACGATCGATTAGAGGATTATAGTACTACATTTAGTTTTCCAATGTGGACCCTATGGAAAACTGATGAAAATATTCACCCAATGGGAAAGACCTATCAAAAGACATAGAGACCTATCTAAGCCATTGGGTGGAAAAAGTAAAAACTCTCAGAAAACCAGAGACCAGAGATAGATCAAAAGAACTTCACAGTCTCAGTAAAGTTCCCTCCGTAAAAATTAGCGGCCTTTAAAAGTAAATAAACTCAATAATTTTAAGTTTATACATTTTTGTTTTTTCATACTACACATAGAGATCTAGCAGACATTTTTGCAAATTACACAAACGTGTCGAAATTGTGTCGATATTCTTCAAAAATATCGAATTATATATCAGGCATGGGACACCAAAGAAATCAATTCTTATGGCCTCCAGAGAATTTTATCCAGTCCTGACTGAAACCACATGACATATCGAACATCTCCCCACAATCTAAAAATAAAATGAATGACTGTATCCCACGTACACTTTAATGGAATTTGTCTGCGTTTTAGATTAAAAATACACTGAAAATCCTACTTCACGACGAATCTTTTTTCCAGAATCGCATTTGCTATAATATGTAATGTAACTTTTTTTTCCCACTGCAATTGAAAGTACTTTTTTACAGTTTCGGTCAGTACAGGAAATTCTGATCGAAAATAACTTTGACATACATTCTTTTCGAATGTCATTTATATTGTCAAAATGTCCGCGTTTTATTCAGTAACTTACATTTGGCAACATCATCGCTAATCTGGAGAACTGTCTCCTCACTAATTTCAATATTCTACTTTATAGAAGGAGCTAAATTGCAACTAGGACATCCAATAACGAGATCCCATTATCCTCAAAACCGCTATTCGGGTCAAATTTTATCGGTATCTTAATACCGGTTTTAATAAAAAAATACCGGTATTTCAGTATTTCATATTTATTAAAGTATTATATCGAAAGCGTCACTATTATTACATACTGTTCTAATATAAGCTCGTTAGCAAGTAATAGTCGATATTTACAATGACGAGCGATAAGAAACTCTTCACGGATACTGTTATTTACAATGAAAGCGCAGTCTTAACTTTGGGCGTATCCCGTAAGTATGAACTTGACTGTTGCAGCCTTTTGCCACCTGAGATTAATCTTTAAAAAATTTGGATCATGGTAGGATTAAATTTGTCTGTTTCCACAGAGGTTCGCCAAATTGTGCCATATAGCAAGGTTTTTCTTTTCCACCATTGCAGGTATCGACTATTTCATACTGTAATGTAGCATAAGATTATATAGTCTTAACTTTGGACGCGTTCTCCATTTCAACTTCGAGAAAGAAAAAATATATACATATATATATATATATACATATATATATATATATATATAATAATAGAAGTTTGAAAATCCAATGAACGAAAAGTAAGAAGATGTAACACGATAAACCTAACTTTTTAAAAACACCCACAGAATAAAATATAATACAGCAAATCATCAATCAAATGGATTAAAAATACAAAACACTAGCTATCAAGTTACAGAAAATCAACCAAATTAAAAGGTATGGAAACAAAAAAAGAAAAACTTAAACTAAATTCAACTATCTAACTGTAGTACAAAACAAATGTAAAAATCAATTAATCCTCAAGCATATGGAAAAAATAAAAAAATTAATATCGAATCAACAAGTCAATGAAAAATATAATACAAAGGTATGGAATCTAAATAAGTATAACAAACGAAATCAAGCACAAACGCCTTACACGTGGACGAGGCTCTAAGCCTAAATCATGAATTGTTAACCTCTACAAAAATCTAATCATGTCCAAGTTTTTTGTAGAAGCAAACTCAAAAATGTATGTTTCTGAAGAAATAGATAGATTAAATCTATGAAATAATAATAATAATAGTTTGAAAGTCCAATGAAAGAAAAGTGATAAACTGTAACTCGATAAACCTAACTTTCTAAAATACCCACAAAATAAAAGTATAAAGCAATGTCTGTGTGTCTGTGCGTCTGTCTGTCTGTCTGTCTGTCTGTCTTATACACTATACGTTTCGCGACCGCGCGTCGGAGAGCTATGAAATTTGGCAATCGGAGACCCTGGGGGGTGGGAAGGGGACACGTGAAAACCGATTTTTAAAATTTTAATTATTTTTTTTTGTTATTTAATGTTTTATGAGATTTCGACCGTTTTTTGACCTTTTTGCTCTTTTTTCTCCACGATCCAGACATTGTAGAAAAAAACAAATCACACCATCGGAAAGAGCAGAGAATTTCGAGTAAAAATATATCAATTTCAAATCTCAGGAACAAATTCTAATATTTTTTTATGATTTTAAAGCAAAAGTCACTTTTGACTCAAAAAAACGATTTTTGGTTTTTAAATTCTCGCATAGTAAAAAGTACTCAGAATTTCGACTAATAATTTACATTTTTAGAAAGGTCAAACATCTGGCATTCTTACAAGTCCAATCTGGTCAAGAAATAGTGAAAATTGCCTGTAGGATCGCAATTTTAAAGACGTCATGATTTTATATTTCTTGCCCAATACTCGGCGAAGAACCGATTCTCCCCGACATTTCCCACCGCAGTAGTTTTTCCCCCGTCTCCATGGAGACCACCACGCTTCGGGTTTTAAATGTATTAAGAGCTTAGCATATGTATTGGATACATCGAGTGAAATAATTATATTTATGGGATATTTTAAATGGTTATTTTAATTTATGGATGTTTTAAATAATTTAAATGATTGTATTATGGTGGATTGAATTCTGGTGATGTATTTGAAATTATTATATTTATGGATTGGTGGAACGATATGGATGATTCATAGAATGATATGGATTTTATAAATGGATATTTGAATTTATGGATATTTTAAATGGAAGGAGGGTACGGTCTCTGTGGATGCCTCCCCCACTGGGTTCCGGTCCAAACTGGGTGAATAAAAAGAAAGTTATGGAGATTATCGCGGAGGGCGTGGTAGCCCAGTGGTTAGCGTTGTTGTTGTTGAAACCCAGACCGTCCGACCTACCAGAAAGGTGTAAGGTAACTGTTTGGACGGTCGGGAAGTGCCACCCAATTTAGATCGGAACCCAGTGGGGGAGGCATCCACAGGGACCGTACCCTCCTTCCCCTACCACCAACCTCTCGGAAGGACTTTCGGACCCACATGTTTAACGTGATCGTACTCCGCATGAACACGGCGGCAGTTTTGGCAGTGGCTGGATTCGAACCCGGGCCTAACGAGTGCAACTCCAGCGCGCTAACCAATGGGCTACCGCGCCCCCCAGTGGTTAGCGTGTGGGAATTTCACTCGGAAGGCCCGGGTTCGATTCCTTCCATTGCCAAAACTGCTGCCGTGTTCACGCGGAGTACGATCACGTTAAACATGTGGGTACGTAAGTCCTTCCGAGAAGTTGTTGGTAGAGGAAGGAGGGTAGGTCCCTGTGGATGCCTCCCCCACTGGGTTCCGGTCTAAATTGGGTGAATAAAAGAAAGTTATGAAGATTATCGCGGAGGGCGCGGTAGCCCAGTGGTTAGCGCGCGGGAATTGCACTCGGTAGGCTCGGGTTCAATTACCGCCACTGCCAAAACTGCCGTGTTCACGCGGAGTACGATCACGCTAAACATGTGGGTACGTAAGTCCTTCCGGGAGGTTGGTGGTAGAGGAAGGAGGGTACGGTCCCTGTGGATGACCCTCCCACTGGGTTCCGGTCTAAATTGGGTGAATAAAAAAGAAGGTTATGAAGATTATCGCGGAGGGCGCGGTAGCCCAGTGGTTAGCGCGCGAGAATTGCACTCGGTAGGTCCGGGTTCGATTTCCGCCACTACTAAAACTACCGCTGTGTTCAGGCGGAGTACGATCACGTTAAACATGTGGGACCGTAAGTCCTTCCGAGAGGTTGGTGGTAGGGGAAGGAGGGTACGGTCCCTGTGGATGCCTCCCCCACTGAGTTCCGGTCTAAATTGGGTGGCACTTCCTGGCCGTCCAAACAGTTACCTTACACTTTTCTGGTAGGTCGCGCCAGCGAGTGTGCCATGGTTAGAATTTGCCACGGTCAGAATTTTCAAGGATAGCGAACAGGCTGGTCGCCAAAGCTTTTATACGGTTTTTGGCCTAAGGACAATTAAAAACCGAGTAAGTGTTTGCTTTTTACACGGTTTTTGGCCTAGGCACAATTAAAAACCGAATTAATCTTTGCTTTTTATAAGGTTTCTGCCTCATTATGCTGGATTGAATTGTGGCGATGTATTGTTTACATCGGGTGGTGGTTGGGACCACAATGCAAAAACTTAAACACTGAAGAAATAAAAAAATAAATAAAAATAAAGTTAAAGAGATTGTCGCGGTGCATTTATGCATCGGGTGGTGGTGGGGACAATCTTTAAAAAAAAAAAAATTTAAAACCGAATTAGTGTTTACTTTTTATAAGGTTTCTGGCTCATTATGATGGATTGAATTGTGGCGATGTATTGTTTACATCGGGTGGTGGTTGGGACTACAATGAAAAAACTTAATTGTGGCGACGTATTGTTGTGGCGTACTCTGTTGTTGTATTGTAAAAACTTAATTGTGGCGATGTATTATTTACATCGGGTGCTGGTTGGAACCACAATGAAAAAACTTAATCATTGATTGCTTTTTATACGGTTTTTGGCCTAAGGACAATTAAAACCCGAATAAGTGTTTGCTTTTTACACGCTTTTTAGCCTAGGCACAATTAAAAACTGAATTAGTGTTTGCTTTTTAAAGGTTTCTGGCTCATTATGCTGGATTGAATTGTGGCGATGTATTGTTTACATCGGGTGGTGGTTGGGACCACAATGAAAAAACTTAAACACTGAATAAATAAATAAATAAATAAAAAGAAAGTTATGGAGATTGTCGCGGTGCATTTATGCATCGGGTGGTGGTGGGGACAATCTTAAAAAAAAAAAAACTTTTTCGCTAAGCAGCATCGTTAAAAAGCGAGCTTGCCACTGTCAGGATTTTCAAGGGTAGCGAACAGGCTGGTCGCCAAAGGCGGCTAGTAATAATAATAATAGTTTGAAAGTCCAATGAAAGAAAAGTGATAAACTGTAACTCGATAAACCTAACTTTCTAAAATACCCACAAAATAAAAGTATAAAACAGCAAATCTTCAATCAAATGGAAAAAACATACAAATAACGAGTCATCAAGTTAAAGAAAATCAACAAATTTCAATGGTATGAAAACGATAATAGAAAATCTAAAAAATCAACCATTGTTGCTATACAGGTGGACAAGGGCTAGACCTTAAAAAATGGACTTGTTCACTTTTTGCAAAACTCTTCTTCTGGTCCAAGTATTTTGACGAAGCAAACACAAAACATGTATGTTTCTGAAGAAATAGATAGATTATATCTATATCTATATCAATCAATCTATCTATATATATATATATATATATATATATATATATATATATATATATATATATATATATATATATATATATATATATATATATATAGTATATATATATTATAATATGAAATTCCAATGATACAAAAGAGAGAGGTTGTAACTCATTATATATATATATACAGCAGGCGTAAAAAATTCTCAAGAAGTGTAAAATCCAAAATGAAGGAGACCCATAATAAATGCTTGTAGAGAGGCCCAGAATTTGTATGGGCGGCTCTGACTGGAAAGTTTCAAGAACCACAGCCATGTACTACCTCTTCAAGAAAAGTAAAATGCCCATATATTAAACTCAAATACGAGCTAGTGTTTTGACAAAGGCGAATAATCATGTAAAATAAGTTGTAAATGCATATTTAGTTCTAAATTAAAACATAACAAAATCTTGAATTTGAATATTGGTTGCCTCATGAATAGAACACTGAATGACATTCCGTGGCGCAACTCAGACTTCCTATTGCGACTTCCTAACAGAAGCTAAAAGTCGAACGAGGACGTTCCTAAACATACGTCACCAGGCCAAGGTAACTTCAAAAAGAGAATTCAGTAAAAACGTGTTTCAACTACCAGTACATTATTTCGCTCATTCAGAACAACGGCAGAAGATAAGTTATCGTTCATCTCTCTTTTTAAAATGCTCTCGGCAGTGTAAAAAGCATAGATAAGAGAGACCTTAGATTTATCTCGGATTAAATACAACGCCTCTCTCTTCCTGTGGGTATAAGTTCTGTTCTGAATTTTTTAGAAAACATTGCAGATTTTTTTTAAACTAGCCATTTTATCTGCGATTCGCGCGTATGAAAGGGTTAGTATTCATTAAATGTGACACACATTAAGGGAACATGTACCCCATAAAGTTGCAAAAAATTAATTTTTTTTTTTCAAAGATTAATATTAAAACTTGTACATTTCTGAACATTTTAAAACAAACTGCATGATAAAGTTATGATTAGATTAGAATGAACGTTATGATCAAAAGTAATTTATCACGACATGTAAAAATATCAAGTGTTAACTGATAGCACTGATTTTCACAAAAGGGCGTATTTATGCGCATATGATTTCTTCTAAATGGGTTAATGGAATAGCCTGAAAATTTCCAAACATGTATAAACAATATTTATACATAAAATGACGAACTACTGATGTTTTCAGCATTGTAACTTTTTTTTAATTATATTTAATTTGATATCTCATATGAAAAGTATGAAAATTTTCAAATTCTGTCTAAAGACAATTTTTTGTTAAGAAAACATATATACATCACTTCAATTTTTCGTCATTTCAAAAGTACAATATGCTATAAAAAGTATGCTATGCAAAATATTTATGTTAAAATGAGATTTCATATCCGTAGAAAACTGTCAGCAACACCTGAGCATTGTTCTTTTCTCAACAATACAATAGATTTTCTTTTAATTATTTTAAATTATGTTAACCAAGTATGCATATTCTGTGAGAAGCATTTAAAAGATAATTGTTTATATTATGTGTGTACTAAATTTTATTTTTGTAAGTTTATAAATAATGGAAATATAAAATATTGAAATAGGGTCACTTTTTATGCATTTTCCGACTTTTAAGTGACAAATGTCCTCTTAATCAAAGTTGTTAATAACTTATCTGAATATCAAAAACCTTTTAAGATTTGAGCATAAAAATGGCACCCATTTTATAATTCTGTTCAAATTCTAAGTGTGAAAATATTTTGAATCTTGCTCCCACACGCGACAAATTGATTTAATTAATTAATTTTTCTATTAGCACCTCAGGGATATAAAATTGTGTTTTCAATATTTTTAGTTCGTGAATATCTTGAATATCATTTCCACGCGATAAAATTATTCAATTACTATGAACGGGGTTTCAAAATTAGGAAAAAATAAGCAATTAGAAAAAAATCAAAAGTATTGCCTTGGGGTGGAACAGCTCAGTGGTTAGCGCGCGGGGATTGCACTAGGACGACCCAAGTTCGATTCCCGGCTCTGTCCAAACCGTCCCCGTGTTCACGCGGGGAACGCTAAATATGTAGGTCCGTAAGTCCTTCCGAGCGGTTGGTGGTAGGGGAAGGAGGATACGGTTCTATGGATGCCGCACCCACTGGGCTCCGGTCTAAGTTGGGTGGCACTGCCCCGACCGTCCAAACAGGTACCTTACTACCTTCGGGTAGATCGGACTGTCTGGATCGAAAGAAAGATAGCTATGTATTGGTCTGGCACGGGAAATAAATGCTCTAAGCCAAATGGCGAGTGCCCCGGCCTGGGTGTTGGAAGCTATACATTGAGTATATATTGGCATGCTGATATTGGTTATAAATGGTCAGCTAATATTGGAAACTAATATTGCAAAAATGTCCACATTTTCATATTGGTCCAATATTGGCCTGCTACTAAGGGTTAAATTTGATTTTTTTTTCCCTATTGTCTACTGATCACTGAAGGATTTTCTGCAGTAAATTTCGTCTATTTACACCAATCAAAACCGCCTATAAAGACACAGGCAGGATAAAAGTAAAGGAAATCAATGAGGAGCCTTGAAGATCTGTGACAATAACTGTTTCAGATAAAGAACGGGCACCGAAACGAAAATTTGTACAAACCTCCATGATTGATATGAGTGGCTCTACTCCCATGAAGAATTCTTTAACACCCTTTTTGAACCACTCTCGTCAATTAATTGAAACTACGGGGTCTACTCCCCTGACAATTAATCAGGGCCCCCTTAAACAATTACTCAGGAACGAATTTTCCAATATGTAGACAAAGTTGTCGTTTAGGGACCCAGACGTTGAATGAGGACTCAGAATCATTTTCCTATGAAAAATACATAATATGGAGTCCTAAAACATTACCACTTATGACCCGCTGGAAGAGTAAATCCATTGTTGCAATTAATAGGGAATTTTTATTTAAGATCTTTTATTAGGCAGTATTTGGGTGCTTTCCGGTAAAAATCCCAAAAATGAGATGTCCTGTAAAAAATAACTTTTATGCCGCCCCTGAAAATCTGCAGCCCAAAGCATATGCTCTTCCTCCTTCTATGGAAATATGGCCCTAGGGATTCCGTAATCTCGAGATTCGGTATCACTGGAAGGACATCCCTAGTTTTATGTATTCATAGCTTGGTTACATTGGAAGAAATCGAAGCGCTTCCTCTGTTGTTTTTATCAATTTATTTACACAGCAATTTTTGTTGTAATTTCCTTACTTATCCTTCATGTAGTTTTGAATACTTTTTATCTCGGAACATTCAAACAAACTCTTTGATAACCTATGAAATACTTCGAGTATAGAAGCGATAAGCACAAATTGCACCATCTGTGACTCATCCGTTTACTCATGAATCTGGTTCAATGCTGCCAAAATATCTGATTGAACTTGATCGTCAATTTTAACCTTTTACAAATATAAATAAAAAGCAGGCTTTAATTTCTGAAACGTATAAAACGCTACACTAGAGCCTCGATTATCTGAACTCCGATTATCCGAACTGCTCAATTATCCATGAATCCCCCTCAAGCCCATCGTGTAATCAGGTGTTTTGTGTAAATTAGTGATATGATCAAATAATTTAATTTCGAGAGAGAGTGGAGAGATAGGGAGAGAGTGGAAAGATAGAGAGAGAGTGGAGAGATAGAGAGCGAGTGAAGAGATAGAGAGAGGCCAGTGGGATTAATCTCCTACAGGTGGGTTGGGGACTGACTCCCCACTTCATGTGTCTAATCTTTCCTCAATGGTTTCTCCGTCTCTCAGAGAGGGAGAAATCACTTATGTTCGAATAGGAACCAGGTACTACACACTCCGGCCTATGAATTAGAATATGTTATATAGATTATGTTGTCGGATGTGTCTTTCCAACATGTCCCAAACGTTCTCTATAGGGTTTGCTCTAGACTTTGCGGTGCCAGTGTATATTGTAGGAATCAGAGTCATGCTCCGTGAACCACTGTTGCACGGTTCCTACGCGGTAGATGGTAGCATTATCGTCTATGAAAGACTCATCACCTGTGGGGTAAAAATGTAATATTGCAAGGTGGACGTTATCGTTAAGAATGTTCAAGTATTCCATGGATGACACCCAACCTTCCGAAAACACAAGAGGACCAATACCAAACCAGCAGAACATGCCCCCTACCATAATAAACCACCACAACCTTGCACTGTGCTAACAAGGCAAGATGGTTTCATGGGGTTCTCGCCTCATTCTCCGCCTGCCGTCAGTACTAAACAGGAATCACATAACCGACCGACCACATAACCTTCTTTCAATTATCGGATGTCCAGTTACGCCGTTCTCGGTACCACTGTAAACCCATTTTCAGATTAGCTGAAATTAGAGGTTTCCGCACAGACATGCGACTAGCTACACCGATTCCCTGCAATTCCATGCGTATTGTTCGAATTGAGATCGGTTGGGACAAGCTATCATTGAAGTCTTCCGTCAGTTGTTGCACAGTAGATTCCCTGTTCTGCCGTACAAGCCGTCTGAGACTCCGCCGGTCACTGGATTGATTGAGGGTTTTCGATCCACAGTTCGGTCTTTTAGGCAACGCCTGGGAGTTCTGTTTCCAACTGTTATACACTTTGGATATCTCATCTTTCGAGAAGCCAGTGTTACAGAAGTTCTGTTCTGGCAATCATAGCTCCTGTTAAACGGGCCCCCACAATAAGACCCTTTTCAAACGGAGACAAATCTTCTCATTTTCAGCATTTTGCGCCACTTCTCGAGGAACATACACCGACAGCATTCTTATAGCGTTGTTGAGATCACGTGTGCCTCCCATGACCAACGTAATTTGCATACATCCAGCTTGTAACCCACATTTGCATACATGTTCTCAGATTTATAATTCACTGGCTTGTGTGTGTATAATACTCTAATATCTCCTGAATGGTTTCTGAGATATGATTTCAGTATATCTAAACTTTTTGGGATACACCACATAAAAATTTTTCAAAATTTTTCATGGGTATCCACTAGTTTTTATAATATAAGCACCTTGATTTATCTGTCTGTTTATCTATCTCTGGGTAACGCTTGGCGAAATTTTGGTGTCGAAATTGGCGGAATTTCTCGCCAACTTGGCGAGTTTCTTAAATGTTGCCAAGATGACGAAAATGTCGCCAAATTGAAAAAAAATGTCGCCAAATTGATAAAGAAATGTCGCCAAATTGGTAAAAATGACGACTAATTGATGAAAATTCAATATCTTGGAAAAAATATAAGAATCTACTATAAGAATAACGCCAACTTCGCGAGTCTTTTAAAATGCTGCTAAATTTACGAAAATGTCTCCAAATTAATAAAATTGACGCTAAATAGAATGACAACTAATTGATGAAAATTCAATATCTTGGAAATAACATAACAAATGACTATATGAATAACCCATTTCTCCGCCCGTCCGTAATGCTTGGCGAAAAATTTGGCGGGATGTCGCAAACTTGGCGACTTTTATTAATATTGCCGAATTGAAGAAATGTCGACAAATTGATAAAAATGTCACCAAATTGATAAAAATAACTCTAAATAAGGGGCAATGCTTTGCAAATTTTTATTCCGTCATATGAGGAATATACCTTCTAGTTATTAGTATACTTGGCGCTATTTTGAACATGACGGCGGCGTGTAAAATAATATTATAAAATTTAAAAAAACTATAAGAACGGTTGGCTCTAGCATCATGTTGAAGAATTTTCATTTGCAATCTGATGTAAAATTTGTTCAAAAGCCTTTGGCATGTGTACGGCCCACTTTAATCATGGAAAGAAATATAATAATCATCTCAGTAGCTCAATAAATAGAGTATCGTCTAACCTGTAAGAGCTTGGCGGTTCGATTATCCGCTGTGGTATCAGCTCCTTACAACTGCGCATGTGCAACTCATCTTTGTAGGTCAAATACAGTAGATATCTGTGATCTAAATACTAAAGTTGGAATTTTCACAGACCCTTCTGATTTATTAATCTGTTTCAATACGCAAAGAATTACGTCGGCACTATCCTGTAATAACAAAGCAGAGGATGTGCTGATCAAAAGTTTCCCTTCGATCTGAAATCTGAAAGAAGAGAATGCAGGGTCTACTTCGAGTATAGAAGGAAATGTAATCGTCGCTCGGTTGAATAAAATTCTCTGGTGTGATAGCACATGACCTTTCCTACAGACTCGTATTCATTTGTCCTCATATATTTTGTAACTCGCACAAAATAATGTATAAAATATATATCACACAAAATAATGTATAAAATATGTATTTCTTTTTCATTTAGTAATTGATCGCATTTTAATTGGCATCGTTGCAAAAAATTCAAAAACTAAAATATCTCTAAAAGGGTTTATCCTAAAGTTATGGGGTTACTTTTATTCGATGTGATATTCAAATTTGCATGTAACGCGTTTAAGCATATTTATTCTTTCTTTTTCTTTCGATTTTAAGAATTTTTGAGGACTATTACGAAAACAAAGGACTGTCCTATTTTTTCAAATCGTACAAAAATATAACCAACACCAGGGTAATGATGCCTAAGTGATTTAACCAACGAGTCAAGGAGAATTGTGAAATAATACGTCAGTTTATTGAGAACAGAATCTGCTGATTTATGAAACAGTTGAGCATGAATTGCCGTTATAGTGTACTTGGCTGTTGATTTGTGATCTTGCAAGATAACTGTAAAGTTATTAGCTGTATATTGTTTCTATTTACGCTTACTGCTGCTTTCAAATGACAGCGTTAGTTATCCAGAAATTCAGACTCATTTTTTTAACACTTTACAACAAAGTTGAAAAGTGTTTATGACTTTGTTCATTCTGTCTGTCCGTTAGCACGATAACTGTCGTAAAAATGACTTTATCAAAATGAAATTTTAGTATATTGTTGAGACGGTCTGTGGGACATATGGGAATGCAAATGAATAATAGCACCCAATTAGTTTTGGATTGAATTTGGGTTGAAAAAGTGAAATACATTGAACCCTATGGGACCTAATTTTTCAAACATTTTTTAAGCGGATTTAAAATTCACAAATTGCTTAGAAAATTTTAGGAAATATTTAAATTATCCCATAAAATATATAAAAAAAAATTTCAGCAAAATATATTCAGTAGTTCTTTAAATAAAAATTAAAAATAAGAATTACACCTTTTATATGAAGTGATCACGTAACCATGGTATGAAAAGATCACGTGATCCATTTCAAAATAAAATATGGCATCCATCTTGTGTCAAAATCATGATTTTTAAAGTTCTTTTTTATTCATATTTAATGTTGTATCCGTCCTAAAACCGCTTTATTTTTGCTTAAATTCTGTGCATCTACATACTGAAACAACGCAATGACAATATATTTGAGTTTAAATGATCATCCAAATTTGATTATTTCTACAACGAAGCCTACTTTTCACTTATGGAAAATGTAAACAGCAAAATATGTAGAATGAGTTGTATAATAATTGCTGTATTTCTTTAATGCAAAATTATTTAGCTCATGGAGTCTGCAATATAGCTGATATGAATGAAATATTCACTGATTTTACAGATAGAAGAACGATTTTTTCGATGAAGTTTTAAGCATAGAGTTTAATTACTTGTAACTCCATGGTCTTAAGTTTTTAAATAAAATAAATTATTATAGTATTGTGATGAATGAAATGAATGGGAAAATGTTTATGAATGAAATGCTGCTTTTATAGAGAGAGCCAGGCGTGTTATATTTCGATGACGTCATTTGAATAAATTTCTGTTCTTTTCGATGAAGTTTTCAAATATAATGAATTATTGTAGTATTATGATAATTTTAAAATATTACCGAGGAATGTATCGCCTTTTAGAGATGTTTAAACTAGGCAATTTATATTTCAATGCCGTCATTTGAATGAAGTTCATTTTTTTCGATGAAGTTTTAAGTTTTAAAATGTAATAAATTAATGTAGTATTGTGATAATTTTCAAATATTACCTAGGAATGTATCGAATTTTAGAGATGTTTAAATGAAATTGCAATGAAGTTGGAAAGTGTTTCATAATCAATGCTTTATGCATGATTGATCTTTCTTGTTGTATCTTGAGAATACACCAACGATTTCAAAGGATACGTCGTGTAACAGTATACAAGGTTTAGGTCCATGAGTACATACATTAGGTCTATCTATAATAGAGTGAGCATGCCCAATCTAATAAAAGTGATTGCAGAGTCTTTTGCCAACGATAAGTCAATGGTGGTATAATAATAAAAAAAAATAGTACAGAAAAGGTTGTCGATTAACTTCAAATAGTTTACGTTTTTTTCTTTCATTTGCAAAAAAAAAGTCAATGATTAGAATATTGATTCAGTATTCATTTATAAATAATACATATAAAAATTCAAATATAATCCCGAAATGTAAAAGATGAAATCAAAAACATGTGAAAAATACTGTTCCGAAGAATCATAGAAATTCGCGTTCAGGGTCGATTTTCTCGTATCAAGAATAGACATTTAGACGCAAACAGGCATTTCTTAAGTAATTTTTCTTTAAAACATGATTCGTTCTCGAGATATTGCACATTCTTCAAATAAATTTTTCAAAAAATCCCCTAAATTAAAAAAAAATAATAATTGTTGAGTAACATGTTCACATTTCATATGTAATATCATGCGATAAATTTGGTGACATCATTCTCGTGGATCTAGCTCTTTCCATTCATGAGAAAAGTTACTTTTGTATTTCAACGCCAATAGTCATTTATCTGCTATAAGAATAACTTTTTCTCCGTCCATAACGATTGGCAAAATTTTGGCGACGAATTTGGTGGAATGTCGCCAACTTGGCGACATTTATTAAATGTTGCCAAATTAATGAAAATCTCGCCAAATAGATAAAAATGACGCTAAATCGATGAAAATGATGACTAATTGACGAAAAGTCACTATGTTGGAAAGAATATAAGTATCTACTATAAGAATAACCTATTTTTGTTTACTGTAAAAGTAGTAAATTCATTGCATTATATAAGGGAAGTCATGTGCTGCCCACATCAGATTTTTTTATTAGCAATGAGTAGGATTTCTACCTTCCCTTTGATTATACTATTGCTTCATAACATTGACTGTATAAACTTAATGATTTCTGTTATGACATTTTGAAAAATCTGATGTGGGCAGCACATGACTTTCCCTATATAATGAAATAAATTTACTTCTGCCACAGAGAAAAAATGATAGTTTTCAATGTTAAATTGTACATTTTGCCCTTTTCCAGATGGCAGTATGTAAAACTATTTCGAAGTACCCACTTCACTTATATTTTACGCAACTCTAAATTAACAATTATCAATATTGATAACATCCGCAATAAGCAATATAGTCCACATATTAAAATATTTTAATAATTAATTAATGGATTTAGCGTTTTTTTTTTCGTTAATTTAGCGTCATTTTTGCAATTTTATTTTAAAATATATGCAATAAACTATGCAATCCATTTAAAAATATATGCAATAAACTATGCAATCTATTTCGATTAAACATTTTAAATGCACCGAATTAATGATTCAGTCTAGGGAATACGTTATGTAAGTTTTATCCTTCTGCATCTATCTGCTGAATAAAAAAATAACAGTTTCTGTTTTCTTTAACGACCGCTTATAACACTAAATCGCTTTAACTAATTAACATACTTTTTCCACTAATTTTTATAAGCTTAATTAGGAGCAGGTTTGTTTCTAAAAATATTTCAGATTTCGTTGCACGTTAATATATGAAAGTTAGAAATCAGAAATATATTTGCAAGCTAAATATACACTCTGTTGCAAAAAAATATATGCACCCATAAAAAATTGAGCTATAGCCGCGAAGCTGGACATGTATGTAACGTTTGAATATACAAATGATTAGAATTTGGAAGGGGAAAAGAAAAAGAAAAAAACCTTTTATTAAGGAATGATGGCAACAAGAAGATGACATTTTAGTAAGTGGTAAATCCTCCCCTGGCAGCCATAAAAGCCAATACTCGGTGCGTTATAGAGTCAATTAAGTTGCTTATGTCCCTCTATAAAAGATTCTGCCACAAATGTTGCAACTGGTCAGCTAATTCAGTGGTATTCTAAGAAGTCTGCAATGTCCCAGCATGTCCCAGACGTGTTTGTTCTATTGGTGACAGGTCTGGGGATTTGTATGGCCATGGGAAGGTATTAAACCCTTAAAGACACTGTTGAGGAAATCGTGCAGTTTGTGGTCGAGTGTTGTCTTGTCTGTAAATGGAACCTGGGAGGCTTGACTGCATAAGCAGAACAATTGCCTGCAGAATATCGTCGACAGCTTACAGCACAACTAGAGGAGACCGGCAGGCCCACGAGATGGCTCCATAGACTGTCACATCATGTGTGATGACCGTGTGCTTCTCGACAACAAATACGGGATAGGAACGCTGGCCAGTCCTTCTCTACACACGTATGCGGAGGTCATCAACACTAAGAAAAAATCTGTATTCCCCGCTAAAGACAGAATACCTCCAATCGGACACTGTCTAGGCTGACCAGACTCGGCACCAATTCAGACGGCTTTGCCTGTGTTGAAGGGTCAGCGGTAGGCGCCTTGATGGACGTCGATGCCTGACTCCATCTTCTGCTAGTCGTCTCTGAATAGTACCCTTTGATACAGGATGCATGGAGGATGGCAAATGTCTTTGAATGGCTGATAGCGACGCCGTTTGTGCGGACGTAGCCTCCCCTGACTGCACGAGCAATTGCCTGTCGCAGGCGTCCTGAACCTTTGAAGTGGTTACATGTTCCTTCTCTGATTCACAATTGCCAACACTGAGCAACTACCATATCTCTCAGGCCAAAATGGCGACTGATACGCTTATTGGACTAACTATAGCTTTCCTTAGGTTTGTGCTGCGATCTCTGTCTAAATCCAACAATTGCTCGTAGCACCGTCGAGGTTGAGTACATCTCAAAAGCATCTTGTACACAACTTGTAGTATCAAAGTTGAAAATCCACTTCGAATTGTCAGTCAGTGAGAACACCGGTCGTTTAAATGCTGCACTATGCATCGTTCTCATGCGCGTTGCATGAGCCCTATAACATCATTGCGGCTGACAGTTTGATTATTTGCATAACTTTTAAAACGACATTTGCGTGCCGAGTTTCACGGCAGTAGTTCAATTCTTTATGGATGCATATATTTTTGTGCCACAGAGTGTATCTCCTCAAATGCGAAACCTATTTTAACAAAACTTTTTCAGGTAAGGAAACTCACTATAAAGCATGTTTCATATATTTTATCCTCTTACATCTATCCACGGGAGAACGGGAATTTCAATATCTGATTTTGTCTGACTGTAATGACCGCCTGTAATATATATATATATATATATATATATTAGAAATATGGATTAATAACTAAAACCTGGCAATTAATGACAAAACATTAAAACAATAAAGTAACCCCAGGTCTGAGCATCCAACCTAAATTAACCCAACCAAATAAATGCATATATATATATATATATATATATATATATATATTATATACAGTCGAACCTCGATATGCCGAATTTGAAGGGAGAAGACAAAAAATTCGCGATATCAATAATTTGAAAAATTTTAAGGAATTCATAAAAGAATATATACATCCTAGTCCTATACTTTACACATTTTAAAAAAAAAATCACTTACTTTATCTTACAGACAGAGAATTGGGTATTACCCTAGAAAATGCTGACAACAAATAAAACGAAGCTTGAAATGATTGGATACACATTTATTGTAATATACATTATTAAAATTTAATCTTGCATTTCTTTACTTGCAAAAGAGTCATCTATGACAGTTTGGTTACAGGTACTGAATCCTTCAATATCTATCACATTTTCCAAATGAGCTAGGCGGATCCAAATGACCTTAATTTTGTGGCAATAGTTTACTTTAAAACTCTGAATAATACCTTGGTCCAAATCCAAAGGCTATAACTTAGAAGTTGTGTTTGGTGGCATGAAATGAACTTTCACGGATTTTAATTTCGGCACTCTATTATGCGCTGTGCAGTTGTCCAAGAAGAGAACAATATCGCGATTTTCACAGGACATTTTTCTGTCTAGTTCCTTCCAACCAATTAGTGAAAATTTTGGCAGTCATCCAAGCCTTATTGTTCGCAAAATAAGTCATTGGAACAGATTTCATTTCTGAAAAACATCGGGGTTTAGCAGATTTACCTATCATAAGAGGTTTGAGCCTTTCTGAACCATCCATATTAGTGCAAAATAGCACAGTTAATCTTTCTTTGCTTCTTTTCCCGCTATGACATGCCTTTAATAGGCCATAGTTTTTATCAGGCATACACTTAAAAGATAGTCCTGTTTCATCTGCATTAAACACATTTTTTGGATCGTATTTTTCCAAATGAAAAGATAAAAATTGTAAGATGAAAAAATTCGAGATATCGAGAGTTTGATTAAAAAAAATTTCGAGTTAAAGAGTTTGTTTTACATTAGTTTTATACCGTGCGTGAGGGGAGATGAAAATATTTCGAGAAATCGAAAATTTCGAGATACCGATGTTCGACATATCGAGGTTCACCTGTATCGAGAGTTTGATTAAAAAAAATTTCGAGTTAAAGAGTTTGTTTTACATTAGTTTTATACCGTGCGTGAGGGGAGATGAAAATATTTCGAGAAATCGAAAATTTCGAGATACCGATGTTCGACATATCGAGGTTCACCTGTATATATATATATATATATATATATGTATGTATATATATATATATATATATATATATATATATATATATATATATATATATATATATATATATATATATATATATATATATATATATATATTATTAAATCCAAAGTTAGAATGTATGTAGTAACTCATAATACACTATTCCAAAATTTTCTACAAATACAAAGAAATTAAGACAAAAAGAGGAAATAATAAAGCATAATGCAAGTCATAAGGACAAAGACTATCAACAAATTTCAAAAATGAGGAATGCAAATAAGAAAACAAAAAAATCAAGCAAAAAAGCTTGCACATGGAGGAGATTTAGGCTTACGAGATTAGGCTTACGAAAAGTTCATTTCGAAAAAATTCTCATCGGGTCCATATATCTTTTCGAAATGAACACAAAAATGCTTGTTTCTGAAACACAAGATAGATTTTATCTATAAACTTGTGTTATATGGACGACAAGCATAAAGATTGGAACAATAAAGGAAACATAAATACCTCAAAACGCACCTCTTCAGCGCAACCATGACGAGCAAAATATGACTGGATCATCGTTGCCATATGCCAAAATGAAAAGATGTGATTTGCTGTTGCCAAAGAGAGTAATAAAAACAGTACTGCGCAAAAGCAATAAAATGAGTTATTCAACTGTTAAAGCTTCGAGATAAAAAGATGAAAATATAATTGCAGGAGAATGAAGAAGTACGGCTAAAATAAGATAATAAGGGGAGAATATGAGAATTTTAGGCTAATCGAAACTTATTAACTATACTATTGACTAAATATGCAGGATATTGATACATTTTACTGGTAATTTTGAGGTTATTAATGTGCAAAGCATGAAATTTTTTATCTGATAATCTATAAATTCTAAAAAGTTGATTAAGTATAATATTTCTAAACAATTGAATCGAGTTGCAGGAATTAAAAGGTAATAATTTATTAATATTAAATTTAAAAAAATCTTTTTTATCATATAATTTAGTAACTATCCCATGAGCAGGTTCTATAATTAGATTTAAATCCAAATAATAAACATTATTACTAATAGAAGTTTCATTAGGTATTAATTCCAAATTATCCGGATAGAAATCTATATCTATGACATAGTTATCAGTAAATACAAGACAAATCAGATCATCTACATATCTATAAATTTTATAATCAGTTGAAGTAAAGAATTTTTCATAATGATATAGGTATAAATTAGCTAACATACTTCTACTACAGCCACCTTGTGGAACACCTGAGACTTGTAAGTATAATTTATTACCTTGAAAGATATAATTATTGAAAAGAACAAAATGGAGAAGCTTAGGAAAATTGGTAAATTTTGTAAGATTAGAATGTTTAGTAATATAAGCATTATATAAAGCTAAAATGACATCATATAGATCAGTGATCTTAATATTATTAAATAGATCTTTAAAATCAAAAGTTTGAAATCCTATTATTTTACCATGCGTTTTTAATTTATTTTTTAATTCCTTACTGTTATTTAGAATAATGTAGCTATCACCAGAATCTCGTAAATTGCTATTTAGTACATTTAAATAATTTAGTAATAATTTACTAGCAGTAGTAGAGTATGAATTATGACCACTAGTAACAGTTCTAAATTTAATAGGATTTTTATGAAATTTAGGTATAAGCACAATATATGGAAATGTCAAAAATTTATTATTAATATCTAAATCACTATACATATTGATAATTTTCAATTTGATACTATTAAGAGAGTGTGAATCAATTTTAAATAGACTATTATTTTTTAAATAATCTAGCAGATATTGAATATAGAATTTTTTACAAATAATAGCATAATATATATATATATATATATAAAATTCTAAATCCAATGGTAGAATGTAAGTAGTAACTCATAATACACTATCTTAAAATTTGCCTACAAAATACAATGAAATAAAGGAAATTCAACCATAAAGAGGAAATTATTAAACGTAATGCAGGTCATTAAGACAAAGATAATCAGCAAATTTCAAAGGTGAGGAATGAAAATAGGAAAAAAAAATCAAGCAAAAAAACCTTGCACGTGGAAGAGCTCTAGGCTTAAGAATTGTTCATTTCGAAAAAATTCTCTTTCAAGTCCATATATCCCTTCGAAATGAACACAAAAATGCTTGTTTCTGAAACACAAGATAGATTTTATCTATAAACTTGTGTTATATAGACGACAAGCATAAAGATAGGAAAAAAATAAAGGAAATATAAATACCTTAAAATACACTTCTAAAGTACAACCATGACAAGCAATAAATGACTAGACCAATGTTGCCATACGCAGAAATGAAAAGCAGTGATTTGCTGTTGCCAAAGAGAGTAATAAAGACCGTATTGCGTAAAGGCAATAAAAAGAGGTATTCTACAGTTAAAGCTACAAAAGTAAAATATGAAAATATATTATAATGCAAATTCAAGAGAATGTAGAAGTATGGCTAAAATAAGATATTAAGGAGCGATTATGAGAATTTTAGGCTAATCGAAACTTATTAACTATTCCATTTACTAAATATGCTGGATATTCATAAAATTAACTGGTAATTTTGAGGTTATTAATGTGCAAAGCATGAAATTTTTTATCTGATAATCTATAAATTCTAAAAAGTTGATTAAGTATAATATTTCTAAACAATTGAATCGAGTTGTAGGAATTAAATGGTAATCATTTATTAATATTAAATTTAAAAAATTATTTTTTGTCATATAAATAAGTAACTATCCCATTAGTAGGTTCTATAATTAGATTTAAATCCAAATAATTAATATTTTTACTAATAGAAGTTTCATTAGGTATTAATTCCAAATTATCCGGATAGAAATCTGTATCTATGACATAGTTATCAGTAAATACAAGACAAATCAGATCATCTACATATCTGTAAATTTTATAATCTGTTGAAGTAAAGAATTTTTCATATTGATATAGGTATAAATTAGCTGACATACTGCTACTACAGCCACCTTGTGGAATCCCTGAGACTTGTAAGTATAATTTATTACCTAGAAAAATATAATTATTGAAAAGAACAAAATGAAGAAGCTTAGGAAAATTGGTAATTTAGTAAGATGAGATTTATTAGTAATATAAGCATTATATAAAGCTAAAATGACATCATAAAGATTAGTGACCTTAATATTATTAAATAGATCTTTAAAATCAAAAGTTTGAAATCCTATTATTTTACCAAGTGTTTTTAATTAATTTTTAATTCTTTACTATTATTTAGAATGATGTAGTTATCACACACACACACACTAGAATCTCGTACATTACTATTTAGTACATTTAAATAATTTAGTAATAATTTACTAGCAGTAGTAGAGTATGAATTATGACCACTAGTTAGAGTTCTAAATTTAATAGGATTTTTATGAAATTTAGGTATAAGCACAATATATGGAAATGTCAAAAATTTATTATTAATATCTAAATCACTATATATATTGACAATTTTCAATTTGATACTATTAAGAGAGTGTGAATCAATTTTAAATAGACTATTATTTTTTAAATAATCTAACAGACATTGTATATAGAATTTTTTATAGATAATAGCATAATTATTAGAGGCTTATCAACATAAGTAATAACAAAATATCTATGTAAATCATAAACAGAGGGTTTTGTATTATCCATATTATATATAGATCTAGATAAATTGATACTACAAATGGCATTTTTAATAGCTCTTAAAATAGTAAATTTCCACATATTAAATGCTTCTAGAGGCTGAGCATATTTAGAAGCTAATCCATAAATATATTTATCAAGGTCAAGATTGATTGACTTTAAGACTTGTTTAGAATTATTGCATGAAGGTAACCTGAATTTAGTACCAAATGACATTATAGTTCTTAAAGATTTATCTTTAACAATGGCTGTCTTCAGTAACTATATGCCCCAAGTGTGGATTTATAAAATTAGCATAATTATCAACACTACAAATACATTCACAATCTACATTTGTAGAGGAATCCTTGTCAACTGATAGAGATTTTGAAAATGCATTGTAATTAAAAATAGCTCTTCCAATAGGCTTGTTGTATTTAAAAGTTTTAGTAACATTCAAATCCTTTACAGGCAATAAATGATGAAAATGATTAAATAAATTCTTAAAGTTTATAGAATTATAAATAGGATGCTTAAAAGATATTACACAATAAGAATTAGAACAATTATTATTATGAAATTGATTAAGTTTTATTTTTAAATATTTTGATCTAGTAATGAGCAAATCATAGAAAATATGATTAAAATGTTCATTAGTAAGATTTAACTTTAAGAAAATAGCATAAACTGTATTTAATTATTTTTTCTTAACCGCAAATACCCATGATTTTATAAATTTCCATTGAAATGTGTTGTTAAAATGTTGATGCATACTTTTAATCTCAGCTTTAAAATCATGTTGGGGGGAGCTTCCTTTACCGCGTTTAAGTTTAGCCGAATTAATATTATGTAAAAGAGAATGATTAAAAATAGAATATTTATTATCTACAAAATTATTTTTTACAGTATTACCATTGAGATATAATTGATTTAATCCATATGGAAAAAGAGTACAATGTGATTTAATATAAAAGTTTCCAAAGAACATTCTATATATATATATATATATATATAATTGTAAATCCAATGGTAGAATTAAGTAGTAACTCATAATACACACACACACATACATATATATATATATATATATGGAAAGCACACCTCTAAGCAAAATATCTTCATAAATACGCGAGATTGATTTCGTTGGCATATATTCCAGGCAGAGAATATTCAGGTATATACATTTTTATCCTCCCACACGTACCTGCGAAACATTAAACAGAAATTACAAAAACTATTTATGTCCATCTGTAATGATCACTTGAAACTCAACTTGACTCAACCAATGATTTTGGAAACACCTCCTATAAGTGGGTTTTGTGTTGAAGGCCCAGACCACACGACCAACCCAGGGGTTTATGGTAACAAATTGTGTGGCCGGAAGTGGGTTTTGTGTATATGAACTTGCAGCTTTAGCCCAATCTTTTAGAAACTTGAAGACGGCTGCGTGGTAGGACTGAATTTGCCGGTCTCCATAGAGGTTCGCAATATAGCATATAGCAAATTTTCATTTTGCCATTGCAGGTATCGGCTATTCCACGCTGACTAACGCTTAAAAAACGCGAAATTGGTCCATGTATGCTATTAACTGCAATGGAAGCGCGTTGAAAAATTGCGTCTAAATAATTTGTCCATGTTTATATAATTTTACTTTTAACTATTTAAATATACAGCGGACATTTTATTGTAGAAATATGATTTTACATAAAATCAATAGATAAGTTTACTTTTTCAAAGTGTTTGAAAAGGATTAATATTAATTTTGATTTTAACAGTTGATGAGATTAAAACCACAAATATGTCAGTGGTTTTTTACATTTTAGGTATTAGAATTAAGTATAATACAAATAAAGTTATAGAATTTTAAGTATTAAGTCGCTTGTATGAAGGAAAGGAAAGTACATACCTAAATATTCCGTGAATTTTTTTATTATTTATTTATTTAGTAAAAGGCTCTTAATTCATAAATGTTGACGTTCAGCATTTCTTAACAACCTTATATGCTCCGAAATATTATCAGTAATTTAACTTTTGGGGAATACATTTGACTAAGTATAAATTTTATTTTCAAAAGTTTAGTTATGTGTGGATTAATTTGCAATTTAAATTATTTTAAGAAGTAAACATTTAATAATCTGAAATATTTTTCTATAAGTATAAACCCCCCCCCCTCTCTTGGCGTCATTTTCTTTCAACATAAAAAAAAAAAAAAATATTTTTATTCTATTTAATTATTTGAATATTAAATGTATAAAATTTCATATGTCATTTGATACTAATTTTCAAAACTAATTATTTTAATTTTCTCTTCATTGAAATAGTTGCACTTTTAAATATTAATAAATAGTAAGTTTCTAATATTTTAAATGTCTTATTTAAAGCTAGTATTTATTTATATTTAAAATACACTTCATTTATATTAAAATAAAATAAAAAAAGAAAACAATTTGAGCATTTCAAAAACAATTATCATGCACGTGAGTGTTCATGCAATTAAATCATTTTGTAACAATACATTGGCACTCTGTTCAGAAAGAATTTCCATGAAGTGTAGAGAGAGAGAACTCTTTACACTTCATGAGAATTTCATACTCAAAAACTGCCTGTGCGTGAAGTCGATCGGGGAGTTGGCGAAGTGCATTTTTCCCAATGACGCGGTTTATAGTGTAAATTTAAACCGCAAGGTGCATCATGGAACACGAACTCTTTCCTCGGTGAAAAGTCTTGTGACTTCATTGAAAACAAGTGCTGCGATTGGTTCAAAGATTCCAAAGTTTAGGCGGTGCACGTTGTTAACGGTTTATGCAAGTTCCTTTCGTTTCATGCGAATAGACTGGACTGCCGGACGTAATAAATAAGCAATATTGTAATTAATTTTTACTTTCTGTTGACATTCTTGTTATAGAATGAGAGAAATAGTACATATTCAAGCTGGCCAATGTGGCAATCAAATTGGAGCAAAGGTAAATGCGAAAATTTGCTTTGTTCTCAGATGATTTACCTAAGTAATGAAATTATGTTAAACGACAATTAATAATGACTTTGTGCATTTAAATGTCTTTATGCATGATCCTATTAATTACTCCTACTAAAATCTTCCTCGATTAGAAATGTTATTAAGAATATTTCAAATTTTTCTTACTGTTGCAGATTATCTATAAATGCATTCTCAGCCTGAATACTTAGAATTCTTTCGAATTGACTTTGTTTAAACTACTTCCAGCAAAACCAACTACGAATATATATATTCCGGACGATTAAACCATACTTTATGTTTCTATCAAAAACCAGTTTTGCTTTTTAAGCAAATTTCTGAACATTTATACTTTACGTTATACTCCTTTATAAGCAGATTTCTAAACGACTTTTACACTTTTTTAAAAGTGTAAAAGTCGTTTAGAAATCTACTTATAAAGGAGTATAACGTAAAGTATAAATCAAAATTGAAAATCAAATTAATAGTTTGTCTTTTAAAATATTCTTTTACTATAAGAATGTTAGGCTGCCACTGTACTTTTACTATAAGATATTTTGGCACAAAATCTGTTTTGTTTACAGGTTTTAATATGATTAAAAAGATATAATGAAGTTATTATTATTTTTATAGTTCTGGGAAGTTATTTCGGATGAACATGGTATTGATCCAACTGGTACATATCATGGGGATTCAGATCTACAACTCGAAAGAATTGATGTGTATTACAATGAAGCATCAGGTATGTATATATTACATGTACAACTGAAAGTAATGTTGTTTCATTTTTATTGTATAACTACTAAAATGTATAATTGTTATTTTTAGTTAGAATATTATAGTTTTTATTAGGTAATTTATTTTGGTAATGAGTAATTAGTAATACATTTTTAAAACAGGTTTTTTGTCTTTTTCAATGCTTTATTTAAGAACTGCAATAATTTAGATATGCTTTTTGCTTTGATGCATCTTATGTAAGGGAGGGTGAGGACTCAAAAAGTGTAAGCCCCACCCACAAATAAAATTTCTGCATTGTAAATTTGAGTCAGGATATGGGTGGTTAGCTCCTTTTGTATATGCTTCTGATTTTCATCAAGATTTACTCAAGACTTTGTATATTGTTCACATATTCAATTCATTTGGCTAGGCCATGCTCTGGGATTTTTTTCTTTTGCCACAAATTAGCCATTTTTTGAAATTTGTAGCCACATATTTTATTTTTATAATTTTCACCATATCAATTTTTTTTTCTTGATAATAACCTGATACTTTCCCTGTAATAATTTGAAAAAATAAATGACATTTTCTGAAGTTATATAAAATTAACACTGTATATTAACTATTAATAAATTAACACTGTTAATTTATTTTGTGCAATTAATAAAATATTAAAAAATCAAAACCTTGTATAAAATGTAAAAAAAAAAATAATTTCTTTTAGCCACAAAATTTTACCACTTAAAAGTTGCCATTTTGATTTTTTTATCGCAAATGGCAAATTTGGCGATCGGCAGCATGAGGCCTGTTTGAAGCTATATATGAGCTTTTAAAATTGTAACTGGATAGTTTCTTAAAAAAAATTTAACTTTTCTAAAATGTGAACAATCTGTTTACTGTAAAAGGTTTCATTTCAAGCTATTAAACTGTATGTTTTTGTACTCAAAAAGTCTTAATATAATTGAGATTGGGAAAAACTTGCTTTAAAAAGTAATGAGCAAGTTGCTGTTACGTGAAGGAATAAGAAAGTGCTCAACTGATCATCCAGCATCACCTCTGCAGACCATGATTTCGCTGTCATTGTCATTTATGAGCATGGTGCAGATGTTATTTGGCTTCTGAAGATTTTCATACTTTAATTTTAACTTACCATTAGATTTTTGCATGCGTTAATAATGGTCAGTAACCTAATAGGAACACGATAGTCAGCTGCTTAGACAAACCATAAAAAATATCTGCTTTGAAAATAGAAGTTGCTACTGGTCTGATTTGGAATATCTTGAAGCAGATATAAATTTTATTAAAAAAATCTGATATAGGCAACACATGACTTTCCCTATATAATGCAATTAATTTACTTCTTTCACAGTGATGTATAATATCTATGGCACAATGTTTCTAAGGTTGAATTGTACATTTGGTGCTTTTCCGGATGACATGTAAAATTATTTCGAAGTACCCAATTAGCATATATTTCCTGCAACTCTAAATTGACTATCAATATTGCAAGCATCCTCAATAAGCAACATAGACATATTAAAATATTTTAATAATTAATTCATCAATTTGGCTTTATTTCCATTAATTTAGCATCATTTTTACAATTTCGACTATATTTTTGTCAATTTAGGGCAACATATCACCAAGTTGGCAATATTACTCTTAAGTTTGTCAACAAATTTTTTGCAAAATATTACACAAAGATTAAGAGCTTTTCTTATATATAAATGACTATTGGTCAATTGTTGATCATAAAAATACAAAGTTATTTCACAAGTATCTTCTGTCGTAAATGAAACGAACTAGATCTACAAGAATGATGTTAATAAATTTGTTGCACAAAAAAAATTTGTTGCATGAAAAGTGAACATATTTCATGGTGGTTAATATATATTTTAATTTTTTGTGTAATAATTTTGATAAATTTATTAGAAAAATGTGCAATGTCGCAAGAACTGGTTCATGCTAGCTTTCCAATGTTTGGGTCATTCGTTCTCTAATGAAAATTACATAAGTAATGATAATTTACATAACATTATTAAAGGTTCTGGTTTTTTAATGATTTTTTCAAAATTTCATTCTAAAATTTGGGTGTTATTTGAACAATTCATTGCATTTAAAATCTAGTATTCACCAAAGTTTCAGTATTCACCAATTATAATATTTGTACCAAATTTCGTTTGTATAAAATACTCTTCCATAAAATATTTGCTTCCCTTTAAATATGAGAGCGCCTTCCTGATAACTTAGGTATAAAAAAAACCTTGTTTCTTCTACTTGTGCTTAGGAGTGTTCTGATAGCGATTATTGGTTTCGCTGATATAACTGTTTTCCTGATAAACTGATATTTGAAAACCGATAGATCCGATATTTTTTTTTTTATATACTTCAGCATTGAAAAGATGGGTTTCTGCTCCTTTTGTTCTAAAAAACAAAAAGTAGACACTGGAGCCAAGATAAGTCTGTCAGATCCTGTGCATCTGCATAAAAAAAAAAAACTCAATTTGAAAGTCATTCAGCACTATGTTCTTAAATATTTATGGTCCCACCCTTCTGTTATTTAGTTATTCATCTGTAGAATAGTATGGAGATCTTTAACTCTTGATACATAAATGAAATTTCGTTTTAAAACTGAGTGAGTTGGCAACAAGCATGTAATATCTCTGCAATAGGAATGGTTTTATTTAAGCAAGTCACAAGGGGCTTAAACTAAACAAAACCATTTCTAGTCAGATATATAGTATAGATATTAAACTTGATGTTTTCAATTAAAGACAGAGTTGCTAGATTGGGCGACATTCCGCTAATCAGGCTGCTTTTGAACCCTTATTGTGATTTTTTTAAACATAAATTAACTGAAAAACAAATTCGATTTTTAAAAAATTGGTAAGGTGCATCTTCCCGGATCTTGTAGTACTTGTGTATCATATTTCATGGTGATATGATGCTGAGATTTCCCGATATAGACTTTGCATACACACATATACATCTTCCTGTATTAGGTAAGAAAATGACTTGTAAAACTATATACATACAAGGGCTATTTTTCATGTATGTCCTAAAATGTTTACTCGCTTCTGCAAGGGGTATAAACTTATAATTTGATTTGATTTGAACTGTTGTCCTCCTAAATACTCGTAAAAGTGTGAACCCTGGATAGATGAAGTAAACCAGCAAGTGGTATATTCGCAGATAAATGATTCATAGTTCGTATCCACGCAGGAACAGTGTTTCTTGTTTGTTTTTAATTCCTTAAATACTATTTGAAAAATCAGTATATAACTGATTTTTCAAATAGTATAGCATATCCCTCGGTCCACTACAGTATGTTTAGTTGTTTGCATAAATTACAATATTTTATTAGGATTGAATTGGAGACACAGGATCGCAACCATTGCCCCCGACAAAATTTTCAGGTCCCTATCTTGTAAATGCCCCCCTCTACTACTCCATATTTCAGAAGTTATTGATCCGGGGCCCCAAGCCAACCTGTATACAAAGCATTCTTTTGTCCCTACTTATCGGTCGCCCTACTCGTGACAGGTTTGCTTTCGGTTTATTCATCAGTTGATGCATATATAGCCTTTCTTTACCATCTACTGCCTCCTCAGCAATTTTTCATTGAACTATTGCATAACTACGATGGCAGACGATATAATTTTTAAGATAGGTAATATTTTCTACTACAAATGTTTGCCAAAAGTGCAGACTATTATTAAATTATGTTTATTACAATTCACCAGCACGGATATACATTGTAATGCACAAAAACGTCTCATTAAAAGTATGATTGATAGAAAAGTTTTGATTTATATGATTATTTTTTTATAAATTTCTATACTCTAATCAGTGTTAGAAATTAAAAATTTGAACTAGGCGTCATTTGACGCCTATAGGTTCTGACTCTAGGTGCCAAATAGACACGTCTAGTTGCCATTTTTACATCTCTAACAATAACAACTATTTTTTAAATACCCATTTTTGTTAAAGATATAAAAAAAGAATAATTCAGATTTTTGTATTAAAAAATGTTTTAAATTTTCTTAAAATTTAAAATAAACTGAAAAAGAAACTCAAAAAATAAATAGAAAAAATTGCTAATTTGTTTTTACTTGGCAAAAAGGGCATAAAAAACAACAAATTTAAAAAAAAACTTCTATTTAACAATTTTCAATTATGGTCATCTTATCTTGTACAGTCATTGCCCCAATACCCCTTTATTTCATGCTTGAAAATTAATTTTCCTGAGTTAAAACAGCAATTAATATAAAAGTTTTAGTTGATGAAAACAAATTGCGAGAATGGAAAATACATGATAATAAAACGGGGTAAACTGATGATCACGTTTAAATGCACATTTTAGTGACATTTCCATATAATCTTTTTCATATTACTTACAAATATAAGAATAAAACACATTTAAAATTTAAATATTATAAGGGAATCTTGAGCGAAATTTAGTCACTTTTTGTGGCCAATTTTGCCAAAGTATGGAATTTCATTTCAAAATTTGTTTACTATATTCATCTTAAAAGTTTAAAAAAAAGGGGGGGGGGGCGGAATTTGCATATTTCTCCGGAAATTAGCAGTCAATGCAAATATCGGAGCTTCACGAAGAAATGCAGAGTTGGCAGCTAGGGTTCAGTATTTGCAGGTCAATAATAAGTTTTTGTTTTATAGTTGCTACTCTTTTTCTTGTCGCTTTGACAAAATATAAATCATACTTTTGAAACTCATCTACACCCTTTGGGTGTCCGGCCGACTAATCGGTTGCTCATGTCCTTGCTGACGAGCCGGTCGGTCTGGGTCTTCAACACCCTTTGGGTGAGCTAGACAGCCTGGGTAATAATAAAAAAAGAGTATGAATCACATTAATTTTAGGGATTGATATAAAAAATGCATGGATGCCAACCTACCAGAAAAAAGATAGGAACACATTGCATGAGGAAAAATCGCACACTAATACCATTTTTCCCCATACTGCTGCAAAATAGCCTTCTATTTCATTAATAATACGTTTGAAAAATAGTTTTTCTATTATATAGAAAAACTATTTTAATTATTTTGTATATTATATATACAAAATAATTACAAACATTTTAAATGATGCAAACAAATTGTAACAGTTGAAAAATACTTTCAAAATAAAACGAAATATAGAGGATTGCGCACAAATGCCGTTTATCGCGATACTGCTGCAAAATAGCCTTTCATGTCATTAAAAATACGCTTGAAAAATAGTTTTTCTGTATAATATAGTATATATGAAATAATTACAAACGTTTTAGACGATGCAAACAGATTGCAGAAGAGGAAAAGTATTTTCACAATAAAACGAAATATAAAGAAGATCGCGGACAAATGCCGTTTATCGCGGTACCCGGTACTCATGCAATATAGCTCTTCATTTCTTTAATAATACGTCTGTAAAATAGTTTTCTTGTATATAACAAGAAATAATCATAAAAATTTTAGTCGATGCAAATGTGTTTCTCCCACATTAATTAGAAACAGACGGAATTAGGTGGAAACGGATTTTTAGATGAAAAAACGGGAAAACCTCCATCTTAAAATTCCAGACTTTGTTTCTCATTTCGTGACCTACTTCCGATTTCATGACTTGTAGATACTCTTATGCAGATCTGCATACAATAAAATATAAATGTTATGGAAAAGAAAAATCGGACTACTGTGGATCCAAATCAGATTCCCGGAATAAGTACATAAGAATCTGAACACTTGGCAGCTATAAAAACGTCATTTTCAATGTCTGATAACAATATATTAGCTAACCAAATTTACAAGAAGCTGGAACGATTCAATCTGGAATGCAATGTGTTCTATAATAGTAAGCAATTAAATAGTAAAGATTGCAGGATCACCCCCTTTTCTTTCATGTGCGATACGTAGATCTACGAAGGAATAAAAGGGAGGGGAGCAATAGAAACTCGTTAAATACCCGGAGTCTCTGGCATCGTCTGAGGATAAAGCAAACAAATAAATCCTTCATAAGTGCAATTTCAGGTCTTGAAGGGTGGAGGTGAGTTCAAGTACAATAAAGATCCCAATGTTTACTTCCCTGAATAGACAGGGAGATTTTACTGTCTGTGTACCACCTGCAGATTTATCACTGTGGGCGTGTATAAAATGCTGCTTTTTTCTGCACCGCTGTCCAGTCTTCTACTAGGGATCGTAATTAGGCAAAGGGAAAGGGAAGACTGATATTTAACAATAGCATTGTTAGGTGTCAAATTTGACGACCAGATTGAAGAATCTAGTCGTCAAATTGAAATTTCTAGTCGCAAATTAGACTAACGACCGCTAATTTCGAACACTGACTCTAATATTCGTGATTACAATTCGAAATTTTGTATTTTATACAATTTTTTCCTATTTCTTATAGAAATATTTTTTCACTCTGTTCAGATTAATGTCAATTATTAATTATTTTACTATTGTTTTCAGAAGAGCATATAAAATATTTATTAACATGTGTTTTATAAATGTTTACGTTTTTTAATATGTATGAAGGTGTCTAGTTAATTATCGCTGAAATAATAAGTTTTATATGTAATTTTACAGCAATTTTGAATTTGTTATACGTTATAGCAATCTAATATGGGTATCAGATTATATCGGTTCTTCAATAATCCGATAGTATAGTTATTTGGTATTGGATCATTTTTGGTTACATGATATCTACTTATGCCCGTTTCATTTTTTTCACTTCAGGTTTGTTGGTTCCTCTTGCACTGACGAAGAGGATCCAGTATATCCTCAAAACAACTGTGTGCATTATTATTTTATTTGTGCTGAAATACATTGCTATATTCCCTAGAAAATTTTACTGGGATCTATCCCTTTCAGTAACCTCCTTGCCAAAATCATAGCTGTACCATCTTTAAACAAGAGAACTTGATCCTCTTAGGAAAGTTCTCAATGTCAAATTCATATGCTTTTCTTTTCCTTTTTTAAAAAAGGAGCTCGACTTCCAAATGCAAGAGCCAACCCCCTTCAATCTCAATATCGAAACAGTATATTTCCTTCAAAATAAAGCAAAGAAAAATGTGACCCAGCATCTTTTGGCATTCTGTGTGCCAATATCAAAACACCTCTACTTTTTGCTTGGAACTTATAGAATCAGTTTTAGACACCTTCTCAATGTTGAAATTTCATCTTTACCCTCCCTAAAAGAAGGGTAGGGACGTCATCTGCATCATTTCATTCCACAACATCAAATTTGCATGCCTTAACCATCCTAACGAAAGCAGCTAATCTCTAATATTGTATATACTAAAGAACTTAAATATTTAGGAATTATTTTATAAATCATAGGTTATACTGGACGCCCCATTTGAATGAAGTGGAAGAAAAAGTTGCTAACTTTCAACATAGAAAAAATAAAGAGACTTACAAGAGCAACTTGGGGTCTAGGACTTAAAGTACTTAAAGAAATCTACTTAAAGGCAACTGAGAAGTTTATAAGTTACGGGGCGGAATCTGGTATAGGGATACCAAAAGAATCAACGATAAATTACAGCAAATACAGAGGATAGCGATGTTATCACAATCAAAGTGTTAGTTATAGAACAACACCAACCTTTGCTATGCAGGTACTAGCAGGATGTATTCCTTTGGACATTAAAATTAAGTATGAATGATACAGCTATGTATAAACTTACTCATTGGAAGGAATCCATATGTGAAGAAGGACTCAATATGGAATATCAAGACTTTGAGGAAATAACTCATTTCCAAGCTTTGCCTTGGACTGAGAGAATCTTCAAATGGGATAGCAATTATCCCGAAATGGCAAGAATAAAGATATTTACGGATGGATCCAAAATGAATGATAAAGTGGGATGTGCTTTAGTATTTTTCCAGATGGAAAATATGATCATGGAAAAACTGTTTAGATTAAATGATACAACTACAGTTTATAATGCAGAAATGTTTGCTATCTTAAAAGCCGTTGAACAAATCTATATAGAAAAGTATAATGAAGCTCATATATATACTGAGTCCAGATCAATATTAACTTCATTAAGTTCCTTCAATATACAAAATAAGATGATAGAATCTTTAAAAAGCAGGATAATCAATTATAGGGGGAAAATTTATTTACATTGGGTCAAGGCCCATATTGAAATCAAAGGAAATGAGGCAGCTGATGTGTGCGCAAAGAGAACAGCACAGCTAAACGAAATAAATTATAATTTCATATTCTCAAGAGACCAAATAAAAGATAAGATCCGAAAATATAGTGTAAAGTGCTGGCAAGACAGATGGAATGAGAAAAAAAAGAGTACTTTTCTCTCACTTGCCCAGGGTGACAACCAAAAGAATCATGGGAAATTTCTATTTAAATCAAGTCCTTACAGAACATGGTTGCTTCAGATCTTACCAACATAGATTCTTTGGTAAGGATAATATTTGCCCTTGTGGAAAAGAAATTAGTACTGCAATTCGCAGCATATATGATTGTGAAATTTGGGGAAAAGACAACTTAACAAATAACAAAACACAAAACTAATTCCTTAACAAATTCATGTAAAGGTTCTATATCTAAAAATGGTGTCATTACAATTATTAAAAATCTTCTTTCAAGAGAATTAGAATTGGGACTTTAGCGTTATATGGAATAGTGTGCTATTTTGTTGATTTTATTTTGATTAAAATCTTAATTATACATTTTTTGATGTTATGGATATTGTACTAAAAATGTAGATTTTGTTGTTATAGTATGTTGTATATATTTAGTTTTATCTCAGAAGTTTTGAGATTACTGTAAATATATTATATTAATTAAACAGTGGAAATATAGAGTACATGTATATTGGATCTTGTAAATAGGAATTGGATGTTAGAAATGATAAACTTGTGATTTTATATTTTGTGTTGAATTTTGAAATTGATATAATACTCTTTGTGAAATTGAAATGTATTATAAGTTAAACTGAAGATTATTTTCACTTCTCTATTGCCCAGCTTGCTGTGGCTTTTGTAGAAGCAAATTGCTCTATTTTCTGTTAACAATAAAGTTGTTTTTGCCCAGTTAGAGAATGATCCTCTTCAGATCGCAGCTTTGGCTTTGCGGTTTTTTGGTTTCGTGTTGTGTGAACAATGTTGTGCTGCGGTCATCCCACTGGGTCTCTTTGCGGCGCTGGCTGCTTGGTGAGCATGTGTACGGAGCTCTGCCGCAATGATAGTCTTCTGTTTCCGAATACCTTCAGGTTGGGCGGAGTTTATTTAAGGTTACCACATATTTAGCTAAGTTTCTGAATTATGTTATCCTGTAGTTGACTTAGTTATGAGTTGCAACTTTCTATTTACTAGTAAGGGAATAATTTAATAGGATCCACCTGGAAAGTATGAGGCAAAAGTTGGAAAGTCAGTTTCATTAGGGTGCCCCCCCCCCCCTCTTAGCTTCACCTGTGTGAATGAATATGTAAAGAAATGAAAAATATATAACAAAAATGTAAATTTAGAAATGCAAGTAAAAAGTTATATTTTCTGAAGATTTATAATTTTCTCAGATATATATATATAATTTTACTAATCGTATTGCATTTGAAATTATTAATTTTGTTTATACAAATAATATACATACTACTGTGTGAAATTGAGTAAAAGAAATTGATATTTTTTATCTTTAATATTTTAGGTGGTAAATACGTGCCTAGAGCTTTGTTAGTAGATCTGGAACCAGGTACTATGGATTCTGTAAGATCTGGGCCGTTTGGTCAGCTATTTCGACCAGATAATTTCATTTTTGGTGAGATATTTGATTCTTTCCTTATTAATATAAATTTTAATGATAAACTTTTTATAAAGTGATTAAAACAATGATTTAATTATTTGAATTAATAGAGGATATTTTATTTGAGTATATCTGATATTTTGTATATAACCACACTACTTCATGTTCATATAAAACTTAACTTGAGCTTCATATATCTTTTTCTAGGCCAGAGTGGAGCTGGAAACAACTGGGCTAAAGGGCATTACACAGAAGGTGCTGAATTAGTTGATAGTGTAATGGATGTTGTTAGGAAAGAATCTGAAGGCTGTGATTGTCTGCAAGGATTTCAATTAACACATTCTCTCGGTGGTGGTACTGGTTCAGGAATGGGAACTTTACTCATTTCCAAAATAAGAGAGGAATATCCAGATCGCATCATGACAACATTTTCTGTAGTTCCTTCTCCAAAAGTTAGTATTTATTATTAATTCAGTGGCCATATTTAACCTGAATTCCCTGAGGGGTAGGGATTTATTCTGAAATGTCCTTGTTTTACTTTTTGTCTTAAATCCTTATTTTTTTTTTTTTTTTTTTTTTTTTTTTTTTTTTTTTTTTTTTTTAGTACTTTTCAATGGAATTGTCAAGAAATTGTGGCAAATATTTATTTGCACGCTGTAATGTTTAATATGCATAATTTGTATGACAACTTAAGTACCTTACAGTAGTTTGATTTTTGGCATAAATTGTTCAGCCGTGATCATTGGCATAAATTTCATTAAAATCTGTTTAAAATTAAGATATGTCACGACATAAAATTCTTGGCAAAACACGAAGTTACATCAAATTTTCTTAACAGCTGATACACACTGCTACTAAAGTTTAATTTTCTGCATAAAATATGCCATACCGCACATATTTTCTGCAGCTCTGTAAAATTTGTCAAAATTTTGTTGGAAATTTGCTACCGATTCAAACATCATTGAAACGGGAAAATATCATATTACTTTGGCAATATTTACAGCAGTACTGATAAAAATAATCGCCAAGTGATTTAAACATGCTTTTTATGAATTCAAAAGCATTCATTTCCATCCATGTTTTGTATCAAATTCTTTGGTACTTGCGTATTATCGCAACCATGACAAAACGTAATTGATGTATCGTCCAATAAAGGTCCCGATCGATTCCAAGGACAACATGCAACAAAGTGATCTGTATGAGGACCCACGTTCGAGCGGGCTCGAACTGGTTGGGGGACGTACGCACCGCTGGGACTGTGTCGTCAGACAGGCCGGCTTCGCCGGACCAAGTCACAGAGCATACTAGACTCGCTTCTGGGACCGTCGCACGGCGCAAGGACCGTGACAACATGCAGCCAAGTGATCTGTATGAGGACCCACGTTCGAGCGGGCTCGAACTGGTTGAGAAAAACTCAGAAGCGAGTCTAGTATGCTCTGTGACTTGGTCCGGCGAAGCCGGCCTGTCTGACGACACAGTCCCAGCGGTGCGTACGTCCCCCAACCAGTTCGAGCCCGCTCGAACGTGGGTCCTCATACAGATCACTTTGTTGCATGTTGTCCTTGGAATTGATCGGGACCTTTATTGGACGATACATCAATTACGTTTTGTCATGGTTGCGATAATACGTAAGTACCAATTCTTTTATATATAGAAGGCAGAATTTTCATTTTTTCATAGTGTGTATTATTATTAATAAATATTTTAATGAAATATTGGTAATTTTTTGCATGCAAATCACATTCCCTTACAGTAATACTAATGAAGTATACTTTTTCATCCATTAAAATTTCTGCAAAATGCAAATTTACTTTCTATATTACTAATATTATTATTTCTAAATTCAGAAAGTTAGATTCAATGGGTCCTTGTGTAACCCCCATAGATTCGCATATGGCATTAAAATATAAATATTACCATTATCAAACCTTACTTCCTGAATAACCTTTTCTCACATTGTACGCACATGACCAGTAGCATTCATAAGATTTTCAGTAGAGGTGGGGGGAATTTAATTGCTTGTAAAACTTTGGTAATAAAAAATAATTTTATCATAAATTATTTAGACGATAGTGTGCACATTCCTGCAACTTATGACTTCAAAATTTACAATTCTGCAAATACCATTTTAAATAAAATATTGTGCTATCATTCCAAATTGCGATACCATTTAAAACATGACAAATATTTAAAAAAATATGTTTGATACGAAAGTGCACTTTTTAAAAATAGGTTGCCCTTTTTTGACATTACCCTGCCGAAATTTGATCCTGGGGGAAACACTAATAAATATAATATGTGTTTCATTATATTATACAATTTATAGAATTTTAAGTAAAAGATTGGATTCTAGATATTTAGATATAGAACTGTATTGAGACATGTCAAGTTTACTGAATCATTTTTGGGAAATGCTACATTTTCAACTAAGAGTTGGAATCATGTTAATACAGTAAGAGCCATCAAAGATTCCCTTGTAATACAACAAATCCAACTTCTGAAATTTCTCCCTGGATAATTTTTAGTCAGTAACTGAATACTAAAAATAACATTGTGTGTCCTTAGCTTTTGTAGCTATTTTTCTTTAAATTTACTAAAAATTCTGTCTTGGAATGTTAATTTTAATCCCTATATAATATGTTTTTTCTTGTAAACATAAACTTTCCAGTTGCTCCTTTGTGCTAAGATTATAAACCACTGAGTTTAATTGTGATTATACTTACATGTATTTATAATTTTATATTTTCAGGTTTCAGACACCGTTGTAGAACCTTACAATGCTACATTATCTGTGCATCAGCTAGTTGAAAATACAGATGAGACTTTCTGTATTGATAATGAAGCACTTTATGACATTTGCTTCAGAACCTTAAAACTTACTTCACCATCTTATGGAGATTTAAATCATTTAGTTTCTGCTACTATGTCTGGAGTAACCACTTGTTTAAGATTTCCTGGACAGTTAAATGCAGACCTAAGAAAGCTAGCTGTAAACATGGTTCCATTCCCGCGTTTACATTTCTTTATGCCCGGCTTTGCCCCTCTGACGTCAAGAGGAAGTCAACAATATAGAGCTTTATCTGTTCCAGAATTAACACAACAAGTAAGATTGTATTTACCCTTCTGTGTTTACTCTTTGCAGTTTTGACATTTTTTCTTTAGATATATGCTTAATTTTTTAAAAGACAGCTTGAAATTTCTTAGCTTAAAATATTTAAAATGTAAAATAAAAGCTTAAAAAAGCTCTTGGAACAGTGGTCAACAGTTCCCCCCCCCCCCCCCCCCCCCCCTCCCCCTTGTGAGTTAGATGAGCATGTTTGAATAGTTTTTATTTATGGATCACAGGAGGTTAATCAATACGGCTAGAAATATTGATATTTTTAGAATTACTGTTAAACTCACTGAGTATTTACTGTTAAACTACTTGTGTATATTGCAAATTATCAAATGAAATCTAGTCTAAAATAAAATGGTTAGGAAATTGTTTGACTTAGTATTTAGATTATTTTAATTTACTCCTTTGCTATAAAGTCTTCTAAAATCAACATTCACAGGATACTTTGATTTACTCTACTTAAATTTATAAATTTCTTTTAATTTCCTCAGGACTAAAATATTCCCAGATGTTTGCTCGGGGTGTCTACAGCTCTAAAAAGTTACCGAAGTCCCAAAATTGAAAATTGGCCATGAAAATATCACAAAATTGAAACAAACTTACAATTTCTATTAGATCAAAGTTTTCTCGTTCCTGAGTTTTTCCCATGATTGTAAAATTGGTGCTAGCAAATACATGCATGTTGCATCTGCACCAAATCTAGTACCCTTATACAAATTTCACCAATTTCTATGTTTTCCATTTATTTTGCACCAACCTGTGCCAAAGTACTTTATCAGATAAAACACAAAGATCCTTGTAGCAAATCAATGCATAATTTGTATCATTTGTAACAATGCAAATTTATTCAAAGGCCTTCTTTTTGTCGCAAATTTACATTATTTAAATTCTGCACTTGATTCTAATTTTTCAATGAGTATGATAAATGTATTAGTTATTTATGATAAAATACTTGTTAAATACTAATATCTTTTGGAATATATTTTATAATGTGCAGGCACTGAGTATAAAATACTCTGGATCCTAGGAACTTAAAACTGGGTCCCATAAGAGAAAAAGCAGGGTCTCATAAGGGATATACTGGGTCCCCATATCTATTTGAAGTTGATTTCAATGATATTATAAGATAAAATAGCGTGAGGAAATTTGAAGCTTAAAGAAATGTTTACCTTAATGTGCATGTGTAATTAGCCAGCATGTCATGCCTGGCAGATATAAAAATTCACTACATGCAAAAAATGTCTGACTAGAAAAGTTCGATTTGTTTACCACTGAGTTTCAGTATGGATATCTGAATGGTAAATAACTTATGGACTATTTCCTCTGCTTCAAAACCTGTCAAAATTATTTGTCCCTACTGAGTTAATGGATGAGTTATTTCTTGTGGCCCAGCTAGCTATTATGAGCTGCATTAACCTGTGAAATTTCACTCTTTCGTGCAGTATTCATATCTGAACTAACCCTTAGAATGTGAAAGTTGTAAAATTCTCTTTATTGCTAAGATCAGAAAATTGGCAAGCAAAGGACAGTTTCTATAAAGTAAACTTTTCCCTTCTCTCTCTTTTATAGACATTAAGGGGAAAGGAGTGTAATTTATTAATAATGCTATAGATGGGGGGGGGGGGTGTTCAATTTTTTTCATATGCAAATATATAGGAGGCAGTGGCCATTCTAGAATTATTTCCTATCCATTACCGCTATTTAGATTGTCATTCCTTAGAGGTTTTGACTGTTATTTTTATGAGAACATTCTGTTCTGACTATTGTGTGTGTTATTTAGAGAGTATCAGTATTCAAATGTGACCATTATAGGAGGTTTTAGTGTATTTTGTTTGTCTAATATTTCTTGAATGTGCTTTTCTTATTTTAAAGGGTGCCTGCGTACTATTACATAGGCACCCTTTGTAGCTAAAGCACAAGTATACCCATGTGTTTTAACTACATGCAGAGGTGTCAACTACTCCAGGAATTCTGGAGTGTATCTGGAATTTATGCGATAAGTACGGAAAAAAATAAAAATTCTACTGAAATAACAAAATATTGATTCACGCTCCCTGCACTTCATAGCACCAAGCGATACGATCAGAGTTTTCCTGTTCTTACATTCATTTACCCGTGATTATAAATTTTGCTCTCACATATAGATATAAGCTACTTTTCAAACATATGATTAATGAAGTGACGGTCCTTTTTGCAGCAGTATCACGAAAAGGAATTTGTACATGATCCTCGGTATATATCCCGTAATTGTGAAAATATTTTTCACTTTTGTAATCTGTTTGCATCGACTGAAATTTTCATAATTATTATGTGTTGTATATAAAAAAGCTATTTTTCAAACTCATTATTAATGAAATGAAGAGTTATTTTGCAGCAATATCGCAAAAACTGCATTTTTGTAATTTCTCGGTATATTTTGTTTGTGAAAATATTTTTCAATTTTGCAATCTGTTTGCATCAACTATAATGTTCATAATTATTTTATGTTGTGCATGAAAAAGCTATTTTTCAAACATATTAATGAAATGAAGGGTTAGTTTAACCCTTTCGGGATGGTGGCATTCCGGAACTGCCGTGGCCCTGTTCCCAGGGGACAGAAATTTTTTTGCGCTAAGCCTAACTCTCGAAAAAAAATCACCTATTCAACACAGAAATCTACTTTTTTCAGGAATAAAAGAAATATTTATTTTCTATTTGATGTATATTTTTCATACAAAATACTCGTTAGTTGCTCCCATTCTTTTATCCGAAATAAACGAATAATTTCACTTCCTCTAAAATCCAAACAAAAAAAAATACTCTCTTATATTTCTATGATTCACCAACGAAATCATAAAGCTGAAATCAAAACAAGACCTGAAACTCAATTATAAAATTGTTGATGCTGCGAGAAGTGCTCTATTTGTTTATATTACAAAACCATGTTTCACTGCTCCAAATGGAGAAATAATTCATTGGATCCTCCTTATGCCAAGATCAATTATCTGCAAAATACATTGAAGTTGTTTCCACGGACATTTAATGCCATCTAGTTTTCTTCGTCACGAATGCGTACCATCCGTCATTGAATGAAGTTCGCAGCCGACACACAGGCATTCCAACCGTCACGAAAGGGTTAAAGCAGTTTGATGAAAAACGGCATGACCGTTGGTATCATTTAATTGTGAAAATATTTTCTGCTTCTGCGATCTGTTTGCATCAACTAAAATTTTCATAATTATTATGTGTTGTATATAAGAAAGATTTTTATTATTAATGAAATGGTGAGTTATTTTGTAGCAATGTCATCAAAACTGCATCTGTACATGATTCTCGGTATATATCATTGAATTGTGAAAACATGTTTCACTTTTGTAATCTGTTTGCAACGACTATAACTTTCATAATTATTACATATTGTGTATTAAAAAAAAGCTATTTTGCAAACATATTACTGAAATGAAGGGTTATTTTGCAGCAGTATTGAGAAAAACTACATTTCCACACAATCTTTGGTATAGTTCCTTTAATTGTGAAAATATTTTTCACTTCTACAATCTGTTTGCATCCACTAAAATTTTTGCAATTATTTCTAGTTTCATTTAAATAGATAAACTATTTTTTTAAATACTATTAATGAAATGAAGGACTATTTACTGAATAACTATTTAAAATAATGATTTGGGTACTTATAAATGTAATCATTTCAGAAGTATTTATTTCAGCCTTTAGTTTAAATTAAGATAGTAATCTTAATAACTTTATTTTAAATGAGTTCTAAGAATAATAAAAATATAAGAAAATAAAGCAGATTTAACCACAAAAAATACAAAAAAAAAAAAATTCTCTTCTTAATTAGACCCAAATTTTTGTTGTCAAAATCAGACTGATTTCCACTCCAGTTTATCCGAAAAATGAGAAACTACAATTAAAATTTCCAATGGATTAAGCTAAAAATGGAAGTAAGCTAAAAATTGTTAGTTTCAAATCATTACTTAATATAAATGTAATTAATTTATAATTTATAAAATTTTATTGCTTGAAAATGAAAATTGATACTCCTGAAAACCTTCCTGAAATTTACCATGATGACTCCCGAAGAGGCTCATTCAAGTTTGGCATCTCTATACATGTATTGGTCACATTGCCTGTAGTAGCTTCTATTCTTCATGTTCTTAAAAAAATAATAATAATTTGATTTTCTGATAGAAATTTTATAAAGTGAAATTTTTTCAAGTTTTATTTTAATGTTATTTTAAAATAAATGAGGAAAATTAAAATGCATGAATTGATTTAAATACACTTACTGTTTTAAAATTATATAAATTGTATGTATGTATGTATATATATATATGTTTCCTTCTTAGATGTTTGATGCAAAAAATATGATGGCTGCCTGTGATCCCAGACACGGAAGATACCTTACTGTTGCTGCCATGTTTAGAGGCAGAATGAGTATGAAAGAAGTAGATGAGCAGATGTTGAATGTTCAGAATAAAAACAGCAGGTATTTAATGGTTGCTGTTATTAATCTTTAAAAAGAATTATTTTTAATTTATATTTGTTATTCACTTCTTTAATAAAAAGCAGTATATACCATAAGCTTGGACAGTGTATGGATAGATTATAAAAAACTGCTATAACATTTGATACTGCTGTATCGTTTCTGTGATATCTCGTGATTTCCTAATGTCACATCGCTAAGTGCTGATCTTGTTACCAACAATTCTGGTTTATGGATTTTTCTAGCACATGCACAAATTCCTGGTGCGCACAGTCAATGCCTATGTATTGTGATTTCCTGATGTCACATAGCCATCGCTTAGCTCCAATCTTGATATCAATGATTCTGGTTTGGGGACTGTTTAGCAAATATGCAAATTCCCAATGCAAACCATCACCGATAATTCCAATGTTTCCATCGTGGTACTTTGCATTTCGATGCGGTGGCTTAATCATATACTAATTAATAATCATTAGAATTTTTAGAGATACTTCGCTTTTTGATTTTCAAATCAATATTTTCTAGAGGTGCGGATAATACATATAATCTGGATTATCTCTTCTTGAATTTCTTAATTAACGTAGTGTGAATCATCTTTCGATTTTTATCGCATTCAATATATTTTAAAGTAAAAATAACTGAATGTTCTGTTACAATTTATTTGTCAAAAACTGCAACAATCAAATTTGCTTTGAGCATACAAGAAACTTTCTTTAGCTGCTTTCAACTTTAATAGTCTACATTCCAAGCTCTTTCATGTTTTACTTTTATTTTGATTGCGAAATAAGGGTAAATTATTTGACTTTAATGTTTTCAATAGATATGTCAGAGAGATTGCCCTTCCACACAGTAATGACATTATTTTACTTCAATGGTTGTTTATGGGAAAAGAACTGTGAGGTGGGGCAGTCAGTGATGTTTTCAGCTGATCGCTCCGAGAAAATATCTTAATTAAATCTCTTTAAATTTTTTAAGGAAAAATTCCTTTTTTTATTTAAAAAATGAAATCTTGCTTATATAAAACTACTTATTTTCTGAAAGCCATGACCTGTATTTATCCAAAAAAATGCTCATATGGTATCAGGATAACTAAAATCAGTAACTTGAAAAGTTTGAGTGAAATTTTCAAAACTTGGGTAAGAATTCAAAATTTGTTGTTTTAATGAAATAATTTTAATTTACAAATGTATGTATAATGTCAAAAAATGCAATTATGTACATAAGATACAAAAACATAAGAAAACTTTAGCAAAACGAATTTGTATCCAGTGAATGTTGTAAGTCTGCTTTAGCTAGAGTTTAGTATTTGCGAATGTTAATCAAATTAGTCTTAAATCATATGTTTTTTATCAATCAATTTGTCTTTTTTCTTGGCATTTTAGCAAAGGATAGTGCAAATAAATTTTGGGAAGCTATTTAAAAAATGCCATTTTTGGTGGGCCACCCAGGGACATGGGAATTGCAATCTTTTCTTTATTTGAGCTAAAAATGTTATTCAAACTTTTAGTGGAATGAATTTCCCTTGTCATAATTGAATAGAGAAAGGAAGTGGAGGCTAAAAAGTGAACTGCTTCCTAGTGTGAAAAAACTACACATTTTTTTGTGCATGATTATCTAGGAAAATTATTCTCACTATCTTACTCTTTAATGGAGTATATTAATGAATTATGTGTCAATTGCAGTATTGCAAAAATGGGCATTATATGATTCTCAGAATATTTTTTTTTTTATAAACATATTTTCCATTTTTACAATCTGCATTGACTAAAATTAATTTTGCCTTATATGAAAAAATTTAATTGTTCGCATGGTAGCTTGCAATTTGGAGCAGTGGCATCGCGAAGGAAAGGGATTTAGCGATCATAACCCCCTAGAAACTCATTGAATTTCGAAGAAATGAAATATGGTTATTTAAAAAAAAAAATTGGTTTACACTCCCACATCAGAATTTTTTCTTCTTGTGATGCTACTGATCTGGAAAGTCCATGACATTTAAAATTCATGATTTTCCAAAAAAATATTTACTTTTTAATGATCTTAAAATTGCCTAATTTTTATTACGCATGCTTAGTCCTTAAAATTAGAATCTATTTCAGAGATAATTTATTTGAATGGTTACTAGGAATAACTAGTTTGGCCAAATCCAATAATTTATTTATTATGGGATTATACTTTCATTCTGCTTTTAAGTATGTTAGTTTGTCAATTTACATTTTTACTTATCTATATGGGTGCTGTTGAGTATATTTACATTAGATTGGCAGGGTGCATACTATACTGGTGCTTGAAAATTGAGAAAGTACCTGGAGTTTTAGATTAACATTTTCAAGGCTTTGAAAGTACTTGAAAATTCCTATTTTCTTGGTTATGTCCTTGAAAAAGGTTGAAAGTGTTCTGCAGATTGACAGCATTGTGTTTATTCTGAGAACAAACAGAGTGGTAACAGAAGCGGGAAATCAGGGAATTTTTCAATTCTGGAAATGTCACAAGATTTTTCAAAATTCCTCGAAAATCAGGGAAACTGAAACTTTTCAATCGCTAATACGCAGGCATAAAAAAACTTTTGCCTTTTTCTGTTCTTCGTTTTCAGAGTCACCGATATTGTTCCGAAAATATTATAAAAAAGTTTAGGGGGTATGCTTCCCTCTTATAGAAACCAAAATCGACATCACTTTTACGGATGCCATATTCAGATATGCCGACTTTTATGGATTTTCTGTAGTTTGTATGGATGTTTACTTTATCTTATGGTTTTACAGACATTACTCCCGAAACTACGGAAAATCTCGTGAAATCCATGCATCCCACTATTCAATTCATATTCCCTGCTTTGCTGAGAGTCCAAAATTATCACTTTGCATCAATTTTCTTCTAATGATTTCATATCAGAACAATGAGAGTATGCAATTATCCTTTTTCATCGATCTTCATTCCCTATTGTTGCACATTAACTTGACTAAATAAGCTTATTTTCATATTTTGGTTGATTATAAGGGTTAATTTTTTTTAATATTTTCACATAAATAGTACGATCATAAAATTCAGTTTTTTTTTTTTCGCGGATGTTGCCGAGAGTACATAATTATCCTTTTCCATCCATCTCCCTATTGCTGCACATTAACTTGATTAAACTAGTGTATTTTCATATTTTGGTTAATCATAAAGGTTAATTTCTTAATTATTTTCACAAAAATAGTGCCATTCAGTTAATAAGTCTGTTAAGTTTGAAGTAAGAAATGCTTTCTGTCTAGCTACTTCTGGCAATAGTGTGTGTATTCTAAATAGTTTTTTTCTTTTTGTTTCCTTTTATGCATCACATGTCTATAACATTTCTGTACTTCAATGTTTTGCATTTTCCAAATGATAATACAACTGTGAAAAAACATCACTGAATTTTTTTTCTTGAATTGTGTTACTACCCTGGAGAAGTTCTGCTTTCTCTGGAAACTTCCCTAGCAACGCTGTCGCTGAAATTTTCCTAAACAACATTGTTTTTTCTCAAAAATTTCCTCAACGGCTTCAACATTAAACAATAATGTTATTTTGCTATAATTTTTCTATGAAGTGCATACAACTTTGTAATACGGAAGAAATTATATCCTTGAAAAATAATTGAATGGTACTTGAAAGTCCTTGAAAAGTGCTTGAAATTTTTTTAAAGGAAAGTGTACTCACCCTGGATTGGGTATGAAAATTTTCTAGTTTGAGATATGATTGGCGATTCTAAACATCTGTATCTGTTAACCCTTTTGCGACGGTGGCATTCCGAAGCTGCTGCGGCACAAAGGACGGAGCGCTTCGCTTCCGAACTGTTCTCAGGAGACTGTAATTTTTTTTGCGCTACGCCTAACTCTCGAAAAAAATTCACTAAAAATCACCTATTCAACACAGAAATCTACTTTTTTCAGGAATAAAATAAATATTTATTTTCTATTTGATGTATATTTTTCATACACATCTGAATACAGAATACTCGTTAGTTGCTCCCATTCTTCTTTCCGAAATAAACGAATAATTTCACTGCCTCTAAAACCCAAAAAAAAAAAAAAAATACTCTCTTATATTCCTATGATTCACCCACGAAATCATAAAGCTGATCAAAACAAAACTCGAAACTCAATTATAAAATTGTTGATGTTGCGAAAATTGCTCTGTCTGTTTATATTACAAAATCATGTTTCACCGCTCCAAATGGAGAAATAATTCATTGGATCCTCCTTATGCCAAAGTCATGTATCTGCAAAATACATTCAAGTTGTTTCCACAGACATGTAACGCCATCTAGTAAACAAATTAAAACATTCCATGTGAAAACACCCATTTACTGTAAAGTTTCCTCCGTCCCGGGTGCGTGCCGTCCGTCCTTGAATGCAAGTTCGCAGCCGGCACGTGGGCGTGCCAATCGTCGGAAAAAGGTTAAATGACCATAGTACTTATACAGTGCTTAATTTTTTATTTTTTAAATTAACAAGAGCCAAGGGCTAAACCACTGGAATGTAAGCAAGTATTGCCATGGCTGAATTCAAGATTTACTTACAACGTGTCATAATGTTAACTTAGTGATTGGAAATACGTTTAAATTTATCTGAAAAATCTGGGAAGTTTAAAACTGGATGTAACCATACACACTGTTTACTAAAATATTAAGAAATATGGGATATTTTCTCAATTCAGTTATTAAAACAATGATTTAGACACTCAGAAAGAGATATTTTGATTACATAGGATTTGATGATTCACATGCCTACATTGTTGTAATTTTATTTGTTATTATTTTGTGTGCAGACTTTTATTCTTTTAAACATAAAAGCAATTCTTAGATAAAAAAAAAGGTTCAAATGCAATTACATGCTAATCCATTTGGGTTGGGATAATTTTAAAATGCTGTATTTGACTATTGATTTCAAGAGATATATCAATGTTTGGCTGAGATTATCTTTATGGATGGAAGTTTGCCTATGCCTCTACACGACCTATTTGTGGACTCTGCAGAGTTCATATTAGGTGCTCAATTCTTGCTATGTGTTGCTAGATGGTCAGAACCATTTTCACTTTCGTCACAATGCAGTGCATTAAACTCCCCATCTTTCCTTGATGTTCTGGTATAATTTTAACTTCATACGACATGATGTGTTGATTATAACACAGCCTTCAAATTTCCCTGCTTAACTATATGACCAGTATTATGTATATAATTTTTTCTACAATGTGTTGAGAACATATATCAGTGATGGAAAGTTTGTGCCAAACTGCACATATTTCACCATCTTACTCCAAACTGCTACAAATAACGAAAAATTCAAACTGACTGAATTGTAAGTCTGCTGGACTTCTACTAGTATTAATGGCCAAGCGATATGAGTCAGAACACAACAACCCTTAATTGTGATGTTATGACAACCTTCTTGTCGTGAGCTTTTCTTTTAAGGTACTGTACCAGTAGCATTCAAAACATGCAGACAGCGTAAAATGTTAAATTCCTGTTTCTTTGTTTTTTTACACTATGCCAAGCACTTGAGCATTGCACCAAGAAGCATTTCCATTGACACTGATTGTTGTCTTTTTTTCATGCAGCGGTGCAAGTTAAATTTCAACAATAGTGGTTAACAAATGTCTTAATTAGTGACACGCCAACAAAATATTTCCTTCCTTCAGAGTGCATGAAAGGGGTTTGGCCACTTTTGCCAAAATATCAAAAGAATTTATTCAATTAAATTAACAGACATGCCAATTTTTTGTACTACTGTTTATTTTGTGAATTACTGCTCTTTTGCATTTTTTATTCAAGATTTTCACAAGTTTTTGCCTTTTCACCCTTTTTAACTTCTGACATTTTATATCATTTCTAGAAATTTGCGATCTTTTCTTACAAAATAAGATCTCTTTTCTAGATTAGAATCTTTTATTTGGAAGTTGCAACCAATTGGATTGGATCATTGATCTGTGGTTACTAAATTATTTTTCTCATAAAGTTTATGACCATGCAATGCAGTTTGTATTCTTGTGCTTTACTGAGAGTATACTGAAAGTAGCCTTTCCCATCCATCTCCATCCAAAAATCATTCCACATTGGATTGACTAAATTAGCTATTTTCATATTTTGGGTTAACCAAAAGCTAATGTTTCAGTTATTTTCACATAGTGTGATTGCATAATTCAATTTGTGTTCTCCTTCATTGTGAGTATACTAGCATTTTTTCCATCCTTGTCTATCTTCTAAATATTGAACAGTAGATTGACTAAACATACATATTTCCATTTTTTGGTTATTAAGGTTTGTTTTTTAATAATTTTTGCATAGTAGTGCAGCATTGTGAATTCACGTGTAGCCCTTGAGAGTCCATAAATATTGCACACTAGATTGACTCAAGTAGCATATTTTCATGTTTTAGTTAATTATATTAATGTTTTCATTATTTTCACAATGTGATTGCACAATCCAGCTTGTATTCTCCTGTATTTCCGAGAGTCTACTACTATTTTTTCTGTCCATCTCCATCCTATGATTAATGCACATTAGATTGTCTATCTTATTTTCATATATATATATATATTTAAGTATTTTCACATAGATAGTTTGATTGAGCAATTCAGTGTGTATTCTCGTATAGACCTGGTGAAGTAGTACTCTAGTATTACAGAATTTTAGTACTAAAATATAATAAAATTTTGTGTATAATTTCATAAAGAATAAAGAATATATATATATATGCTATAATTATTCCAATTAAACAGATTAGCAAGTGGTATATAGCATTTTTTTTTTAATTTCATTATTTCACGAGATAATTATGTCATTTTACTTCATACATAATGCCCTCTTTTTGCAATTTTCTCAGTCGCATGCCTAAATTAAGAAGTGACTTATTCGTAAATGCAAATAAAATGAAATATATGAATGTTGTTATTTGATAATTAATGATGTGATAATTCAAATATTTAATTAAATCAAAATATGGTAATGGGAAATTTGGTGCCATCAGTGCAAATTATCAAAATTAAATTGCACTATAAATCACTCACCATACCAAAAATAATATAATCTTATGGATATTTAAATATTTGTTTGTTATATTTCATTGTTTTTATATCTATTGTTTATGATAGAAAAAGGTAGGTAGACTTTATTCAAATTTCATAGAAACTTAAAGTTTTACAAAACAGTTATTTTTATATTGTATGTTTTAATTTTGGTGGTGATATTGCTTAGTGAGAAACTTATTCTTAACTTTAATTCGTTTCTGGCATTCTTAGCGAAACATGGCTACATTTGTAAAATGTGTATTTTGTCTGCATCCTTTTACCTACTTATAAAATTTGGCTTATTCAGTTTATCTACTGTAAACATATTTTCTTGTTTCAAAATGTATTTTTAAAGCATTTAACAAAACTTTATTACTCCAAAAGCAGGCTTTACCTGCTCCAGAATATGCTCCAAAAATGAATTCCCAACTTTCCATCACAGCATATATACACTACCTTCCGAAAGTTAATCATATGATGCAAATTCTCAAATAGCAGACACATCCATGGATTTCATTGGGTAAAGCGTACTGTTGTCATCGATGGGAATATGCGAATATCAAATAATGTGTTCAATAGTGATTTGCTCCTCAAACAATATGAAAATTAGGCTTGGGGGTTGAAAATGACTCGATTGCACCTAAGAGTTTCAGTGTTCTTAAGAATATTATCGAAGCGTGTTAGGGTTGGTTTGTATTAGCTTTGCCAATTTCTTTTCTGTGGATCATTCGAACATCATGCCTGTAGTCATGGTACTGTGTTGGTGTGGGCTGGATTTTCTTTAGATATCGCACGAACCTGCACAGGTTTAAAAGGAGTACTATGACAGCGGAAAGGTATTAGAATCAAATCCTTGAACCCTTCGTGAAACTTGGTACGCTACAGCAGTGAGTCCAGATTTTCTTTTGATGAACTTTAATGCTTGTCCATACAAATCAGGGTTGGTGGAAGAGAACCTTAACACTAGAATGACGGAAGCAGTCATTTTGACCGCATAACTACATTGCTTTATGCGGTTGAAATGACCGCCTCCGTCGTTCTAGTGTTAAGAGCTAAAGTACTGCTCATATGCTGTAACCAGCATATTTTCTGGACCTCAATTCCAATTAAAATCTTTGAGGATGTCCTTAGAAGAGCTACCTTTGCCTGTCTACCCCCTTGAACTACTCTCCAAGAGCTGAAAACTGCCCTTCTGCAGAAATAGCAGTTATTGCCCTCTATTGCACTAGTTCGTCTGATTAAAGGAGTGGAATGTTGATGCAAAGTTTGTATCAAAATCAGGGGAGATTACTTCCCATATTAAGGCTTGTTTGGTATGTTTGTATAGCACACAAAACTTTTTCCGAATGTACTATGTATGAAGTAAACACTTAAAGGGTAAGAAATATACCTATTATTATACTCATGAATGTATGACTCAATTTACTACCTTGTGAAATCTTTACTGCATTATTGGTTGATATCTCTGATTTCTACTGTTTTAAAATAAAAATATTTTAAACTTTATTTCAGTTACTTTGTTGAATGGATTCCTAATAATGTTAAAATTGCTGTCTGTGATATTCCACCCCGAGGCCTCAAAATGTCTGCAACATTTGTTGGCAATTCTACTGCAATACAAGAAATTTTCAAGAGAATATCAGAACAGTTTACGGGTAAGATATAATTATATTTACCTTCAGCATTACTGATTTCAGTTATATCACTTACTTATTTATTTTGATATTTTTTCTTTTAAAGCTATGTTCCGCAGAAAAGCTTTCTTACATTGGTACACAGGAGAAGGAATGGATGAAATGGAATTTACAGAAGCTGAATCTAATATGAATGACTTAGTTTCAGAATATCAGCAGTATCAAGAGGCAACAGCAGATGATGAAGCAGAGTTTGATAATGAAGAAGAGCAAATTGAAGAAAATTAGACGCAATTTCATGTTTTATATTTTGAAATATTTTAAATATTTTTCATGTTGCTTACAAAAATTTTTGATTAAATTGTTTTTCCATTATTGTTGTAATTTTTCATAACTTGGTAACTAACATTGAAAACACATGTAGGATATCGATATCATTTTTTCAACATTCTAATTTTTTATGTTTAAAAGAAAAATTGTAAGTTTAGTAATGAATATGTAGCATTGCTACAGCTTTTACTGTAAATTATCCTCATTCCTTCTTTCTACCCTGCTATTTAGCTACAATGTGGAAAAAAAATGAATTTGCCGTGGATGTTTATTACTTCTTAAAGAATAGTGCTGCTGTGCAAGATATATAAATCAATTGAGAGTTACTTCAGTAATGGCACAATTTTTGTTACATCATGTGATTAATAGGTGGCTTACTATTGGGCCTGTAGCTCAAAGGATACTTGAGCAGTGGCCAAATCTGTGCAAGTACTTTTTGAATTTTCTTCCCTCACAGAAATCTGTTGAAAAACAGCTAAGCAGTTCGGAAAGGTATAAAAGAATTCTCACTTGCCTAATGTATGATTTGTCGCATTCCTATTTAGCATTTATACAGGGTTTGTACGCCTCCTGGAAATCCTTGAAAACTCCTGGATTTAAGACTTTTCTTATAAGGGCCCTTGAAAACTCCTTATTTTATTAGTTTTGGCACTAAACTCCTGAAAATCGTCATTGCGATCTTTTATTTCATAATATAATCAATAAGTGGCACCACCAAACCAACGATAGTGCACAAATACTGATGTTGGAAATACAGAGATGCCAATCATTATGGATTTCTGAACAAAATTATGGACTGCGGAAAAGACCCGCTAAATTATGGAAAATTCGAGTATTTTTTTCCATCCATCCTGTAATTATTGCACCTTAAATTGAAAAAACTTGCTTATTTCTATATGTTGGTTTATTATTCATGTAAATATTTTAATTATTTTGACACATTTAGTATAATTGCACAATTCAATGAATTCTGTAGTCCTGGGTGTCCACAAGTATCCTTTTCCATCCATCCCCAATTTCTAAATATTAGGCATTGGATGAACTGAGCTAGCCTATTTTCACATTTTGGTTAATTATAAAGGCTAATTTTTTCATTATTTACTTGTAAATAGAAGGATTGCATAATTCTGGTAGTATTGCGTACATTGCTGAGCATTGACTAGAATATTTTTCCATCCATCTCCATCCTGTAATTATTGCACATTAAATTAACAAAACTTGTTTATCTTTATGTTTTGGTTTATTATTATTGTTAATTTTATAATTATTTTGACATATTCAGTACGATTGCGCAATTTAAGGAATTCTCATGTATTCCTGTGAGTCCACAAGTATCCTTTTCTATCCATCTCCATCCTCTATATATTAATCATTAGATTGACAAAACTAGCTTATTTTCACATTTTGGTTATTTGTTAAGGTTAATTTTTTAATTATTTTTTATTTATTTACATAAATAGTGTGATTGCACAATTCAATTTGCCCAGAAGAATTTAATATTATCTGGTGATGAAAGCAATATTATTTGTTCCCCATAATAATGTTGTTTCAAAATGTATATTCTGTATTGTTAGAAAATATGGGCTGATTTTAAGCAAAATTTAAGTGCAAACACATTACATTTTTTTATTACTTAAAAAAATAAAAACCATGTCAAATGTTCTTTATTTTTCATGTTTTAGGAAGAAATTATTAAAGTCTGAGCTAGAGCAGGCTAAAAATAAATAAACAAATACATTTAATTTAAGCTAAGCATGTTCTGTTTCCTACTTATTTTTTAGTTCAAGCTAAGCATGTTCTATTAAGGATTTTGGAATTTTTTTTTTTGTTTAGTAATGAAGACTAATATATTCATATTTTGTTTGTTTAAAAATTTCATATAAAAAATATTAAATGTTTAATCAAATATTTTTCTGTTTATCATTGCAAACAATTTTTTTATCACAAATCGAACCACTCTAGTCATTACTGAATGAAAATTTCCTGTCTAGATTACTGAAAATATAAGCAGATATTATTCATATAAATCTTGTGAAAATACAAAGCAGCAATATACAGCAGTACAAAGCAAATGTGAGCAAAGCATTGCTGAAGGAGGAGGATTTGTGGGTCATACCCCCCCTCTCCAAGAATCTAATGAGTTTCAAAGAAATTATATATGGAGAAATGGAAAACAAAATATTTGGCTGCCAACCATACCAGCTAAGTTTAAAAAATTATTAAAAGACATGGTTAAGAAAAAAAATGTTAATGGATCCTGTTCCATCACTAATATTTAATAAATTATGGATTGTAAATTGGCAAACTTTTCCTTTATTGGTGTATTGTAATTCAAGACAAATTTTTGTATGGCCAGAGTAGTGTAGTTGGTGTGAAACTAAGCAACATGGCTGAAAGAGAAACATCTGTAGAATCTTGGTTTCGCTTCCGCTTTTAATATGTTGAAAAACACCTGGAAAAATGCTCGAACCCTCCTGGAAAACTCCTGAAAATGGGTTCTTGTAAAAGAGTATGAACCATGTATTATATATACCTTTTACTCATGTCAACTTTGAAAAGTTTTCTTTGTGCTTCCAAAGTGAAGCACCACAAATACATATGCTGTAGTGAAGTCAGAAGTGAATAAATTAATAAGAAACACTATAACTCAATTTCTTTAAGACTGTGTTATAATGGACAAGATTTAAAAAGTGTACAGTTGGAAAGTAATAATTCATGGAAGAAATTAAAAGATTTAGAAGTTGGAACAAAAGCAAAAGATCTTTTACAAAAAAAATGGCAAGAATATTGATAAAAAAAAAGTTTTCGTTTAAATATTATATCTGCATTAATTGTGACAACAAAATACTTGATGTCTAACTTGCCATATTGCAATCAGATAATAAAAGACTTGGAAGTGCTCAGACCAAGAACATCTTTCATAGATTATCGACTTTTAGTTACCGAAGGCTTGCATGAAATAACTTGGATTTATGGTTATTTGCATTTCACTAAAAATTTAGCAGACAAAGTTGGAGATGAATGGAAACTTTTACACTGTGATAAGTCTGCACTGGATGAACTTATACAAGTTGATCATTATTGATGGACTATTTTTAATTTCAAAGATAATTTTGGTAGACTGAAATATGCCAATCTGTCAGAACTTATCAAATACTCTTTAATTTTACCTCATGGCAATGCTGATCGTGAAAGGGGAGGGGTTTCAGTTAATAATGTATTTGTAGTAAAAGAAAAATCAAATTTAAATGAGCATACAATCAGATCTGTAAGAATTGTTAAAAATGCAATAAAACACTATGGAGGTGTTGCTAATGTTCCAAAAACGATAACTTATTGAAACATTGGGCAGTGTTAAAATCTCTCGCAAAGTTTACGAAGAGTATGTAGATAGGATGAAAGAAGAAGAATCTAAACAACAAAAAGAAAAACAGCATAAAGAAAGAGCAAGCAGAGAAAATCTGATCTAGATACTAAAATTAAGCAACATGACTGAATGAAGAAAGAAAAAGAGACTGCTTTAGCATTGATTGGGGAAGGCACGAACAGGGTAAAAAATGCAGTGTTAGCTCAAAACACTGTTGAAATAACTGTTGCTCATAATTTAATAACACAAGGATTAGATGAACTAAAAAAAAATTGAGAGTAAATTATCTTGCGTAGAGTAGAGATGGAAAATAGAAAAATGTCATAAAGAAGTTAAAATTTTAATGTATATTACAAGAAATAAATTTCCTAAATTTTTTCATTTAAATTTGCAGTTTTATTTTATTTTTTCTTAAATTGTTATGCTACAGTTTGACTGTGCTTGGAGGTAAAATTTTAAAATATGTTATAGATAGGAAAGAAAGGCCACAAAACTGGGGCAGTTTTGAATATGTGATCTGTCTTCTCAATGATTTATAGAATCTAGTTCTACAACTGCATTGATTATTAATATTCCTAATATTAAATGCTATTTCAGCCACTAGACTTATGTTGTTTTGTAAAATGGATGTTAAATTTCCTTAGCCCATGAATCTTCTATCACTAGAGTTGTAAATTTTTCAAGCATTCATTTACTTTAGATTACTATTGATGTCTAATTGGTAAGTACATTTAAATATATCTTTTTGCAAGAGATACTTGTAATTAAATTCAAATATGAATTTCATTTTGAAGAACCATATGGACTACTTTTGAATAAGAGCTAGGGGGTGGGCAGACTTGAATATGTTCAAATCTGATAATAAATTGTTTTACTATAGATATAGTGAAGATAAATTTTCCTTTCCAGTTACAGACATTGTTTTAAACTTCCAAAACATTGTATTTGGAATGAGCTGAAAGATCAAAAAATTGGTTTCTTGTGAATTTCTAAACTTTGATTCAGATTGCAAAAGTAGGTTAAAAGTTTTCAGTTTTTAAATAGATTTTTATTATATAATTTTAATAAAAAATAGAAAACTATAACTTTATATATATCTTTAATCATACTTGTTCAAAATGACTCCATATTATTTCAAATATGCCCTCTCTTAGAGCACTTTTGAGCATATAAGTACCATAGCATTCATGCAAAAATTGAAATAAAGAAATCGTGCAAAATTCCCTTTCTTACATATTACGTTGACCATTAATGTCTATGTATCAATTCTGTTTTTACCTGGGCAAAATAGAGCAATTAAACAGTATTAATAACAGAAAACGTGCAAATTTTCTAAAAACCTGCCATGATCCCTGAAAAAAATAATTTTTTTTTTTTAATTAATATAAGTAATTGCTGGAGATAAATTTATTAATCTAAAGAATTAATAAATGTTATTCATATAAATAACTATGAAAATTACACGCAATGGGAGGAAAATCGGTCACTTGCAGAAACACTGATTCCTCTCGTGTGGAGTGATTTCACTAGATAGAAAAGTTCCTTCCCTCCTATGTGTGGGGGGTGCCTTCAGAAGCTAGAACAGCTCCAAAAGAGGAATCCAAGCGGTAGTGGGGAATAATTGCTAGGTTCATTAAAAAAAATCTAGGACATGCCTCGGATAAAAAATTTATAATTAATCAACAGTTGGGTTTATGAATTTTTTTTTAAAGTAGTCTGTGATAGTTTAAGCAGCTGCTGAAAAAAATTAATGTTGGATGGCATGCCAATTTTAATTATATCGTAATATAAAAATTGGGAGAGGTTTAACATGCACAAAAAGTATATATTTTTTGATAATTTATCTATTAATCATATGGATTCCATTCAAAGTTGTTTGAAAAATAATATTTTTTATATTTATTTTGGTTTCAAGATGGAAACTCTGTGATAACATTTTAGGTCATTAAAAAATTAATTTGTGTAATATCAGCCTAAAACATAAAATAACTTAAAAACTAATTTGAAATTTAAAAAAATAATGCTGAGATGCACCTATTCGTGTCCTGAAGTTTGTGTTTACCAAATTTCAGGGTCATATGACATTTAGATTTCCCGCTACACACATCTTCCTTTATTATACAAGATTAAATGATCTATGGGATCATCAACCTTATACATACTTGTATTTATAAGGTTGATGCATGGAATACAAGGCAGAGGGTGCTCAGGATGAGAGTGATGTGCTCTCTCACTTATGAATATAGACTTGTGGTTAGAGTTTTATGGGCTAGTAGACATGGCTGCTAGTATTCCTAGGATTGCAACTATCAAAGTATGGGGGGTTGCAGTATCTAAGGGCATTTACTGAGAAAATGTAAACAAAACTTTGTAATTCACAATTCTCCTGAATGAAAAATTTATATCATAAATTCATTGCAGTGACTCATTTTATTCTGGGGAGTGAACCACAGCATTTTTCTGGAAAGTGCTTCATGCAAATTAAGTTCTTGATGGGTATACAAAATTTGTATATTCTGGGATAACCCTATCCTTTGCATAGAACAAAGAAATCAGTTCAGTAGAACAGGATTATTCAATTGATGTCAGATAGCAACTCGACTTATGAAATATTTTGACTAGTCTCATTCTGTACAGAAATAATTATGCAGACAAAGTAACATTAGGTAACACACAGTGTGCTTCCACTGTGTGTTACCTAATGTTACTTTGTCTGCATAATTATTTCTGTACAGAATGAGACTAGTCAAAATATTTCATAAGTCGAGTTGCTATCTGACATCAATTGAATAATCCTGTTCTACTGAACAGTGTGCTTCCACCGGCCGTCCAAATGGTTGCTCAAGTCCTTGTTGACGAGCCGGACGGTCTGGGTCTTCAACAGTGTGCTTCCAAGTACAATGGTGGACTAGTGGAAAGGGTGCACTCATCGTGTAAGTAATATAACTTTAAATGTGAATTAAGCATTGTTAAATTTTCCCTTGTATGCTGCGTCTTTAAAAAACCCATAAACTATGGTCAAGAAAGTTTTTTTAACATAAAATCTGCTCACCTGTTTATATTGTAAATATGCCTAAACAAAATGCTGATAGTAAGTCAGGAATGTAGTTTTATTGTGTTTGGTGAGATTCCTTTTAGGTGCTTTCAAAAATAAAAGAATTATGGTTTTTTTTTTTTTTTCTGCATGTCTTTGTTGCTGCTCAAATCTATTTGAACAATGGACATATTTGCTTTTATCATCTTGAAATATTTTTTACGTTACACCTAAATAGGGTAAAAGCAATCCATTTTTCACAGCTGAACTGACATTTTTAAGAAGGAGTGTAATCTAAATTATTTTATATATTTCTGACAGCCTTGGGCATTAGTGTGTTACGAATCGTTAGTAGTTTAAAATCTTCCCTGTAAAAGAAAAGCAAATTTGGATAAATTGATCAAGGAAACCTAGTGGTGACCCTTTCATTGCTTTCTGAATGAATATCAGAGTAGGTCAGTCTGGGCTAATGTTCAGCAGCATTTCACACTCCACCACTTCTTCTAAAAAATTGCTTCTAGCAGTAAACATAACTTAAATTTGTTATCAAAACTTTTTATTAATGTCCATAAATAAAACGTGTATCTTTAGAGCTTAGTGCCGAGGTCACAAATAAAAAACTAGGACCTGTGTTCAACAGATTCTGATTCTATATACTGGATCCGTACATTTAAAATGGAGTCGCGAGACTGAAAAAAGGGATCCTTTAATCCTATATAATTGAAATATTTTGAAAACATTATTAGATATTTGAATTTAATAGCATTAAAACAATTGGGTTTGTATCTTGCATGACTGTAGTTTTTAATATATTAGTGATATAGACCAATGTATGAAATGATGAGTTTTAAGGTCTATGTATGTATTTTACAATAGGCGATTAGAGGGCTAGGTACAGAACAGCTATTAAGATTTTGAACTATGAGCCTGTGGTGGAGGTTGATTCAATGTAGGTCCGGATAATCACGCTCAACTAAAAATGGGCTACTAGGAAAGATGTGTTTACTACTCGCAACACTGAGATCTCCATGTCAAGGCACCACCATATCCTAAAAGAAAGAAATTACACAAGGTAAAAACAAAAAAATTCCCCTTATGAATATACACAACTTTCTTGAAAAGGATCATGTACACAATGTTTAGGCTTTTACAAAAGGAACTAGGTCATCCCTACAACAGGGGTCAAAGTCTTCCTATATTTTAAAAAATTTCATAAAAAACGTCCTATTTTGTCCTATATTTCGCACTTGTCCTATATTTTGGACATAAATCCTATATTTCCAAATTACAAGCAGTAAAATCCTTATTTCTATCATTTTGTTTTCAGTCTATCTGCTAAATCTTCCCAGAATTTCAAAAAACATGGACGTCTGCAAGTGGTTTCCAACTGCATGTGACGTAATACTACTCTAAACATGACGCCCGCCGGCTGTACGGAAAGCGTGGTAACGGTAGCTGTACTGTAGATTAAGGGCGGAGAAATATCGGTAATTGCAGCAATCAATAGTTTCCAGAGGAACTATCTATAGTTACTAATTTTCAGTGTTAATAGTAAAATTAAATACAAATGTGTAGAAGCAGTTTTGTTGTACTTAAAAGCAATTTAAATTGAAAACATTCCTGCTTTCAATTTTTTTTTTCAAAATTTAGAATTATTTCTTTTTTTCCAAAATTTAGAATTTTGTTTTGGTTCGAAAACTTAGATTTTCAAAAAAGAGTGAGGATTTTGATTGTGTGCCATGCCGAATCTACAAACGAAATTTCGTGATGATTGGTTGAAAGTCGTCGATAAAAATGGAACTATTTATTATCAGTGATCGGTGCACGAAAGGAAATGATTTTTCTGCATATTGTGTGTTATGCAAAAAGACTTTCGCGATCAGCAACAGTGGGAAAATTCAGCTTCTGCAACATGCGAGCACTGCAAAACATAAGACTTTGGATACTCAAAACAAAAATCATACACAGTGCCGGTTGAAAGAAAAAATAAATAGCGATAGTCGTAAAAGTGTGTTTTTTGATGCAAACTAGAGCAGCCCATCTAATCAACCAAGGCTTCTGTAGAGTATTAATGAAGAAGAAAGAATTTGTCGATTGGAAATTATTTGGGTTATCCATGTAGCACTGAATAATTATTCATACCTATCATGTGGCAACATTAACAGTGTTTTCAAAGAAATGTTTCCAGATTCTTCTATCCCCAAAGGCATTAAGATGTGTTCTAGAAAAATATCTTATGCTGTGTCTCATGGACTTTGGCCATATTTTTTAAAACAGATTACAAATGAGTTTAAGACTAAACATCCCTTTTTCACACTCATGTATGATGAGACACTAAATCAACAAAACTTAAAGCAATTAGACGTCCATGTCAGATATTGGAATACAAATGAGAAATGTATTTCTGAACGGTACATTGGAAGTGACTTACTAGGACATTCTACAGCCCTAGATATATCATCCAGCATAAAATCTATTACAGAGTCATGTGAAATCGATTTAAAGAACCTTATTATGTTGGGATCTGATGGTCCAAATGTTAATAAAGCAGTTTTTAAGTTGATTGTGTGTGTGTGTGGAGAGAGAGACAGAGAAGTCAAATTGTTCAATGAATTTGGGTTCATTAATGTAGGGGGGCATGCAACTTGCACGTAATCCATAACGCTTTTTGGCAAAGGTCTCATGATAGACTCATTTGGAAATATTACAGATTTTATTGAAAATATACATTCATGGTTTTCGAAATATCCTTCACGTCAAGAGGATTTACAAAAAGTTATGGAAAGGTTTGATAATGAATATTCCAAAATACTCAGATATGTAAGCAATCGGTGGTTGACTGTTTTGAGCACAAAGCTGAATTTCCTTCTGATGCTAAAAAATTTTATATTCTTGTTACGTTATATTTGAAAGAAAATCTTCCTTTAAAAAATAAACTATTACAGAGTTTGCAAGTCTTGCATCCTGTAATTCGTAAAGAACCACTGAAAGATATTTTACCATCAGTCAGGAGGTTGGCAAACTGTTTGCCACAGGTGATTGACGGATGAATGGCGTCTCTATACTTGCGATTCAGATATTCTTGAAGAGTGGATTTGCCCTAATGAAAATTCAATAGACTTTCTGGAGTAAAGTTTTTGAATTGGTTAACTGCAGTACTGGACATATTAGATATCCATATTTAACAACTTTAGTAAAAGCAGCTTTGACTTTTTCTCGTGGTCAAGCTTCGGTGGAGAGAGGATTTTCAGTGAACAAAAGAATGTTGACATCAGAACGTTCTTGGATGAGTCTCTATACCATAAAAGGTTTAAGATTAATTAAAGATGCTGTTTATGGAAAAGCATGGATGCTCATCGGAAATATAATGAACAGAAACAAGCAAAGAGTGTGAAAATTATGAAAACAAAGTCATCACTTGAGGTCCCTAAGAAAAGAACTGCAGAAGACAAAATAAAAAGTTTGCAAGAGAATGTTACTTCTGCTCAAGCAATGATGGAAGAAGGTAATCTGAGACTGAAAATGGGATTAAAACAGCAATGTATGAGTGACATTAAAGCAGCACAAGCTCTTATAGATACTGGTAACAAAGAGTTAAAAAGAGTTAGAGATGTAAGGTCAAAACAATAAGAGAAATACATGGTATTGAACTTTTCAGAACTTTTAAGGTAAGATGAGTAAACTTTTCTTAGTCATTTTGTTATCTGATAGAACACTTTTTCAAAAATGAAAATAGCAAAATTTGATGATTTCTTTTGTCCTATATTTTTTATAAAAATGTCCTATATTTTTCCAAGTTACGACTTCTAACCCTGCTACAACAAATATAGCCTGACATTGATAATTATCATGTCTCTGTGAAGCAACAAAAGATATGCTCTCAATGAGGAAACAAAATCGTGATCAACGAGAACCAGAACAAATGAGAGATTCAAAGTTCATTTCTTGTATTGCAATTTAACGTTCTTTGAAGCTGTCGGTGGCATTGCCACAGATAAGATAGCCCCACCTAAGCGGTCATTTAGTCAGTGTATTAGTAAATCTGCTCTTAGTTTAGCAAGCTAATATTCTACAGTATGAATTAACAATATGTAAAGTGCAAGTCTCCACTCAATTTTCTCATTTATATTGTATATGATTTACAACCATTTGTATTAACACCAGTACTAGAATGAAAAAAAATAAATCTTTTTTCTGAACTTTCATTTGCAAGCTCTTTCAAACATTTTCTTAATTCTTAATATATATATTATTTGGATAGAAACAGGTCATTCAATGTCATATACTAAATATAGTCAGCTGATTTGGGCTAAAATATGCTATTTGAATACCTTTTACTTACATAATAAATTGGAAACTCAAATTTCTGCATTGTCTGATACTACTATCAAAATTTTGGAAATTATCATTATTTTCTGTAGGAAATAATGCCATAAATATATATGCACATAACATTTCACAGTGATGCATGCATTCATTATTCAGCAGTTATCATGAACATCCATCTAATGAATGTCTTTTCGAATGTGTTCAAGAAGTTTTAAACACAAAAATTTCCATAAAAATTTTGATAAAATACTTTTTGAAGAAAATCTGTCAAAAAGACTTAGTAAGTAATACAATAAAATGTTAGTACTTAAAAAAAATTGTAATAATTCAGCATTATTTAAATAAAAGGTTGTGCCATCTATCTGCTCTTGGCAATTTGAAGTAAATTTGTTAACTTCCTTAAATTACCATGTTATTTAAATCCTAACTAAAAATTAAGTTAAATGCACATAAATATTTTATAACATTTTGGTATACTCAAAATAAGTAGTTAAAAGTAAATCAACTTAAATTCGGTTTAAGATAATTTTTGTCAAATATTATTACATTCCCAATGTTACATAGTACATTTTATAAAGAAAATACTGTGACAAAATTAATATGAAATTTAATGTCTGATAATTCCATGTTTTAACCATTTTCATTATGACAATTGGATATGTATGTGTGCCATGTATGTATTTCATGAGGACCAACCAGAGGTACCCTAATCTGTATTATGATTTCTATAGGACTGATTATATTTAAATATGTCAGCATATGATTATATTTAAATATGTCAGCATATTTAAAAATCTAGTTAAAAACACCAGTCGTACAACAACAAAAGACATACAAGTTAAACAAAAATTAGTGACTGAGTATGAAAAATATAAAAAATAGTTTTAGAAAATTTTTGAATTGCAACAAAAAAATCTGTAAAAACATACAAATAATAATAATCAGGAAAACTTTCGAGATGAACAGAAAATTTTCCATGTGAATACTTGATGACTCTGTCAAAAATGATGGGGTGGAAAATGTTAGCACTATTCAGTTATTGGATGCAAAGCATCTATTTTATTAACACTCGTAAGATATCGCCATTTTGTTTTCTTATCATAATAGGTCCCTGAAAAAAATATCCTTGCAAACTAGCCAGCATTTGCTTAACCTTCCCTTCAAGCAATTCATCTGACAAAGAAGTTCAGTTGGATTTTGCACCACAACACACCAGACAACCATAATAGCTTGAAGTATTTTTTCAAACGAATCATTCTTTTACATCACGTGATCCCCTTCCGAGAGGTTGGTGGTAGGGGAAGGAGGGTACGGTCCCTGTGGATGCCTCCCCCACTGGGTTCCGGTCTAAATTGGGTGGCACTTCCCGACCGTCCAAACTGTTACCTTACACCTTTCTGGTAGGTCGGACGGTCTGGGTTTCAACAACAACAACAACATCACGTGATCCATTGACCATTACTCACTTTTAGACCAATTGTTAAACATTATAAATTACTTTGCACTGAGGCTGAGAAATATTGCAGATACAAACTGTATAAAGTATCGACCTTAATCTTGAAATGTATTGAGATACTTTTTCAAATATAGTCTCTTTTTCGATACTCAATATTTTCTAACTTCAACTCTTACCTTGTTGATAGAATTAAAGGAATAAAATTCTGTGTTTATTTATAAAGACCTTTCTGTAAACACATTTTTATTCTTTTGAAAGGGTAATAAATTTACTCTTCCCCTTTGTTAGGAAACAACATCCCAGTTTTGTTCCTCGTACAGAAAGACACACTATCATATGATTCGAATTTATCATGCATGGAATCGCTGCATTCTATATTGTGTTTAAATACATGTTGCAGCGTGAATTATATTAAAAGTATAATTGCAGATAATGTCTGTGTCTTATGTTATTTCGGCAATAAATTCAGTAAATAGTACCAAAATATCTAAATTTCAAAAGATGAAGTTTTTAGTATCAAAATTACCACACTCCAATAATGTCCGGCCATCCAAATGGTTGCTAGAGTCCTTAGGATGAGTCGGACGGCCTGGGTCTTCAACACTCCAATAATGCCAGAGCCAATCGTGCCGGCCCTACCGTGCTAAAAGCACCGGTTCTCGTTAGATCACCGAAGTCAAGCAGCATCGGGCGCGGTTAGTACTTGGGTGGGTGACCACCTGGGAACACCGCATGCTGTTGGCACATTTCGGGTGCGGTAGCCCGGTGGTTTGCGCGCAGGATTTTTACTCATTGCCACAACTGCCACCGTGTTCATGCGGAGTATGTCACGTTAAACATGTGGATCCGTATGTCCTTCCGAGAGGTTGGTGGCAAAGGAAGGAGGGTACGGTCCCTGTGGATGCCTCCCCCACTGGGTTCCGGTCTAAATTGGGTGGCACTTCCCGGCTGTCAAAACAGTTACCTTACACCTTTCTGGTAGGTCAGACGGTCTGGGTCTCAACAACACCACCACCCCAATAATGCATGCCATCCAAATAGTTGCTCACGTCCTCAGGATGAGTCGGATGGTCTGGGTCTTCACCACCCCAATAATGTATATATTTTTCTCCGATTACAAATTTTACTCCAAAACATATGATTCACAGCTTAAGAAAAAATGAAATAACATTAAATATCCAAGGTATTTTTCTCTCAGTGCACCTGTGAGAAAACTCATGCATCCTGACATTGAAGTTAGTTGTTTTTGTGCATAACTTGATAATTAAGATAATTTTTAGCATTCCTTTGGATGCTGGCTCAGGATGATTAGGCACAAGTGACTTATGTAGCAGTCATATAGTACCTTGGACGATGGATGATAGAATCAGAACGATATAAGCAAAAGGGGTAAGGGGAAAATATACTGGGAGCAAACTTCCTATAAATTAGTAAATACAATATTATAATTTAATAAAATGCTTTCAAGGATATATTTAGTGTAGTTCTTGCTTACAAGCTCATGGCTGCTAACTCTACTGTTTTTTCCTGGAAACTCCCGGTTTTTGTCAATTTTTTTAAATTCCCTAAAATTAGGGATTTTTCAATAAAAATTCTCTTAAAGGGAATATCGATTGAAATTGTGGCCGCCGCTTCGTTTCTTCCATGCATGAACCTAGTACCAGTTCTAAGTTGCATCATTTTTCCTTTATTGATGGATATTGTTTTAAATAAGTGTGATTTTGTGTATATAGATTACATTGCCGTGTAATGTTGAAACATTCTTTTCCATCCATGTTTAATTTTAAATTATGTGAGTGAAATATACACAACATTCAATTCTTTGTAGTAGGTTTCATTATTAATTAATATTTTCATAAAATATTCATTATTTTTTAAGTGCGATATCACGGGTTTAAATTACATTCCTGTGCGATGTTGTTGTTGTTGAGACCCAGACCGTCCGACCTACCAGAAAGGTGTAAGGTAACTGTATGGACGGCCGGGAAGTGCCACCCAATTTAGACCGGAACCCAGTGGGGGAGGCATCCACAGGGACCGTACCCTCCTTCCCCTACCACCAACCTCTCGGAAGGACTTACGGACCCACATGTTTAACGTGATCGTACTCCGCATGAACACGGCGGCATTTGTGGCAGCGTGCAAATCTAGCGCGCAAACCACGGGGATACCGCACCCGAGATGGCCAACAGCACGCGGTGTTCCGAGGTGGTCACCCACCAAGTACTATCCTGTGCGATGTTGAAATATCTTTTTCCATCCATGTTTGGGTTCAAATTATGTGAATTAAAAAATGCACATTTCTTTGCAGTTTGTTTCATTATTAATTAATAGTTTTGTAAAATATTTAATATTAGGTACAATTTCATGTATATAGATTAAATTCCTGTATAATGGTTAAACATCTTTTAACATCTATCTTATTTTTGATAAAATCTCAAATTAGTTAAACAATATTTTCACATCTTTGGAGTTTGCTTAAAAATGATAGATTACTTTCTTTAAAATATACTTATTCACAATGGAATCTGCACCTCCGCTCCCCTTATTTTCTAGGCAATAGTCTCAAAAGCACTAAATTACAATTTGAGAACTGAACATCTTTTGTTTCAATAAGCCCCCCCCCCCCCCTCTAAAAAATTTCTCTCTATGTCACTGTTATGTTTTTTTTTATTCACTATGTAAAAACATTTTTCTTGTGCAGTGGGCATCTTCAATGTTACGGTGAGCTAATTTTTTTAAAAACCTTATAAATAAATGTATAGCACAGCACACAAATGTGCATTTACCATTACACATCAAACCTAGAGTAGTCAATCAATAATCTGTGTATCACATACAATTAATAAAAAAATAGTGAAAGTATGAAAAAATTAATATTTTTGAAATTAAATATTAATTTAACATTAGCAAAGAACATCTTTCTGAGTCGGTTAGCACTCTGGAAACTTATAATAAAAATTAAGCTGGAATATCTAATCATTTTTTTTCATAAAAGAAATTTATAACTTTGAGACATTTTAAATTTTGTAGTACTTAACATTGATAACGAATTATTTTTGGGTTCAAATATTTCAGTCGGTAATGATCTCAATATTTGAGGCTCAGGACTTCAAGTTCTTTAAAAGGCATGCCTTAATTATGTTGCTCAAACATTATGAACCCTGGCATAAAGAATACTGAAAGGATAGAAAAAAAACTGAAGATGTGTAAAATAGTACATTCATTGAGACTAAAAGTATTGGTCTCAAATTGAGAGTTTCCCTCCCAGAGATGTGGAGCACTGTCATAGATGAAATGGAGTACAAAATTTTTTACAGAACATTTCTTCTTTTTAAAAGTTATATGCTAAATTATTTAAAAAATAATGTTTGAAAGGATTATATAAATACTGACTAATTCCCAGTGTTGTAAGAGACAGTACTGAAATAAAATTAAAGCGGTGCAAATTCTGAAATTATTTTAGTCATGAAACTGCTCCCATATAAGCTTAATAAGCCAGTAAAAAAGTATATAAATCAGTTGAGTCATTTTAGGGTTATAAAATGTTGTTACAGACAGATGAAAACAAGTAACTTAATTACTGCTGATCTGGGGGTAGGTATAGGAAGATAAAGCTTATATCAACATTTTTTAAACTCACTCTCATTGTCTGATTAGATTGCATATTTCTGGAGATATTTAGCTTTGAAGCATATTTTGAAATTTTTATACATTTAAGGGGTACAAAATCAGAAAAGTTTTTAGCCACAAACCTGTTCTATAATAAGCTTAACAAACCAGTGAAAAAGTATGTAAATCCATTGAGTATTTAAATCTGTTTAATAATTCTCACCATGTTTTTGGAACTGGGAATTAATAAAATGTTCGTTGAGATGTCTGGTATATCGAGAGTATCTGTTAAATAGAGGTGTATAAGAATTGTTTGTTGTATAAAGGTTTCTGTTATAAAATAGGAAAGGGACAGCCCTAAAAGAAGTCTATGCCTATGAACTTAAAAAAATTTTAGAGCCATCATTTTGAAATTATTTTTTAAATGTATAATTATTCTCTCATTATAAGTACTGTACTAGAAAATATTTTCAATCACATGACAATCTTCAGAGATAGCATTTAATTCTCTAATTCTCCAGTATTTATTCCACAGAAAAGAAACAGATGAAATCTATATTTTTATCTAAACAATATCTAGAGATGAAGTGGATAAAATTTAGAAATTTGTAATTTTGTAAAAGATACGATTTAGATTTTTAAGCACAAATTTTTTTTATTACTAGCTGTGGTGCCTGCATCAAATATAGAAACCAATTTTTTTTCTGCTCTTGCACAACAGGTGCAGATGGCTGCCTTCTTCCAAGTTGAAATAAGAGTAAAAATTGCAAGGACCTCTGGCCCCCTTTAACCACAACCTTGCCCAGGGCCGTAGCCAAGTAGAGTGGGCTGATTCCCCCAAGAGGTATACTCAGCCCCCTGATAAAAATATTACATATTTAGTAGTGATATGAAATTTCATATAAAATGTCATTCAAATTTTGCATAAAAAATTTCTTTGAGATATTTTTTTATAAATTACTTTGTTTTAAAGATTTTTTAATTTAGCTGAATTTATGATTATACTAATGATCAATTTGTTTACATATTTAATTTTAAAATATTTAAAAATTATGACAATATTATTTAGGATACTTTTGTATTATTGTGGGGGTTTACTGTTATACATTATAGAGTGAAAATCAGTTGATAAGTAGGTAAGAGTTAATATTAAGCATTAACTTGTATTAACTTTCAGAATGTTTCTACAAATTATTAACAGCTTTATTAATAGTTAATGCTTATATTAAAATAAATTGTAATTGTTATATATTAATATTGATGTATATAGTAGCTATATGGATATTAATATTCAACTCTTAGCTTGCAAATATAAATCTGCAATTATTTGTTAATAATTTATATAAATTGAAATATATAGTAGTAACTATTATGGTTTATAAATGTTAATGGTTAATTGTGTTTTTGGCGAGTCCTTCTTTTAAGACTCTTGAGTCCCCTTTGAAGTTACCTCCAGCCCCTCTTCAATTTCGTCTCTGGCTACGGCCCTGGCCGTACCCCTCTAAGAATAAAAATAAGAGTGAATTTTGCACTTGAAAGATAGAAATGCCCCACTGTGAAATGAAAACCCCTGTTTAATAGAACTAAATTCCTACTCCCCCAGCACTAGATCCTGTTTTGAAACCTCTATACCCCTTTTTGATACTGGGAAGAACTCAAACTGAAAGCGATAAGAAATTTTTGGATGAAGCAAAGGATGAGCAAGACAGAGACAAATTTGATGTTACGAAGTCTTTAACATAATTGTAGTGTTGCAGTGCAGCCATGTGTATGCTATACTGCATCTTTTACAATACCATTATTAGAATACTGTGCCAAGTTTAGTTATGAAAATAGGCACTTTGTAGAGCAAAATTTATATTTTAAATGGGAGTGAAAAAGCTAAAAAACAAATTTTTTCAGGGCTTCCTAGCAAGGATAACATATTTAAAACTACTACTCATATTTATAAATTTTACTGTAACTTTTCAGTACATGTTCTTTGGCTCTGGATAGATCTAATTATTACAACTTTTGAAAATGTTAAGTGGTAGAAAAATAATTGATCTGTCTAAAACTTTCCTCTAATGAAGTGGACTATATTGAATTAAGATGATTTAAAACATGGAGACATATTTTAAAAAAAACTCATTATTATAGCATTACACAATTTTATTTTACATATTTCTATTGATAATGTTACAAATTAAGCAACCACAAAAGTAACAATGAAAAGATGAAATAACTCAAGCATTCTGTACACCTTGAAATCATAATTTTAATAAGACTATTAAAAATTTACAAGTAAAATACACAATTTATTAATGTTATGAATAAAAATTTCCATCAATGGTTTTAATAACTACAACCCTCACACAATCATCCTTGCCAGGATGTAGTTCTATTACTCTTCGTAACTTCCATCGTAATGGTGAGATAAGCTCATTTTTTATTAATCCATACCCCCATTGTGATATTTGGCCACTTTGGGTGCTGCTGTAGTCTTGAAAGGTATTCTGTACTCCATCTTTTCTAAAAATGCTGGTAAAGCTTTTGAACTAGATCCCAATGTGGAAGACAATTCAACTTGGTAAGTGTAATCTTGCTCTGTCAGTGCTGTCAGTAGTCCTCCAATTAAAAAATGAACTAGTGTTAAAACACTCGGATCATTTGAAATTGGTGACAATGGCTGAGAGTTCTAACATGCTTCTACTTGCACTATTATGCTGTATAACTTTATATGTTAGAAGCACATTGGAAACAATTTGCTTTAGATGCAACTTGACCGATTTTATGGCAGCTTCCCATACCACCTATATGCAGTGTTTCTTTCAGGTTTGAAAAAGATATGAAAATTGTTTTGTTTTAAATTTCTGTTGGCTCCAACAAAGGTATTATGTACCACACGCACTGTAGGTGTTACTGTTTTTTTTCCCCTGCGAGCTGTGAAGCATTTCAATGCTATTATAAATCGCTAACAAGTTCGCAATGGATTGCATGAGTAGAAAAGCACACATAAAGTGTAATGGTGTAATTTCTGTAATGTTGCATTGTCTCATTGTCTTTTCCAAAGTAACATTTTCTTTAATTTTAATAATGAACACAATTTCTTGTTCTGTTACAAGGCTCCTTTGTTCCAGTCCTTGAATAACATTATTCAATGACCCTTCTAAATTTTCCAAGGAAACCTTCTCTTCGTTAAGATCAACACTGTCACAATAGTTTATCTTCTTCTTGCTGCAACAGGGCCGTTGGTAAGGGAAGGATGGACACTACTAGAGTGAAGGGGTCCAGATTGCTGATATTTTCTTTTGGGGCTGAAGACATGAAAAATTCACAAAATATGAGAAAATCAAATATGGAGGGGGAGGAGTGCTAGATAAAGATTTGAAAGCATGTGCTATTGTTCGAAAATCAGATAGATAACAGAATGAGCCCTTCCCTGTCTCCTGTATAACCCTTCTTTTCCTTTAAGACACTCCCTCCCCCCATATTTGACCCATCATTTTATTACTTACTTAATTATGCCAATGTCTACAGCAGTGTTTCTCAACCGCCGAACCTGCAAGAGATTCTCCTGGAATTTGTCATTTTAGCATTTTTTTTATAAATAAATATTTCCTAGTTGAAATGTTCTGAGAATAATATTTGTGAATGTGCCGAAAAGCTCAAAATCGAATCAGAATGCCTCAATAACATGTGTAGCAAATGTCAGTGACCAAGCCACATTTAAATTTTAATATGAATAAAAGACTGCTCAGCTGACTTCTATGGTGAATTAAAAATGGATACATATTTTTCTCAATACCGTTTGTTTTTTCAAACCAATATCAGTTAAATCAATTTAATAATTTTATACTGAATAATATTATACAATTTTGGTAATCAGAATAAGATATGTCAATGAAAATCAACACAATTAATTTAATGATATAGGTCTGAGGAAATTATAATATGCTACACAATTCTATTAATCCAGTGATTGATAACTTCTTTAAATGTAATTTTACATTTGAATGCATGCCACACCGTGTACATAAATATACTAATACATTTTATTATACCATGATTAATTATTAATACTTATGTTAGTTTAATGTATGAACTTAAAAAAAAATTGAGAGGTATTTATGAGTAAATTTGTTGGGTCCAGACCCTTGTCTTATATAAAAAGTATTTACCAGGCCACGGTCTCACAAAGGCTGAGAAACACTGGTCTACAGTATTGTACTTCTTCAATTCCACTCCATTTCCTCTCAGTGTCAACTATAGATATCCTAATAGAGCTAAGGTGCCAACAACAATACAGGCAAAGAGCTATTGCTCCTTGATAAGTATGGATGGGAGATCCCCATTGCTTCTAAAAATAGATTAGCAGACAGCCACCGGGATCTCTTTTGTACAGGAAGTAGTTTTTGACATTTTCAAAGAGGGGAGACTTTTTTATGTTCTTGTTCTTATGGTGTTACAAGGGTAAAACTATGTTTCACAGTTTGGATGAATAATTGGAAAATCAGATGCTTGGCTATAAAAAAAAATTGGCAGTTTGTGCTAGTCTCCAGATTTTAAATAATTCCAAATATCAGACATCCGGATTTGAGACGTTATATTGTACCATCACCATAGCGTATAACAGATAAGTTCATATTAGAAATGAGAAATATTACTATTTTTTTAGAATATGTTACTAATGTTCCTGTTACATCTAAGTAACAGATTACTAGAACATATTATAAAAAAAAATATATATATATACTGTGTATGCTGTACTGCTTCTTACAAATTAGTCAAACTAGATTCTAGGTTCTCTCCTCTGCTTAATTATATTCATACCTACCAAAATTCTGCCTAATTTTTAAAAATAAAAATTGTGGTTTGACTATGATCTCTTTTGATGTTAAGTCGTTATTTACCAATGTCCCTGTTAAGAGTGCTCGGTCTTGTCTTGGGAAAAGATTGTATGAATTCCATTTCTTTGAATTTGATATTTTTTAGCTTGTTTCTCTTACCAGCTCTTGTTTTTATAATAAAATAACCAGCAATTGTCTTTATAATAAATTCTACAGTATGTTTAATGGCTTGTCTATGTGTAATTCACTCAGTCCTATTCTCAGTGTATCTACACGCATTAATTTTAAGTTAATCTTTTTGAAACTATTCAGTTTGTTTTTTATACTCATTATGTTGATGACAGTTTTTCTCCTCTGGATCATTCTTCTAATGATTTTGATGGTAGTTTGAATTCCATTGATCCTTGCATTCAGTTTACCTATAAAATGGAAAACAAGTCTTGCATTTGGAGATGTCTTAATCATACGCAACAATGATGAATTTCTCATTACGGTCTTTAATAAACCTTTTTTGGCCTCTACTTCCACATAAAAATTCCTGCCATCCACCTAACTAGAAAATTGCTGCTTTCAATAGGTTTATCCATCGTGCTTTAAACGTTTGTTCTACTATGGATTTGCTCAATTCTGAGATGATCAATTATTTAAAAGCTGTTGCTGTTGATCGTGGGGTTTCTCCCAGCATAGTTAATTGTACTTTTCAAAAATGTTCTAAACCTTCATCTAAACTTGCTTCTGAAAAGGATTTCAACAATACTATCATTTTACCATTTTTTCCAAATATCAGTCAGCAGATTGCTAAAATCCTTAAAAAAATTCAAATTTAATATTGTGTTTACACCTTCTAATAAACTCAAACTTAAAGATCCTTTAGAAATGTCTAATAGTTGGGGCATTTACAGTATTTCTTGCCAGTGTGGGTTGGTCTTTCTTATATTTGTCAAACTAAATATGCTTTAACATTTCGTATTAAGGAACATGAAAACTATGCCAAAAAACAGAAATTCAATAATCTTCAATTATTCAACATTGCTATAATTTTGGAAACTGTTAAGTTTTCAACTAAGATCATACAAAAATGCACATTAATCTATGATTTTAACTTCTTGGAAGCCTTCCATATCCAGAAAAATTCTAATAATTTAGTCAATGACTTGTCCATTACTCCATTTTTGTCCTTGGTCTGGTAAAGTGCCCTGTAATTGTAATTTTTTCCATTTCTTAGCCTTTGGGGCTTTTATGTGTCATTTTGACTTATTTTTTGTCTTGTTGGGTCTCATTTATTTTCTTGTTTGGACTCGACTTGTCTTATCAGAATATTTCTGTTGTATTTTGGCAGATGCCAATCTCGTGTGTTATTGTTTTGGATTTGCTTGACTGTTCTTTATTCTGCTTTCTGATTGGCTCTCACAGGTGGACTCTTAATCCATATCTTGAGTATAGTATAAACCCTTTTGTTTCCTCTATTTGTGCCCATTTCATCTGAATGGGATCCAAATTATCCTCAAAGAACCTGTATGCTACATTATTATTTTATTTGTACTTAAATGCATTGCTCAAGTTTTCTTTTTGCTCTGTTGTATTTTAGGGTGCTTTCTAATGTAATCAAAGAAAGGAAAAGTATTACTGGGTAATTATGCGGTTGTTTGTATTTTTAGATTGATAAATATTTTTAGCAAAGTAATTTCAAAAATAAGGATTAGAAATAATATGTGATTTCAGTTATTTTAAATACATCAACTCTCATAAAAGCATGGATGTTCTTGTACTGGAATGAAAATAACAGGTTTTATTTTTTACAATGAACTATGTGAAGCATTTTCAGTCTATTTGCTTGCTCTTGAATTGAATTCAGTTTTATGTCTATTTTAGGGACTTTTATTCAACTTAACTAAAAGTAAGAGAAAGGGAATGAAGGATGATACCTCAGGTTTTACAGAGGATTTTACTTGAATTTTATCTTGAAGAAAAATATGAGAAAATGAATGAATAAAAAGTATTCTTTGCTTTTAATTATTTTTTAGAAAAAATTATTTAGGCAATCTACAAATTAAAGCATTATTTTTATAATACTCTATTTTCAGTAACTGGTTCTATTAGAAACATATTCCATGCATGATGCAAGTAACAATGTTATTTTGATAGTTATGTTAATAACATATATCTCTAGTCCACATAGCCAAACTATGCAACAATCAATACATATTTGATTAATGCTAGATCTGTAAAGTATTAAGAATTATAGACAAGTGAAAGTTCAGAAAAACATATAAAAAGTTTTGAATAAAAAATCAAGTTCATATATTTTTTAAATTTTCATATTTAAAAAAAAAAATTATGTGGTTTTGTGGCTAATAACTGAGAACCATTCTCACAAATTACCTTTATATCTCTAATATTATTTAATCACTTCAAAATCTTAAACATTAGGAATTATATTTGATATTTTTCTTTCCAGTATAAATTTTCACTTGCATCCCACTGAGAACAATTAACCTTGTTTAAGGGTGAGCGTCAGTAAATTTTCTGCCCTATCCGCGCTTTGTTAACTTTCGCGGCACACATATTTCGCCGAAATTCTGCTCAAACAGTTGCGAAATATTTTCTGATAGATAAAATGCAATACTTAGATTATATTAAAACTAAATTTAATGCCCCAAAAAACATAGAATATATTTTTTATTTTAGTCCAAAATATTTTTGGTGCTGCCATCTGTTGTCGTAATTTAATTCAAACCGACAATTTTTATTTTTTAATGAACATTTTTAAATGTCTATTCCTTCTAATACGCTATTTAATACAACAACAGATCATATATAATGCCATAATCACGGAAATGTAATTGAACTTGGACTTGAAGACAAAGTAACTTGAAGACAAAACTGCAGTCCTCAGCGATGTACATTCAGATCTCCTTATTAAATTTATAGAATGATAAATTACCTTTCCGTGATTGTGGCATTATTATATAGGATCTGTTGTTGTATTTAACACTGTATTAGAAGGAATATATATTTAAAAATGTTCATTGAAAAATAAAAATAATCGGTTTGAATTAAATTACGACAACAGATGGCAGCACCAAAAATATTTTGGATTAAAATAAAAAATATATTCTATGTTTTTGGGGGCATTAAAATTTAGTTTTAATATAATCTCAGCATTGCATTTTATCTATCGACAATATTTCGCAACTGTTTGAGCAGAATTTCGGCGAAATATGTGTGCCGCAAAAGTTAACAAAGCGCGGATAGGGCAGAAAATTTACTGACGCTCAGCCTTAAATAACTACTCCTATGCAGTGGTACCTCTCAAGTGTTAAACATGAATAATTATAAAACTTTTTAATGTTAAGAATACTTAAATTACACAAAATTACATGTGAACCATGGCAAGAAAAGTGACACAATTTAAAAAATGTGAGTTTTTAGAAATAAAATTAAAGATACACGAAAGAAAATTCTTCATGTTACTTTTCAACCCTTATTTGAATTTTATTTCTGAACTTAATTTATTATTTCAATTTGAGACTTATAGCAGTAATATAGCTATGCTTTTCATCATCTTAAAAAAAATTTTACCTAGGATTGACTGTTTCATCTTTTAAGTGACACTGTTTTTGTGAAATGAATGTCTGTCAGTTTTAAAAGATAAGTGATACAACTACACCTTGGCTGTCAGATGTGTAATTACAGATGTGCCATTTTTGCTGGAGGTTAACTAGGTGCATTTTCCCATGATTTTAATTTTTATAAAATTTTTAAATTGTGTCACTTTTCATTCCAGGGTTGTTTTTTACTTATCCCAGAAGGGTGAAAGGGACATCTGCTGTTGGTTAGATAACCCAGAAATACACTGTGGCAGTCCAACTTCATTTGTCACCTAATTTCGACCCTTAATTTCGACCAATGGGAATCGTATCTTTTTTCCCCTGCTCATCACCTCCCGGAAGGACTTCTGAATCCACTGATTTAACATGTCCATACTCCATGTAGATATGGGGATAGTTTGAGCAATGATGAGTAAAACTTGGGTCTTCCTTGTGCAATCCTTTCCCCTTAACCACTGAGCTATCTTGGGCCCTTTTCAGAGCATGAGTCATTTAAAATATGAAAAGAAAGACAAGTACAGAAAGTAATAATATGTCCGACTGCATCATATGAAAACTAAAATAGAGAATTATTATATCTCCTGTTCAATTATCATAGGCATTATTTGTTCATAATAAATGTACAAAATACTTTTTAAAGGCTTTAAACTATAAAACTATCAAAGCAGATACAAAATATTTTATTACACTTTTGTATGAATATTTATACATATAAAATTCAATCCACATGTATACTTTTGCTAATCAAACAAAGGGTAATCATTTTAAAGTAGAAAAAGAAAAGTAACACAATTACAAGTACATATGCATTTTAAGTACATAAGCACTAACATTAAACCAAACATAAATTGAAAATTTGTACTTTAAAACTGTAAAACTCAAATACAAACATGCAAATTGCACTATAAACATGCAAAATAGCACCAATGAATTTGGCAAATAACCCCTTAAGAATAATAAAAACAAGGCAAAATGAAATTATGAATAAAATGAAAACATTAACACAATCATCTTCCAATGCTCATTAAAGAACATGTACCAAACAGGGATTGCATGCTAACAAAAAAATATAGAAAAATGGCAATAATCATATCAAACATTAATACATAAGTTTGCCACCAGAAAAAGTATGTGATCCCACAAACAACAGGAACAGTTAATAGTAATGATATAATGATGGGTAATGGCCTTTCTGTCAAGTTACCCTTTTTGCCTAGAATTAAAAACAAAAATAATCTAAAAATTTTTGTTACAAAATTTAAATTTGTTATAAAACATTTTAACAAAGATACACAAATTGTGACTTGTAAGCATAAGAAGATTGGTATATTTTACTAAGCTTTAACATCAATCATCAAATTTGGATATAAAAATCTAAAGCACAACATCCTGAGCAATGTGTTAAGGCCCCAGTACATGATACAAGATACTGAATTAATAAATTGACTGTTTAAGATCTGCCTATATAATTTTCAATTTATACAAGGCGACTTATTGAATGAAATGCTTTCCTCCAGTTTATTTACATGATTCAACTTATTGAATGTGCAACTTTCTTGTTATTTGTCCACAGTGAATGTGCGTTCAGATGAACTTGTTGCTTACAATATTTTTATTACTTCATTATTTGTAAATACATTTCTTTCTTTTATGTATAAATGCTATGCTTTTAATTTATAAATATGTTTATTTCAAATGTGTATGGTGTCACGTATCAGCTGTAAGTTACTGTCATTAATGGCTTTGGCAATTGCTTTGAAACAGAATAAGGAAAATTATATCATGAAAATACGCGTCTGCGAAATATAATTTTATTAATTTGGCATGCATTTCACTAAATATATAAATGTATCAATTATAATTGTTTAGTTTCTACAAGTGCTACTGACACCATCTATGTATGAGTATTGTAAACAAAACAAATTTATGCTGAATCAAAAATTTATGCTATTTTCAATAATAAATACCTAATTGTCTTACGACACTGTATGCCAACAAAGTTAAATTTGAATGGAATTTTTTTTTAAAATTTAATTTTGAGATCTCTCCATAAAATTAGAGAAATAGAGTCTCTACAGCAGTGGACAAAATTGTGGAAACCTTTCATGGAAAAGTGTATTTTTGAGGTTTGATGGCTCATAACACCACTTTTTTTTGTACCAATACCATAAAATTATATATCAATGGAAAGATAATTTAATCAAAATTGTAATGCAATAACAGTTATGATTTTTTTAAATAAAACAGCATTTATAAAGAAGAAAGTGAAATACATAAAAAAAATGAGATATACAAAAATTCTCACCATGTCAGTTAATTCTTAGTTGGGTAACCTTTAGCCTTAATTACGGCCTTACAGTGCTTTCCCATGGAGTGAACCAAGTTTTTTAGTTCTGCAGCTGTTATAATGTGAAACCAAGATTGAATTATTGCTTCTGTTAATTGGGTTTTATTGCTGGGTTGCTTCTGACTAACAAATTTATTTAGTCGGCTCCATACATTTTCGATGGGGTTAAGGTCTGGGCTATTCCCAGGCCATTCCAGCAGTTGAATATGATGATCTTGAAGCCACATTTTGCACAAATGAGCAACATGACATGGAGCTGAATCCTGTTGAAATATAAATGCCTCATTATCTTGGAAAAGATCACGTGCAGAAGGCTACAGTTTGGGCTCAAGTATTTCATTTATGTATCTTTAGGCATTTATATTCCCATTGATCATGCAAATTCTGCCCACACCTCTTGATGTCATACAACCCCAGATCATAACACTAACTGGGTGTTTCACGGTAGGTGTAATGCAATCAGGATGTAAATCTCCAATTCGTCTCCTTACATATTTTATGCCGTCACTACCAAACAGGGAGATTTTTGTCTCATCACTCCAAATTACACTGTCCCATTGTTCTGTTGTCCAGCTAACATGGGTTTTAGCCCAGTTTAATCTTTTCAACCTCTGTTTGAGAGCTACAAATGGCATTTTTTGTGAAATTCTAGCATTTAGACTAAATTCATGCAGTCTGTGCCGAACAATCCTTGCACTCAATTTCACATTGAATTGCACCATTTCACCTTATATACACCTAGATGGTTTTCTTCTGTCACCTAGACACAGTCTCTTAATTCTTCTATCATCATTTGCTGATGTGTACATTTTCCTGCCTTTACCAGTCTGGTTTTGTAGTGACTGAATCTCCTTATACATCTTCAAAAATTTAGAAATGCCACCTTTGGTTAAGTTTCCCCATAATAGTTCTTCTAATTTCTTCATAACTGTAGCCTTGTTCACTTAGTAGTACTATTTTACATTGCTTTCTGGGTGACCAGTCAACTCTTTGCACCATTTCTTTAATTTTATTATGCTTTACAAGCTCACTAAATCAAAGAACACAAAAAAAGCTAGCCCAACTTGATAGCAATCACATAACACACTGATATATGTCCTGTGACCTGTTGGCTCATTGCCAAAACAAGATGACACCTGATTGGCTCTCTAAACACTCATGCTCATTGGCTATATTCAAATAAAAGAAAGCTACTTCATATAAACCTATGACTGAATGACATGAAAGCGGGTGGCTCCAGGAGAGCCCAGCACATTGACCAGAGGTCTATTGTACTACCCCAAAAAGCGAGGTCCTTAAGAAAAGTGACCAGTAGCCGAGGCAAAAATAAGCAGGCACTTGACAGGAATGTCATACAACTCCCAGGGTTCAATCACATGTCAACCCATGTGTTTGAACCTATGGATGGAGAACACCTCACATTCACATAGTATGTGAGCGGCAGATTCTTCACTATAATTGCAGCCTTTACAAAGCGAATCCTTAGTGACACCCATAATATTTAGGTGTCTTTTAAGGGTGCAGTGCCCAGTAAGGAGCCCGGGAACCCTTCTGATGCCAGTTTTACTGAGCTTGAATAAATCCTTTTGACGTATGCTAGAACATTTACAGTTCAGTTCTTTCGCCTGCCTTTGGCCCTTAGTATTGCGCCAGTGCTTGCACAGAAGCTTTCTGAAGATGTCATAGACAATTCTTCTAATTAGTTCATTAGGAACACCCAAACCCGGCTCAGGGCCAACAAAAGGAGTACTTGAACCCAGCCCCCCCCCCACATCAAATTGTGGGACAGGGTACCAAGTAGTGCCGTGGGCCCCATGTAAATTAAAGGAGTGATTAACACACACACACACACACACACCGGTATCCAGCGCATTTTCGACAAACCTAACTTTAGTAAAATAATTTTTGCTTTATCTTTTTAATTAATTTAAAATTACATTATCTAGTTACAAAATAGTAAAACACAGCAGAAATAACAATCACTTAATGAAACGAAAATTTAAATGTATATTCATCAATAAAGTAAAACAAAAAGATTTATCCAAAATATCTTCCAATATCATTATTTGATCCAACTTCTATTCCTATTGCCACTCTTTTAACAAAAGTAAAATAACGTACTCTGATTTTGTATATTAATCAATTTTTTGTATAAAAATCTCATATATGCAAAGTTTCTGGTTTTTGCGATAAACGATTTTTTTAAAGTAGGTAATAGCTTTTTGGATCTTCTAAATCAGCTGGTCTCTATCATAGGGTATGAAAAAGTTAATTTTACTTAATACAAGAAGGTGTGTAGCAAGAAATCTAAGCTGCAGACAACAAAGGAATTGAGTAGAGATGCACTTCAGGACCCGGACAAATACATACAACTCAGCGAATTTCTTTTATTCGTATTAGTTTTTTAGTTATTTTATATTGAAGCATGATTTTCACGCAAAATGGTTATTTAGCGATCAAAAATTTTGTCACAGAGTTTCTATTTTTACACCATCGGATAGATTGAATAACGTTCTTTCCAATGATGTTTGAACCGAACCGGTAGAACAAACAGTTCCTTATATTTATTTATTTGCTGTCTATAAATATAATGGCCTAGTGGCCAAACGACCGGCATTTGTAAACATTTATTTATTTAAAATACATCAAAATGTGTATATTTTAGATTATTTGATACTTAAATATGTGTGTATATATTCATATTCTAACGAAAAAAATAATTACTACATTATTTTAGTTTTTGTGAATTTTTATACAAACACATAAAAATTAAAATTTTAGGTATCGTTAATGAAATGCATATTTTTTTCCTTCCTGGTGAGCATTTGAGCTCATGAACATCAAAGCTTTGGAACTCACGATGTAGTTTAAGCCAAGTCTTCCCTCCTAAGAAAGGATTCCATTTTGTTTCCTTAATTTATTTATTGTATTTTCCTGCTTTCCACAGTTGCGAAACAAAGGGAAGAAATGAGTTGAAAATTGAAGCGGTTTGAAGGTGATATGGAAATTGAGTGGTTTTATCTGAAAATTTATTATTTAAGTAGCGGAAGCTTATATAGGACCCGGGCAACGGTGGGTTGATTTGTTCTAGTAGTATGTAAATGCCCAACCAGAGAAGAAAAAAGGGTACTTACGTATTATCGCAACCATGACAAAACGTAATTGATGTATCGTCCAATAAAGGTCCCGATCGATTCCAAGGACAACATGCAACAAAGTGATCTGTATGAGGACCCATGTTCGAGCGGGCTCGAACTGGTTGGGGGACGTACGCACCGCTGGGACTGTGTCGTCAGACAGGCCGGCTTCGCCGGACCAAGTCACAGAGCATACTAGACTCACTTCTGGGACTCGCTTCTGGGTTTTTCTCAACCAGTTCGAGCCCGCTCGAACGTGGGTCCTCATACAGATCACTTGGCTGCATGTTGTCACGGTCCTTGCGCCGTGCGACGGTCCCAGAAGCGAGTCTAGTATGCTCTGTGACTTGGTCCGGCGAAGCCGGCCTGTCTGACGACACAGTCCCAGCGGTGCATACGTCCCCCAACCAGTTCGAGCCCGCTCGAACATGGGTCCTCATACAGATCACTTTGTTGCATGTTGTCCTTGGAATCGATCGGGACCTTTATTGGACGATACATCAATTACGTTTTGTCATGGTTGCGATAATACGTAAGTACCGAAAAAAGTCCTATTTGCATCCCATGTTCTTCTGATATGATTAATTTTGCAGTATGACATCTCCCTTAACTATTTTTAATTTTGTATTCAACAGTACATCAGTTGTAAAATTTTCTACATCTATTACGAGTTATTTGATAATTTGGAAGAAACTACAACTTTTCTGTAAATTTTAATTGTTTTATTTACTTCACAGAGAACGAAAAAATTATCCACAGACCCAATAACTAAAATATCTGATATATCTAACACAAAACTTTACCAGAAAATGAATATATTTTGATATCCATAAACAAAAAATTAGAACTTCCTTATGACGCGAATTGGCTGAAAATAAATGGCCTTAGTTGACACCGATTAAAATAAATATACCTTTTCCATGGAAATCATTTAACACTTTTGAGAGATGTTACGCTCGTTGTGAGAAAAGTAAAATTTCTAATATCTCAAAAGCGGTTTGTGATAAATCCTAAATACATTTACAGTTTATTTCCAGTTAAAAGTACTTAAAGTATCTACCCAATTGATAAAATATATCAAATTTAACTTTTTTAATTTTTTAACATAGATAAAAAAAATTCAATGTTTGGACGACAGTACATCCTATAAATGATGCCATTTGCTTTTAAATTTAAAAAAAAAAATTCAATATTAAATCTCTATTTCTGTACATATATTGGTAACATTATTATTTTGTATTTAGGAATAAATATATGGAAAAGCCTTCTCTTGGTCCGATCTCACTGAAAATTGTTATGGTTAGGAATTAAAATAATCAGACGATACTTTGTTTAAATATTTCAATCTGTTCGAGAAATATTTTACTCCCAGATATTACTGAATTACTAGTTTATATGTAGTAAATCAATCCAAAAGTTTTATACAAATTTTAAATATACAACTATTTTACAAGAAAACTATATAAAATTCTGATAAAATAAATAATGTTCATTCTAAAATCAAGACTTTACAGCAATTAAAAATAATGTTGAAAAATAATATAAGAATTAAATTAAACATACTTTAATACCCTGTGCTAAATTATCTTAATTACAAATAATTAATTGAAGAATACATTCCCTTATACTGAGATATTATTCATCAACGCAAACTGAACAACTTCATTTCCAGAGGACCTACTCACATGAACCTTGCTTAGGAACATTCTGTTAGTCAGAAGGTCTTTCAAGGACGACCCCTCGGCTTCCAGGATGATATACAACACTGCCGTCAGGCATCTACCCAAAATGTTCTCCAGAACTGCAAAAGAGAGTCCGTAGACTGGACACCCTGATGTGTTAATTGCTTTGGGACAACTGACCGTTCCCATAAGTTCCTATCTCATTTGTATGGGAGTGAAAAAGACCCTCTGGACAAAAAGATGACCATGACATAGTGCTCACTCTCTGGGATTTTTTTTTTCTTTATAAAGGCACTCATTTTATGAGTTCAATGCTTGCAAATTTTGGAAGCCAAATAACAAACAATTATTTTTATTGCCTTGGGAAACAAAGAGGGCTCTTTATTGGAAACTGGTGCCTCGTAAAGGTTCTTCCCCTCCCTTCAAAATCGGGCAATTTACAGGAAGTATTTATTGCTGTGTTGATGGCATAGCATACAAGACATCTTCCTCGTATGCTACGGGCCCCCGTCTTTTTTTTCTTTTCACTTTTTTGCAACAAATGTGGAATCAAAGAAATAGAACAAGTTCCCTCACATGTCACATGTTTAATTGCTATAATTCTTTGGGTTTTATTTTATTGTTTCAAAAGACTTACGTTTGCTTTCCATTTATTCTATACTTGTAATTTTATAATTGCACAAAATATGCTATATTGTATCATAAAAGAATTATTATAAATTCATATGCATAAATAATACTGTGAAAAATATTTTCTCCAGGCACCTTCACGGGCCCCTATCGTTTGTCGGGCCCCAGTACCATAGTCCCAACTGACCCCCCCCCCCTTTGTGGGGGCCCTGCTTGAACCTTTTCTAGCCAATTTATCAGCCATCTCATTTCCTGGAATGCCCGAATGTCCAGGCACCTAGTAAAGTATGACTTTGTTGTTGCTAGCAATTTTACAAAGTGCAGTATAGCACTCCCAGACAAGGGATGACGTCATAGTAGACCCTAAAGCCATAAGAGCAGCCTGACTATCAGAGCAGATAAGTATTTGGTTGATATAAACCTAAGCAAGTTGTGCTTCTTTTTTCTGGTTATCTGGCTATAACTTTTGATAGAATACAGATAATTGAATAAATGTTATTGCATTACAATCTTGATTAAATTATCTCTCCATTGATATATAATTTTATGGTATTGGTAAAAAAAAAGTGGTGTTATGAGCGATCAAACCTCAAAAATAAACTTTTTCCAAAAGGTTTCCCCAATTTTGGTACTGCATATGTAGAACCGTGGAGAGAAAGAAAGAAAACAGTTTTTTTTAAAAATAGTTAAAATGAAATACACTGAATTCAAATTAATTTTTAATTAAAATGCATAAGTAGTCAACTGAAAATGAATAAATAAAGTTGTCAAAGATGCAACTCATGCACGAGTATCGCAAAAGTCAGTGTAAAAATGCATAAAAGAATCATGATGTTATACCAATGAGCGTTCTGATTGGCCAATAAGGCCAGAAACTGCATAATCTTTACAGTTGCAAAAGTTCATTCAAGATACAAGAAATTGTACTGTTCAACTTCCATTTTACAAGATGCAAGTTCACACAATAAGTTGACTGTTCAATTTATTGATTCAACTTCTTGCATCATGTACAGGTGCCTTTAGAGTAAAACTAAGTATGCTTATTTTACTGGAAATTAATTATAAATATGAACTATCAATTAATATATATCACAGCTAAATCTGAACATTTTGAGAAGGACTTAAAGCAGTTACACCAAAGTTTTTCATACAATTTTTTTAATATAAACAACAAGTTCATTCTATTACTATTCCATATTATCCAGCTTACTATTTAAAACTAACTGCTTTTACTGATCTGCCCAGACTCTTTTTGAAAAAACTTGAAGATGTCTTTAGTAAGCTTGCATACTACATAGTGAACACATGAGTGATCCTCTTCCTAAATGAATCCTTTAAAAATCTCTCTCAAGAATGCAACAAAATTAAATGAAGGCTCTCCTTATATCAGTCTACTAACCTAAAATAAAATTTCTGTACTAATGCCCTCTAATAACACACTTGATTTAAAAGTATTTCAAAAAAGAAAGTACATCACACATCCTCTTATCTCCTTCAAAATATTTTTAAATCTGTATTTAAATTATTCTATGCTCAATTTTTATTTAAAAATTTGCAGTCTGGGACACCCACTTTATAAAAAATCCAAAAAGCTCTGTAAATCTCTACATTTCTAGCTGTTAAATAAGTATATGACCCTTAAATTTTCTGTAAAGCAAGTATCAAGCAGGTGTACTGTACCAAAGTTTCTCAATTGAAAAATCACGTTACATGGAACATATGTATATGTTTTAAATTCCCCTAAATCAATGAATTGTGCCAGTTACTTTTTTTTAATTTAAAATAATCCATTTTGCTTCTGTTAAATAAGTATACAGATCAGAATATGAGTGGACTTTTTATGTTGGAATTTTAAAATCAATTACATCTTCTAACATCAACATTTTGACTTTTTTCAAAAATTTGGGAATTCATGTAACAAATTTTGTTCAAAACCCATTGAAAAGAGCATCTGTGATCTATTGAGGTCTGGCTTGATCTATGGCTGTACTCAACTTTATTGCTATATATTGCTTCGGTTTTCTGCTACACTGTGCTAATATGAACACACAAGCAGATATTATCTTTTATTATAAAAGATAAAGTTAAAAACAAATGTTGAAGATTATAAATATTATTAGAGCTGATCAAATTTCATACCATAAATAAGCTTACAGTTTAGTCAGAAAAAATGATCAATAAAGAATATTGGCTGTAGTGCCTGTACTTAGTGGTCACTAAGTATAGCAGCCATTTTTGTTTATAGAAATCAATTTTTATGCAAATAAAAACAAAGTAGGCATTAAATGCCTGCATTTCTCTTCTTACACATTATCTTAAAAATCCTCTTCAAAATTAGACTCCCTCCCCCACATACTGATGTATACAATTAAGATAAAAACAGTCATTTTAAAAATTAAGAGAATATGCAAGCTTATCCTGCAGAATAAACATTGCTTGCAATCGAAAGATCCAAGTTTGAATATACAATCGCATGACCAATATGACATCAAAATGCAGATGGTGCTGGGAAAAAAAAAAGAAATGCATCTTTTACCACAAATCATCTCCAAAGAGCTCCCCCTCCCCCCTCAAGTGATAATAAGATAAACCCCAGGTCAATGTGGCCGATTGAAGTGTAGGTACAAAACAGAATATGCTGCTTGATACTATGAAATTAAAGAAAATTGACTTGTGTTTTCAAGAGATAAAGAACAATATCTCATGCTGGCAAATTTTTAAGACCATACCTTGAAAAGTCTATGCTAGACATCATTATTTCAATGAAACTGTTGGAAAATTCTCTGATATTTTGAAATACTCATTTTTAAAAATCTGTATAAAAAACGATAGACTTTTTGGAAAATTGGGTTTCTAGAGGCAATGAAAAATTTATTTGGCTCCAGTTAAAAAACAATCAAGATCCTAACTTGATTTTTGACAGAGGAGATAGCTTTTTTACCTACCCCTTGTTTTAACACTCATTTTATAGGATTTTTACAAATATTTAAACATCTATTACATTTTTTGAATTTTTGAACATTTTGTGTACACTCTGGCATTACTAGCTACATTTAAAAAGTAAAATTACGAGGTTCTAGGCCAAGTAGGGGCTTTGGAATAAGGAGGTACACACATTTAAAGAAGAGAAATACATTGGAGGAAAGCCATCAAAAGTCATTTTAACTATTCTTGTGTGCACCAATATGAATGGTTCAGAGAAGAGGAAACTCACTGTGATTGGCAAATCTCAGAAGCCAAGATGTTTTAAAAATGTCAAAAGGCTACCTGTGACCACCTATAAACAAATAAAAAGGCATGGATGACTTCAGAAATTTTTTATGCATTTCAACAATGGGACAAGGGATTGTTTACTCAAAAGAGTAAAATTCTGTACAGCCCAAACCAATGACAAAAATCTTAAATGTATTAAGCTAATTTTACTTCCCCTAATACAATATCTGTACTGCAACCTGTTGATCAGAGTGTGATACATAGCATGAAATCTCACAGAAAACAGTTGGTTTTACACACTTTGGAATGTTATGAAAAAATATGGTTTATAACCTATCTCTTCTGGATGCAACTGTTTTATTGGAAAAGTCTTGGAGGCTGGTCAACGATTCAAAACTGTTTCCAACATTCTGGATGATACTATGATACTCATGCATTTGTATTGGTGAGATATTTATCTTAATGAACTACAGATGCATACAAGCATTTCAAACTGAAACATTTTATTTACTTGATTGCACTAGCTGTTTGTTCTAACATTTTCAACATATTTTTCCCATTATTGGCATTGATATATTGGGGTCCCAATGATTTATCAATTCATCTGGAGCAGTGCAACATGGTTTTGTAATATAAACTAATAGGGTGTGTCTCACATATTCTGTTTATGCTATAATTTAGTAAGGGTTCACATTATGATTTTAGTTTAATGACTGCATTGGTGGAATATTGGAATGCAAGATTATATTTTGTTTTAGGTTTGGGTTTTAAAAGGATAAATTGGTAGTTGAATTATAAAGTTATTTCAAATAAAAGAATGGCTAGGCCAAGACTTCTCCTGCCAGTGAAAAAATACACTCTGTTGCAAGAAAATATATGTACCCATAAAAAATTGAGCTACATAGCCATGAAACTTAGCATGCAAATGTAGAGTTACATAAATGATTAAACTCTCAGTGCCAATGATGTTATAAGGGCTCATGCAATACATATGAGAACAATCCATTGTGTACCATTTTAAGTGACCGGTGTTTTTCCCCACGGGCAAATTGGAACTGGATTTTCTTTTGATAATGCAAGTTGTGTACAAAGATGACTTTGAGACATACTCAACAGCACTACAAATAATTGTTGAATTTAAAGGTTGCATCATAGGCCTAAGGGAAGCTGGTTGGTCTAACAGAAGTATCAGTTGCCATCTTGGTCAGAGCAATATTGTAGTTGCTCAGTGTTAGCAACAGTGGATCAGAAAAGGCACATATAACTGTCGCAGAGGCTCAGGATGCTCCAGATACACAACTGCCAGAGAGGATCGCACAGTTAGAAGAGGAGCCACATCCACATCAATGGCATCACTATCAGCCATTTGAAGACATTTGCCATCCACCATGCATTTTGTTTCAAGGGATACTATTCCAAGGTGACTGGCAGAAGGTAGAATAGTTGATGTCTATTACGGCAATTACCGCTTACCCATCATCATAGGCAGAATTGTCTGGATTGGTGTCAAGATCGGTCAGCCTGGAGGCATATTGTCTTCAGCAATGAAACCCGCTTCTCTCTCAATGCTGGTAACAGCCACAAATGTATGTGGAGGAGGACCAGCTTTCCGATCCCTCATTTGTTGTCGAGCAGCACACGGCCATTAGACATAGTGTAATAGTCTGGAGAGCCACCTCGTGGGATAGCCACTTTCCTCTAATTGTGCTGCAAGCCAATCTGATAGCTCACTTGTACTTTGGCAATATTCTGCCTATGCTGTCAAGCCACCCAGGTTTCATTTACGAACAAGACAACACTCAACCATATACTGCACAATTTTCTCAACAATGTCTTTGGGAATTTGATACCCTCCTATGGCCATCTAGGTCTCCAGACATATCACCAATAGAACATGTCTAGGACATGCTGGGATAGCAATTGCAGCCTTCTCAGAATACCACTGAATTAGATGACCAGTTACAACATTTGTGGCAGAATCTTCCACAGAGGGACATAAGCAACTTAATTGACTCTATCATCATCATCATCACTCATGTCAAGTGGCATATAAGGCCTTCAGCTTGCGTCGTGTTGCCACCCTGGTCGATCCTGTGCCACAGTCCTTGCTTCTGACCAACTCGCCTATCCCATCAAATTTCTCTCCAGCTCCACCAGTCTCCTCCAATTTAGCTTGGTTCGACCCCGAGATCTTTTTCCTTCAGGCACCCAAGTAAGTGCCACAGCAGGGATGTTATGCTGCGGCATTCTTAAGACATGTCCAGTCCATTTCCATCTACATTTTTTTATTCCCATCTCAATTGCTTCTTGTCCAGTACTTGTAGAGTTCAGTGTTAGTAACAACATAAGGCCAAAATACTCCCAAAATTTCCCTCAGACATTTAACTTGTTGCATTGGCCCCTTGTTAATTTCCATGCTTTGGCTCCATATAATAAAACGCTTTTCACTAAGAATTAAAAAGGTTGACTTTGGTTTTTAAATTAAGGTTAATAGTTCTCCATATTTTATTTAGTTTTCTAAAACAATTCTGAGCTTTTGCAATTCTTATTTTGATTTCTTCATCTGTTCCACCCTCCTTGTTCACTAGTATATCAAGGTAAGTGAGGCTATTTACATCTTCAATTGATTCATAATCTAATTTTATATTTTCAGAAGTTTTTTCATTAATTCTTAAGACATTTGTTTTACTTTTATTGATTCATAAACCAGTAGTTTTAGCAAAATTGTTAAGGCCATTAGTTTTCTGTTGTAGATCACAAAATCTAGAGGCCAAAAGAACAATGTCATCTGCAAAATCTAAATCTTCTAAACTGATGTAAATTTCTACCTAATGCCTCTTCTCATCTTTGATGGTGTTTTTCATGAACCAGTCAACAACTATATTAAATAATAAACCTGACATCACACATACTTGCTTTACACCTGATTTAATTTGGACGGACTCTTGTCAGTTTTCCATTTACTTCAACACAGCAACTGTTGCTTCAATATTCTTTACACATTTATTTATAACAATATTTATTTATAATTTATTTATAATAATAATATTTATAACAAATAATGTTAATAATTTTTTGTGGGATTCCATAACTATCAAGTACCTTTCACAACATATCTCTGTCAATGGTATCAAATGCTTTTCTAAAATCAATGAAATTTAAATATAAAGGTGCATTATGTTTTGTGCTTTGCTCAATGTTGTTTCTCAAAGTAAAAATATGTTGAGTTATTCCAGATCCACTTCAAAATCCTGCTTGCTCCTCTCTCAAAACCTTTTCAATTTCATTCTTTAATCTGTTGACCAAGACTCTTACAAAAACTTTAGCTGGAATAGACATTAAAGTGATACCTCTCCAGTTCTCACATAAAGAAAGATCTCCTTTCTTATGTATTTTAATTATTGTTGCTTCTTTCCATTTTTCTGGCACTTTCTCAGTTTTCCAGATAAGAATTTACTCTATACCACACTGAATATCATCTTGTTCGCTATATTCTTATTGCTACCATTTCTTAATATAACTGCTCCCAAATTCTAATCATTCGCATATTTTCCCAAATGATACATACATGCCAAGTTTTGTGGTTGTCGCTCAATTTCTTATTGGTACATATATGTTTTTACAATAGAGTGTATACTATAACAATAAATGAACTGGGTAGTAATGCAAGAAATGTAGATAGTGACTACAAGTGGTAAAAGAAAGAAATCATACAAAGTTTATGAATGGAAAGATTGCAATGTTGGTCTGTGCATGGATCAATACTTTGAAATATGCCATATGCAAAAAGTAATAATTAGTTAAAATAGCAACACTGTTTTCCAATATTCAGGGTGAATTGCACCTAATCTGCCAAATGAAAGGGGTGATAGAAGAGCCCATGTGCAGTATAAAACACCATAGCAACTCTGTCCCCTGTCTCTAATACTGTTTCCGAGTTATGGTGGATAGAAGGAACGTGCATCAAGTCTGAAAAAACCCAAATTTGTGAGGTTTTTGAAAGATCTACATGCAAAATAAGCACATAATTGGAAAGAGCAGAAAAAATCCTATAAGATGACACCATTTCCATCAGGATATCTGGATTTAACACTCGTGAGGTGCCATGCTCGACCCTCATTTTAATTTCCATATGTTCCATATATGCACAATCGTTTCGTTTGCAGCATGGTCGTAGAATGTCTACTTCGATGAACGCCGATTTCAGTGATGTATTGCAAACAAAAAGCTAAATTTCTCCTGAACTAAAACACCCATATGGTTTATTGTAGGCTCATTCGAAAGCTGATGGAATGGAAAAGTTTTTGGTAAATTTGAAAGATTGTAGTTAGAAGGGTTTTTGCAATATATCCAGTTACAGATTTTAGCAACATTTAGATTTTGACGTTCTCCAATGTTTCAGCACTTGTAGCTCGTCATTAAATCCAGATATCCTGATGGAAATGGTGTCATTTTATAGGATTTTTTCTGCTCTTTACAATTATGTGCTTATTTTACGTGTAGACCTTTCAGAAAACTCACAAATTTGGGTTTTTTCAAACTTGATGCACTTTTCTTCTATCCACCATAACTCATAAATGGTTAGAGATAGAACAGGGTTGTATAGTGTTATATTTTGCACATGGGCTCTTCTGTCACCCCCTTTCGTTTGGAAGATTAGGTGCAATTCACCCTGTATATATAATTATACATAATCTCGATTAGTTATAAAAAGTTTTGAACATAATCATATGGATATTTTTCTTGCAGAACTGACAACTAAATTTTATCAAGATGAGTAATAACTTTTAGTCAAATATATGGAGTTTCATATTTCAAAATGAGAAAATTTGTAAGAAATATATTCATCAAATGGAAAATAAGCTTATAATTTATTCCTGAAAAAAAAAAAAAAATGTTGTGATGGAGGATTTTATTCATTAATTTATTTTGGGAGTTAGGCTTAGTGTGAAAATTTTGCAGTTTTATAGAAGCAGTTCGCAAGGGAAGCACTCTGCCCTTTGGGTCATAGCAGCCCTGGACTGCCACTATTTGCAAAGGTTATGATCCCATCTGAACCCTCTCTTTTTACCTGATATTTTTGAAAAAATGCACATTCTCTATACAAGGTGTCTGCTACCTACTGTCTGTGAACTTTTATTTAATGATCTTTAGAAAGTCCATAAAATTAGACTTCATCATTACTTGAAATGGTATTTTGAATAAAAATTCTTCAATTTCTATTCTTAAATTTTTATTCAATTGGAATCTCTTCCTTCAAAATTTATAAAACTGTATGTAGGAGCACTTGAAATACCATCATTTAAATAAATTATCTGGAATGTGATTTTCAATTTAACCCACCAGAAGAAACAGAAATATATTTTAAAGTTCCTCACTAAGGTAGTTAAAATGCTCTGTAAGAGATTTAGTCCCCTATAAACATAATGATTTATTATTAGCAATTCCTTTATTTCCTTCCAATTATACCCATGAGGGAACGCCTGCTATCTGCTCTTACATGACAGGTTTCTAACAACCATAGATACACTTTAAGATTTATTTTATAACTTTGTAAAGGATAGTTACAAAATATCACCTATAGAGGTTGGATAGAAAGTGGTTTTGGAATAAAACTCATTTTGAATGTGATTATTCTTTTTAATAACTCTCTTTTGCAGTTCCATATAAGCTAATTAAGTTTAGGCATATAAACTATAAAAGACAAATAACTTAGAATGGAAATGCATGTTTGTGTAAGACTTCACACTCTAAATATGTGAATTTTTTGTTAATACTCTATTAACTTCAGTTAAACAATTTTTGTTTTTTGTCCTATGTTTAATACTATATTAGACCACATACTTTTTTCATTTTTGTTATTTTTAAAGCTGACTTCAAATAATTTAAAGTTCAAAGGTAAAAATGCAAGTATTAAATTTGTAATTTATATTTTGTTTAACTCAGAAGTCAATGTAAATGAAAACATTGAACATAAACTATGAGAAAAGTCACATATAATTTCCAAAAGCTTATTCACTTATTATTTTATGTATTTATTTATCATATGAATTCTCGGGAGCTTCTCATCGAGTGCTCTTGGGAAAAAAACTATGTATACCTAAGCTACTAGATAAAAGGCTATAAACTTCTCTATACTAAATACAAAAGTAATAATGAATTTATTAATCAATACCATTTTAATAATTTAAAATTCTTATGAACTATAGAAGTAGTATTAATGTTAATAAAAAATAAGTATTTTTTAACAATAATGCTCATTAAAATATTGTTTATAATTTTTTTAAATAAGCAATACTGATGGGGCATAAAATTTGAACTACATTTTTATATGCATACATTCATTTGTGTACTTTATCAATTATTTCCTGTTTATCATTTTGTCCAGTACCTTCTGTTATGTTGTTGTTGAGACCCAGACCGTCCGACCTACCAAAAAGGTGTAAGGTAACTGTTTGGACGGCTGGGAAGTGCCACCCAATTTAGACAGGAACCCAGTGGGGGATGCATCCACAGGGACCGTACCCTCCTTCCCCTACCACCAATCTCTCGGAAGGACTTACGGACCCACATGTTTAACGTGATCATACTCCGCATGAACACGGCACCTTCTGTTATGTAAAAAAGTTTTAAAAAGTGGAAAAAAAATGACAACCAGTTACATTATAACTTACTTAAAGACTACCATTTTGAATAAATAATGCTCAATAATCATTCTTACTTATATTTTTCAAAGTTAAGTCATATTTCAAGAAGCTTTATTAAATTTACAAAACATGTGTACAGTAGAGTGCCAATTATCCAAACTCCAATTAATCAAACTGTCCAATTATCCGAACACCCTATCTCACTCAAACATTTTTTTTTTTTAGATTTAGCATGCGAAATCAAAAATATTTCCCCAATCAGTGTATCATTGGGAGCAGTAACGAGAGAATAAGGGCTTGGAAAAAAGGGGTGAAATCAAAGTCAAGACAACGGAATTCCTGTTTATCTTACTCCATCCCCCTTCGCCATGGACTCTTCCTTTGTCCCCTTCGCAATGGAACTTTCCATTGAGTGACAGGTTTCTTGGAAAAGTTGATTATTGCACTCGCAATCTGTTATATATATATATATATATACATACAGTCTGGTTCATTTCATTAAGAACTAAGGTGAAAATAAGATGTCTGGGAAGCAAAAAAGGGTTGTTCTTTCGTTAGGGGAAAAAGCAAAGATATTGAAGAGACTTAAAAATGGCAAAGCAGGAACAAAATTAGCATTGGAGTATGGTGTAGGAAAATCTACGATATCAAAAATTAAAAAGAATTGAGATTCCATTATAAATTTTGTAACGGTACTTGAAAGTGAGCAAGGAAGCTTAGAATGAAAATCTATGATAGGATCTTTCGACGATAAAGCTTTGTACATGTGGTTTTTACAAAAACGCTCATTTGGTTTACTAATTTCTGGACCCCAATTGTGTGAGAAGGCACTGTTTTTTCAATGAAAAACTGAATGGAGAAAATACATTTTAAGCAAGTTCTGGGTGGCTTCGAAATTTCAAGTTACGTCATGGTATATGAGAAATTGGATTACATGGTGAAAAATTATCAACATCTATGGTGGTCACTACGAATTTCGGAAAAGAATTTAAAGAAATTATTGAATCAAAAAAATATGAAGAATTCATTTAGAATGCAGATGAGACTGGACTTTTCTGGAGATCTCTACCACGATAAACATTAACATCTGGAATTGAAAAAAGTGCTTCTGGGACTAAATTAAGTAAGGAAAGAATAACAATTCTCGTGTGTACAAATGCAACAGGAAACCATCGATTGCCATTGTTCGTGATAGGAAAATCAAAAAAACCTCGAGCCCTCCAAAATGTGAACACTTTGCCAGTTATTTACACTTCTCAAAAAAAGGCTTGGATGACTACAGAAGTTTTCATTATTTGGTACGATAAAACTTTCATTCCTAAAGTTAAAGAGCATCAAAAAAATTTGAAGAAAACAGGTAGAGTGCTATTGATTCTAGATAATGCACCTTCACATCCATGTGTAAATGAACTTGAACGTGAAAATGGAAAGTTTTGGGTATTGTTCATGCCACCTAATGTTACATGTTGAAGACCCAGACCGTCCGACTCATCCGAAGACTTGAGCAACCATTTGGACGGCCGGACCTAATGTTATATGTGTAATACAACCCATGGATCAAAGTGTGATAGAGACATTCAAAAGACTTTATAGAAAGCAAATGTTAAGAAAACTCCTTTTATCAGAAGAAACAGAAGAGCCTGATTCACAACATACCAAAAAAGTTGATTTAAAAGATTGTTGTATGATGGCTGCTGATTCCTGGAATCTAGTAAAATCCTCAACATTAAAGAAGTCTTGGAATAAAATTTTAAATAGTAAAGAAAAACTGATAATGGATCTGAAAAATCTGGTAGTGAAATGAGGAATGTAAAACAATGAAGGAGATGGGAAGAATCCTAAGTTACGAAGAAAATGAAATTAACGAGTGGTTAAATAGTGATGCAGATGACCCTGGATATCAGATTTTAAATGATGATGAGATTGTGGATGAGATTCAAGATGAAAAAGAAATTGAGGAAAATGAAAACGAATGCTCTGAAACGAATGCTCTGAAAATGATCCAGGTCCATCACATAATGAAGCCTTTGAATGTTTGGAAACAGCTATGAAATGGCTCGAACAACAGGAGAACGCTGATCCTATTCAACTAACGTATTTAAGAAGAATTCGTGATATGGCAGCATTGAAAAGAATGTCTTTTTTGAAGCAAAAAACAATCGAAAGCTTTATTGCTTAAATTTTAATCAGAAAATGATAAAAAGAGAAAAAAAAAATTAAAAATCATAAAAAAGTAAAAAAAAAATTAAAAATCATAAAAAAGTAAAAAAAAAATTAAAAATCATAAAAAAGTAAAAAAAAAATTAAAAGATGAAAAAGACAAGAAAAGTTAAAAAAAAAAAAAAAAAACTAACAGCTGCCAGTCAGTTCTAAGTCTGGGTAAAGTGTGAAGGAAAATTGTGCACACACAGTATATTTTTTAATCTACCCATCCACTACTAAATTTGATAAAAACATACATTTGCTGTATTAAGAAAACCGAAAACCGTTATATATAAAAAATATATATTTCAACTGTTTTGGTATAGTCAGGAACATCCCTTAAGTTGCCTATCCAATTATCTGAACTTTCACTTATCAGAACTAGGGACGGTCCCGACAGGTTTGGATAATCGGCGCGCTACTGTATTTCAAAGCTTATGAATAAGCAAAATTATTTTGTTTTTGTTACAAAATTATTGTCAAAAATATTAAAAGAAGGAATTATCTTATGAGACTTTTCAGATGAAAATAAGATGGACCAAATAACAGGAAATGAAACTTTAAAATTAATAAATTTGTATTATTATTCCAATTGCAAAGAAGCTACCAAAGTGCATTAAATATAATATACACTTTACAGAGAAATTGTGTCATTTATAGTTTTACTATTTAAATGTATGAATTAACTGTAGCTTGAGTGTTCCCAAATCTAGCATACCACTAAAACCATACTATTAAACTATTTACTACTAAAACTATGCATAATATCAAACCATTCAAATAACTTCCAGAAAAGCTAGACATGGAATGCAGCAAAAATTTTAAGTGTCTAAAAATTTAATTTCAGTGTTTTCCTAGCACACATGGAAGCTATGGATAGCTCAGACCTGGCAGACTGTATTATATAGTTTGTGTGTGGCACTTTTCTTTCTCTGTATACATTTTGCAATTTTTATACATATTTCTTTCATTGTGGTAATTATGCCACTACAGTCTTTGTTTTGGATTGAAAATTTAGTACTTCAATGGTATTTATAAACTTTTATGTAACCAAGAACATATAAAAATATCTATTGTATTTTCATATCTAAAATTAATTTTAATTAAAGCATTTCTAAAAGTAACCTAAAATGATTACTATCTGTAAAGCTTACAATATGACTTAAATGATTACTATCTGTAAAGCTTACAATGTGACTCACCAATAAAAATTCGAATTATTTCAATTCCTGTAAGAATGAATAAGAGGGCAAGCTCCGAAAGAAAGTTTCCAACAGGATATAAATAATAAAATCCTACAAGAATAAAAAATATATAAATGAAAACATGTTACATTTTAAAATAAACAGCTTTAAATGAATGTTTGATTTTAAATGCTGTAAAGTACAAAATTATGTAATAAGGCACTGGATAGCTAAAATAAGGTGTTATTGACACTAGGTAATTTTCTATCTACATGTGTATCAGTTTTAACATGTTAAACTATGAGAAAACAATGTTGGGACTCTATTATCTCTGTGGAATTGTTTAGTACTGATATTTGCAAAACACCAGCATTGAAATTAGGAAGGTTTTTGGGTTTCATAAGAAAATTATAATCAAATTAGAAATATTTGCAATATTTAAGAAATTTTTAACATAAATATAAAAAAAAATCCCTATAATGTATCAAATTTTTAAAAAACACAGATATTTATTTATTTTTTGTTTCAGAAAACATAGCAGAAATAAATCCAAAAACCAATCCTTCCAGAATCTGAGCACTTTCCCTTTAAGTTAACGTCTAAAAATTAGTTTCAATTTACAATATATAAGTTTGTTTTCCTTTTAAGTAAAATAAGTGTTTTCTATAATTATTTCATAAATAAACTTTTGAAAGTAAGTGAGTTTGCTGATGCAGATAAGCATTTATTAAGCAGTTACTGACAATCTGGGTTGTTCGCACTCATTGAAGTAGCTATTGACAGTGCTTGTTACCATTATCCAATATGTAACAAATTATTTTCAAAGTTACATATATCTAGTTTCTGCCATAGTGTATCAGTGTTCAACATACTGTATATTACTCAAAATTAAAAATAATTGCAATTAATTTATTAAACAAATAAAGCATCTTTCCTGGAACTAAAGAATTGTCTGTACAAAATGTAACAAAGAATATTTCAATGAAATATTTATTTCAAAAACACTATTACTTTTATCTCACATGAGATAATAAATGTAGCAAACAAAATGAAGACAAATTAAATTTCTAACATAAGGGCTTATCTATTAATAAAAATTTTGTTATTTTGAAATTAATAAAACCTAAATGGACTAAAATATATATGTTTATTGAACAATTTGCTATCTTCTTTATGCACAAATATGAGAAAATAGTCAAATCTCTCATCAACCTGATAATTTAAGTTAATTACCTATATACTATTCTTGATTTGACGGAACATTTTTAAGGGGCTAATAACACGGTGACTTACTAATTATTTTAAACAAGATTGAAATTAAAGTCAAATTGAATCCACAAGTCAAATTATGCTGAAAGTTAAATTTGTTCAATATAAAACTCTATTAAAATTATATTCAGATAGGTGTTCAAAATTTTAATTTTCAATTCAAGTCACTTCAAAATGATTACACTAACACTAAAAATGATAACATTTTGGTGCATACAATATGTAGTAAAAAGAAAAGAATGAAAACTCTTAAAACCTGTGTCTACCCAGCCCCAGAAAATACAGAAATTTTGATTTATATCGAAAACCATATTCCATCACAAATAATGGATTTCTTTGAGAAAAGTATTTGTTTGACAGTTTTATTTTTATGCGGTATAGAAAAGAAAATGTAACTGTCTTAATCAGAATGTTAAAATTGCCAGTAAACAATTAGGCAAGTTAATTTTTAATGTCCTGAACCCTGAGAAAAATTCTTATTTTGCTTTTGAATTGGATAATCAGTAATTCAGTTAATGATTAATTAGTACCTAGTTAACTGTGGTATGATGTATTCTCTAGAAATGTGGGCTTTTCTTAAGATGTAAGAATGCGTCTGAATTTCTGGATAACTAATACTTTATTGAAAGCAACAATAATTGCAAACAGGAACAAGATACAATCTAGCCATCTAACAAAGTCACAAAATAACTGTCAAATACAATAAATCAGTAATTAAATGCTCGACTAATTCATAAACAGGAATATCATATTCTGCAAACACTGACAAATTCACAATTCACTTTTACTTGTATCACCCCAACTGTTATTAACTCAATAATAACCAGTTTATATACCCTCTGTGAAAAATCTCAAAAAACCCAGTTAACTCGTAAAATTCTACTCCATTCACTTTGTTTCTAAAAATTTCTAAAACTCACCAAATTAGTGACATTTTGCCAAATTTGTCGACAAGATCAAGTGACTTGGGCTTTCAATTAATAGCAATGGTTGCCTGTGAATGTTGTTTTTCAGTGATGAAAGGCTTAACACAGGAAAAGTGATATAAGGTTTCTGTAACAACTGGGTATTCAATGAAATAATTTTTGAATACTGTATATACTCAAATAAGTTGCCACGCCTACTTTCAAGAAGTAAAATCAGAAAAAACAAAAAACTCACGCATAAGTCGATCCCGGAATGAGAAAAAAAATTTTCATTAAACTTATTCAAAAAATTTTATATATATATATATATATATATATATATATATATATATATATATATATATATATATATATATATATATATGAATCTTTATATGAAAACAAAAAAAAAATATATATATATATATACAGGGTGTCCAGTGCTATCGGTGCCCAATGCCTATTTCCTCAACCATTAGTCACAGAGATACATACACTTTCAATTGCAAAAATGTTTTAAATTTTAAAATCTATTATCTTAGGACCATAATAAAACTTATATTTCGTATTTTTTTCAGAAATGTATTTATTGATTTAAACAGTTTCTAAGATAATAGATTTTAAAATTTAAAACATTTTTGCAACTGGAAGTACATCTTTGTGACTAACGGTTGAGGAAATAGCCATTGGGCACAGATGGCACTGGACACCCTGTATATATATAAATAATAATAAATTTAATTTGCATGAAAAAACTTCATTGGTATCGGATAAACAATATCCAGTTTTCCAAGATTTCCATCCTTAGTTTCCATTGGTAAACTGGAACTTATTTCTGCGAAAGAAGTCACTTTCAACTTAAATGCCATATTATTGACCATTTGCATGTGATGTCACCATCAGCAAATCAACTTCCTGTTGAACAGAAAGATGATTTTCCCCATTTAGCCATCCCATATTAGAGTATGCTCTTCTTGCTATTCTAGGTTTTCTTTTTTGATTTTAGGAAGCAAATATGGATCTATATCCAAACGTCTTTCATTCAATTTCTCTATATACCTTTCTCAAAGACGTACATTCACATTTTTAACATATTTACTAACGATATGATGATTGGGTCCATTATCATATCAACATTTGTTTATCCAAGATGGCAATATGCACAACTATATGTCACATTGTAATGTATATGCATCTACTAACGATATGATGATTGGGTCCATTATCATATCAACATTTGTTTATCCAAGATGGCAATATGCACAACTATGATGTCATATTGTAATGTATATGCAAATGGTCAATAAGCTTCTGTTTTACACAATCCATGTTAGAGAGTGTGTGGCTCTGAAAAAGTCATTTTTCGTCAGACGATAAATCAGCCATAATTAGAGAAGCGAGAGAAAAACACATTCAACAAGCAGGAGAGAACAAGCAGGATGTAACAGTGGCTGTAATGTGGTTGCATTCAGTCCGGTCATGATGCAATAATCTGGCAGTCGAGAGGGTGGAACTTAATATGCACATTTGTGACCATGCTGGGGGTACACAAAGTTAAGAGTCTTCAAGTGCACAGAAATTCAGGAGAGGAGGTAATGATTGTGTAATTACTACCACATCAGTGGTTTTTTTTCTGTGCAGATAGATTGCATCGTGCAAAGAATTTTTTGACTTTTTTTTAGGTTTCAATTCAACCGTCTTCCCCAATTTGAAGTTATGTCCCAAATTTCTCGACTTATACACGACTATATATGGTAATTAATAAATCTATGTTTTGAATTTCAGAAATAACAGCAAAAGAATTGCTTCAGGTAATTATCCAGTGTAAAACCTAATTTCCATTAACCATATATTTGGTAAACCATATTTTGAAAAATGTTATCAGGATTTGCAACTGGTTGAAAGACTCCGAAAGTAATAAAGGACTGACACAGAAAATATATAATGAAAATATTTCCTTTAGCCTCCTTAGAAACTGAAAGTAGTTGCTTACAACTTCATTTTAGTAACCATTTTAGCAGCCCACAACTTCATTTTAGAAGCGTAAATTAAAATAACATTAATAATAATGGCATTAAAAATCTGGTTCAATAAAAATTGCAAATTTTTGCACTTTTTCATAAAAATTATAAATTCTAGCACTTTTTAAAAAAAAAATCCCAAATGTTAGTGTTTTTTCAAAAATCCAAAATTTTAAAGCTTGTTTTAAAAACTCATGAATTTTAGCGTTCTTTTCTAAAAATCGCTAATTTTAACAAGTTTTCACAAAATTTGCAAATTTTGGCACTGTTTTATGAAAATCGTAAATTTTTCATCTTATCAAAAAAATTGTGCGTTTCAATGTCTTAAAAATCTCCAATATTAACGCTATTTTATAAAATTCGCAAATTTGGCCATTATTTTGTAAAAATTACAAATTTTAGCATTTTCTTGTAAAAATCACAAAGTTTAGTGTTTTCCATAAAAATTGCAAATTTTAACAAATTTCTATAAAAAATACCAAATTTTAGAATATTTCCTGAAAATCACAAATTTAGCACTTTTTTTAAAAAAAATTGTAAATTTTAGCACTTTTTTACTAAAGATCGACAATTTGAGTGCTATTTAAAAAAAGTTATGAATTTAAACATGCAAGCTAATTTTTAAATTGTCAATTTTGTGCTTATATCACAAATTTGTGATATAAGTACAAAATTATTGCACAAATATATATTTGTGAAAAAAGCACAAAATTATTTTTGTGCTTATATCACATTTATATCACAAATTGGAGAAATCTGTTTCAAATGTTTTGAAATTAAAAAAATTATTTTTATTCTGAAATAATATAAATAGCCCCACTCTCTGCCATGGAGGCGAAAATGTTTTTTTTTTTTTATGTTGTACAAAATACATCCTCTGATTGGCTGGCTAGTGTTATGTCATGTGTCATTAAGCAATTATTGATTGTATTGGATTGGAAGAATAAGCTTGAAAAGCTAAACAGGAAACTAAATCTGGTTTTTGTTTGAATTTTTTTAAAAAATAGTCACCAAAGTAAAAAAAAAGTTGCCACTTGCATAACATTAGTAGCTTATTGGCACATTTTAGCTTAAAATAGTCATCACAGCTGTCTTGCATAAAAAATAGTGGCCTGTGACAGCCCTTATATGTTATTAATCTTTCTAAATAATTTTTTTAAAATAAAACTACACAGACAAAACTCAGCTAACTAAAGAATGATACAATATCGTCCTTAAACAGTATGACATTTATTTATTACACTGTCAATGTATTATTAAATTTAACTGTACACAAGGAATTCCAATTTTAAGTGGTACATATAACTAATATAAAGACATATATTGTAATTTTCAGGGTAAGAGTTCCAGCTAATGATTTTAAAAGTTTGATTTTCTGAATTTTTCATAGCTTGATACCATTATTTTCATAGCTTGATACCATTATTTAAAAAAAAAAACTATAACAGATCGAAAATCTATTTATAGAAAAAATACTTTAGTGCATGGGAGTTTAAAAAACACAGTATAAAAATCACAGTATATTTTAGGTATGTCACTTATACTATTAGACCAGAAATTATAGTATTACGGATAATATAAAACAAAAATCAAATTACTTTTGAAAACCAATAGCAAAGTTTCCAGGATGATATAAAGCAAAAAATACCACCATCCTAACTCAAGAAAAATCTGATATGTTAGTGATGAAAACTATAAGACAATTAAGGTAAGTAACAAAGATAACAAACCAAAATATTAACAAATTATGTATATCATATAAACTAGGCATATAAAATAATTGACATAAAGATTAAATTCTTTCAAAGAAGCACTTAAATGAATTTACATTAGGCCTCTTTGGGACATAGATTGTGATTGGCTATACAGTGGTTCTTTTTGTTTTATGTATCTGAACTTTAGCATTAAAATAAAATTTACCAAGGTGTCTCCACCAGGTGGGGACCCTAGAAGGGTTCTGAAAAAATAATATTTAATAATTATATTTATTAATTATAATTACATAAAATATATAATAATTATTAAGACATTTGAAATGGATTATGTTTTATCTTATGCGGGGGGTGTTCAATGTATATGAAGTAAGTGTTTGGTAAAGTTAGAATTATAAAAAAATATATAAATCAATAACTGAAAGTGTGTCGAGGTGCACCCACTCTCCCCCAGATCAGTTTTCAATATATTTTAGAAATGATTCTAATTATTTTATGGAATTTTTAAAAATTCCATATTTTAGCATTTGTGATTGATAAAAAACAGTGGTAGCAGTGGGGTGGGGGGATCCCTAAATTGAATGAGCTAGAAATTTAGGACTATTTCTATATAATATACGAGGCATGTTTTTTAAGTAAGTACCGTTTTGGAATTAAAAAAGACGTGCAAAGATATCGCAATAATTTTATTTCTACATGAAAGCCTGTACCTTAATCTACTTTTCTACATAATTTCCGTGAATATTGAGGCACTTGTCATAACGTGGCACCAGTTTTTGAATACCCTCCTCATAAAATTCTGCCGCCTGACTTGTTAACCACTGTATCACAACTGTTTTGACTTCGTTATCGTCTTGAAGACGCTGACCACCCAGGTGTTTCTTCAAGTGCAGGAACAAATGGTAGTCGCTGGGCGCCAGATCAGGGCTGTATGGAGGATGATCTAGAGTTTCCCATTTAAAAGATTTGATGAGATCTTTGGTCCGATTAGCCACATGTGGACGGGCATTGTCATGCAGCAAAACGATACCCTTACTCAACTTGCCACGTCTTTTGTTCTGGATTGCACGACGCAGATTGTTCAATGTCTCACAATAAGACGCTGCATTGATTGTCTCATTACGAGGCAGAAACTCCACTAGCAATACTCCTTTTTTGTCCCAAAAAACTGTGCACATGATTTTCCGGGCAGAAATTGTTTGCTTAAACTTCACTCTTTTGGGTGATGATGAATGTCACAATGCGATACAAAACACTACGAGAATATTGAGGAAACCAGTCGCACATTGATGAAATTGTAAAGCGTCTGTTTTCTCTCACCTTTTCTTCCACTTTCTGCACCAAATCTTCATTAAAGACCGAAGGACGCCCACTCCGTTCTTCATCATGCACATTTGTGCGGCCATCTTTAAATGCTCTCACCCATTTCCTTACCATTCCATCACTCATAATGTTTTGTCCGTAAACTTCACAGATCTCACGATGAATATCGATCGGTTTTACGCCTTTAGCACTAAGAAATCGTATAACAGCCCGTACTTCACAATCGGCGGGACTCACAATTGTCGGAGGCATCTTAAACACTCAGTAAACAACGTATACAATGAAGAATCAGACTGTAATGGCGTCAGTGCGTAGACAAGAGATGTAGGTAACCAGCGCGCATACGCGGAACGCCGACCGTAGCGCTGCGGCGGCGAAATCGCAAAACGGTACTTACATAAAAAACATGCCTCGTATATATAAATTATTCTATATTATATAAATTTTCCTGAAAAAACATATAGATAGCATCTACTAATACTGTTGGTAGTTGGTGACACTTAGTGACACAGAGAAATGATATTTGGTGCTCAAGTCAATTTTTTGATAAAATAAACAGAAACATATTATTTTTCTAAAATATCCATTACAGGAGGTGCTCCATACCAAGATGTTCAAAACGCGAAATAATAGAAAAACATACTTTGTGATAAGATAGAGACTTTAAATTTGTCATAGAGGTAGATAGTTGAAAGAAGAATGTATACAATTTCAGTTTTTTAGTATTATGTACTTTAGGGGTACCACACACCCAAATATTCAATTTACAAAAAAAAAAAAAAAAAAAAAAAAAAAGAAAGAGAGAGAGAGAGAGAGAAACACCTCTTTTTAAGTGAGATAAAGAGTTGCAATGTAGTATATGGGTCAACTATTTGATAAAATCTACAGTATAAATATTCCTTCCCTTATATCTCTCACTCAACATGCATGAGACAGCTGCACATTTCGTATCATTTACATAACTCAGTAAGCTGCATCTACCCTGCAATTTGCATATTTTTCTGCCCACTCCTTCTTGGTGTCTCATTTTTGCTGTCACATAGTGTATATAACCCCCACCTATAAGTGAGATAGAGATATAGAATAAGGTACATGAGTCAATAATTAAGAAGGCATAGCAACTTGAAATTTAGCACAAGTGAGATAGTTTGAAGACGCTGACGAGACATTCCATAATTCTAGTCATTTAACAACAAAATAAGAAACATTAAAATTTTCCCAATTATATAACTGTTCAGGATTTGTTTATTGTGATAATGTTGATTTTCAATAGGTATTTGACTGGTATGTTTCAACATATAGAATTTGACCTTCTGGCCAAAAATTTCTGTAGCACATTATTGCTATTTTGCCCCTTCCCTAAATACCCTCTTCTTTTCTTTTTATATTGTTGTTGTTTTTATTTTAATCATTGTTTTTTGTTTTAATCTTTCAATATTTCCTTTTTGTTCCAATTTAAAAAAAAAAAAAGTTAAATGGCTAAACAGTAGTACAATTGCAAATTTAAAAAAAGTATAAATGTAGGATAGCTTTTTTTCATGTATTAAGTAAAATTTGATAATGAGCTAAAATATCATGATACTGTATAGCATGTCAGATTTTAAAAGAAAGAGCCTCTTTAATAATAAAAAATTGCTAGAAATTTTAAAGTGACACTGTAATCAGATTTTTTTATTTCTTTCTTTTTAATTTATATCATTTTTAATATTTAATAAATGTCTACAAATGTAAGTAATTGAATTTAAATATATAGTAAGGGTAATAAGTAAAGAACATTACATTTTTTAATGTTTAGTTATATGAGAAACATGATCACATTGAATTGGATTTTTTTTTTTTTTTTTTATATCTAGCTATTTATACATAAATTTTGGAATAACTGAATTCTCTAAATATTCAACAAAAGCAGTAAAATTATAAATTAAATTATCAAAACTTATCAGTAAAATTAAATAAAAAATCACCAACAAAATGTAATGAATTTTATTTTTTAGCTATATCAAAATTATGCCCTTATTTTTCCGATGAGACTCAACATTTTTGTTATTTTATATATTAACTCACATATTAAAGAACATTTCCTAAAAAAAATTAACTTCCAATCAGTAGTGCCTTTTTTAGTATAAGCTGTTTCTTCTGTATAAGTTCTAGTTGATAAACTATTATATCAACTTTAGTTAAAATCTGAGTCGATGGGTTTTATTTTTGAAAAAAACTGGATGATTTGACATGAAATGACACCCCCTTATACAAATTTTATACACAGTAATTTGTAGAGGATATTATTCTTAATCGAATGACATCTCAAAATTTGCTCTATGAGGAACAATGTTCGAATAACAAGAGATGGGGCTTTTTAATTTTGTCTCAGCTGTATATTATATGAACAGTATATGAATCAATAGCATATATTTTTTTTCAAAGTGCACATTTGTTAATTGTTTAGAAGATTACCACTGCATGTACCCCAGATAAAGAAACTTGAGCTAAGTAATCTGAAAAAAAAAAAAAAAAAAAAAAAAACTAATATATAATTTCACAGTTGTACTTCAAGCTAATAATTTTATTCTGGTAGGGCAAGGTATGGAAAAGGTTATACACCTTCACATGCCTAATAAAATACATAAACCATTGGTAAGAAATTACTATATGCTGAAAATAAACAATACACATGAGTCTCATAAATAAATATTTAAAAATAACATAAAAAGGATACAGGACTGGTTGATTGACCTAGAAAAATGAATAAGACAATAAAACTATATCTTTATGTATTTTACAGTAAACATATATTATAATTTACATTAAACAACAATTAATATAAAGTTTCAATGGCACAATATACGAAAGCATCTTAATATATGGGATACTTTGTGTCTAACCTAATTTTGTAGCAAAAATATGCTATAGTAATCCCAATGGCAAATCCAGGTCTAGAAACCAAGTTCTGTGGAAGTGTGTTTTTTTTCTATAACTTTTGTTGTTCCTATATATTTTTTATTATTTATAATTATAGAATCAACTATATAATATATAATATAATATAATATATATATATATATAATATATATAATATAATATAATATAATCAACAATATAATAATATAAATATAAATTCTATAGTTATAACCCTCTCCTCCCCACATTGTCTATCACACTGTACTACAAAAGGGATTTAATGGTGATAATAGCAATGTTAATAAATACTGTTACTTCCATTGTGACAGTTTGGCATGACAATTTAGAATATATTGCCATGTGTCGCCTCCTATTTTGGTTACAATCCGGTGAAAATTTCTATTTGTTATACAATTTTAAAGCGAAAATATTTTTACGTTACTTTTATAGGAAATTTTAATTTCTTTGTTGTAGCTTCAAAATCTAATCTTTGATTTTTGAAAAGGCTGTTACCATCTCAAAAGAAGTAATATTCAGATGGTTTAACTTTCTTTGTCGTAAAAGCCAATTCAAAAACTTATTTTCAATAAACGCGAAAGTGGGGAGTGTTGAAGACCCAGACCACACGACTAACCCTAAGGCATATAGCTGCTTAATGTGTGGCCGGGAAAGTGGGGAGTGCGTAAAATTTTAATTACATGATTTCATTCCGAATCACTATTTCAGCAAGTAAAAAAGTGATCAGGAAAAATTTCAAAACTTGAAATAATATTTCAATGTAGATTTCGTATCGACATTAATTCTGCCATATCAGGTTCAAATTTTCCTTTTATTTTAAGACCGAGGGATCATTGGCTATAATTTTAGCGCCAATCATATGGACAGTAATTTGTTAAGCCCTAAATAGATAACAGTTATTATCCCATAAATTATGACTTTGCTAAATATATAAAAGGAAATATTTATGTGGACTGTTGATATGTACCGATAATATTTTATTCATATATCCTATATAAAAAAAATGTTTGTTTGATCAATGGTACCGTAATTCCTAGAGTTAACTTGAAGAATGCTATACCAAATGAAGTACAGTTAGTTAAAATAAGCAGAAAAATCATGCTCTATCAATGAGTAAAAACTTAAACAATGTAATTCAACATAAATAAACAAACAAACTGTTTTGAGGATGCAGTTGTCATGGTGAGTTTATAATTGAAACTCAGCGTAACACTCTTTTGCTTTTTGTTAAATTGCACGTAAATCATATTTTTCACTATGTGAAGAACTTCTTCAATTTGCAGCTGGTCTTTTGGAAAAGATGTTTCACACACTTCAGTCACCTTTCTGGTAGGTCGGATGGTCTGGGTCTCAACAACAACACACTTCAGTCAGAGGTATAAACAAAAACACAGGATCCTTTTAAGGTCCTTTCCTTAAAATCCCTCTCTCCAAAAATTTTAAGGGGCAATTCTGGAGCCTGTCGCATAGAAGCATTTTGATAAAAATATATAAGAGCATAGGCATTGCCAAGATCTTCGTAAAGGGACATTCGATGATCAAATGAGTAAGTTAATTTGTTAATATAGACCTTGGGGAGGAGGACTAATGACATTTTTTTTGGACAGGAAGAAAATTATCAGCATCACTGCCTAGGGGCATCAAAATTATCTGTGCTTTGGGCCCTAAACAGTCTTAATCCAGCCCTGAGTATAAAGGTAAAAAATTTAAGTACACCTGTTTAAAAATATGATACTCATATACTCACTATTTGGGGGAGCATAAACAACACTATTTCGAAAATGAGTCATGATAAACAATAAAACTTTAAGTGATGATGGCTAAGTGATGATGTCAATCAAAATCTAGAAAAAAATATGTATAAAACATTTACTAACTTCATAATAATAAGAATATTTAACTTCTATTATTTTTGACATTTTTGCTGGAAAACATACAATATCTCAATGGAAAAGGTTCATTTAAGCATCTTACAGCAAATTTCATTTCCTAATAGTTTGTTAAATATGGGTGTTCTTTTTCTGGTTTAATTGTACTGAAAATTAATATGCATTGTTTGAAATAGAATCATTTGTTGACCTGAAAATTCAAATTTATGCTTAGTAAAAAGTGGCCAGTATGCAGTTGTAAGTTAATGGCTACTTTATCAAAGACTTTTTGGAAAATCAATAAATATGGTTATATATACTTACTCATATATATATATTATATATATATATATAAAATATTAAAATAGTAAATCCAACGGTAGAATGGAAGAAGTAACTCACAATACACTATCTTAAAAAAAAATTATGCCTACAGAATACAATGAAACAAAATGAAATTCTACAATAAAGAGGAAATTATAATACACATTACAGTTCAGAAAGCTATAGATAATCAACAAATGCCAACGGAGAGGAATAAAAAAAAAGGAATACCAAAATAATCAAGCATTAAAGCTTGCACATGGAAGAGCTCTAGGCTTAAGAATAGTTCATTTCGAAAAAGTTCTTTATCAAGTCCTAATATTCAGGGCCCCCACATCAAATTGTGGGACAGGGTACCAAGTAGTGCCGTGGGCCCCATGTAAATTAAGGGAGTGATTATCCCCCCCCCCCCCGGTATCCAACGCATTTTCGACAAACCTAACTTTAGTAAAATAATTTTTGCTTTATCTTTTTAATTAATTTAAAATTACATTATCTAGTTACAAAATAGTAAAACACAGCAGAAATAACAATCACATAATGAAACGAAAAATTAAATGTATATTCATCAATAAAGTAAAACAAAAAGATTTATTCAAAATATCTTCCTATATCATTATTTGATCAACTTCTATTCCTATTGCCACTCTTTCAACAAAAGTAACATAAGGCACTCTGATTTTGTATATTAATCAATTTTTTGTATAAAAATCTCATATATGCAAAGTTTCTGGTTTTTGCAATAAACGATTTTTTTAAAGTAGGTAATAGCAGTTTGGATCCTCTAAATCAGCTGGTCTCTATCATAGGGGTACGAAAAAGTTAATTTTACTTAATACAAGAAGGTGTGTAGCGGGAAATCTAAGCTGCGGACAACAAAGGAATTTAGTACAGAGGCACTTTAGGACCCGGACAAATACATACAACTCAGCAAATTTCTTTTATTCGTATTAGATTTTTAGTTATTTTATATTGAAGCATGATTTTCACGCAAATTGGTTATTTAGTGATCAAAAATTTTGTCACAGAGTTTCTATTTTTGCACCATCGGATAGATCGAATAATGTTCTTTCCAATGATGTTTGAACCGAACCGAACCGAACCCGTAGAACAAACAATTCCTTATATTTATTTATTTGCTGTCTATAAATATAATGGCCTAGTGGCCAAACGACCGGCATTTGTAAACATTTATTTATTTAAAATACATCAAAATGTGTATATTTTAGATTATTTGATACTTAAATATGTGTGTATATATTCATATTCTAACGAAAAAAATAATTACTACATTATTTTAGTTTTTGTGAATTTTTATACAAACACATAAAAATTAAAATTTTAGGTATCGTTAATGAAATGCATATATTTTTCCTTCCTAGTGAGCGTTTGAGCTCATGAACATCAAAGCTTTGGAACTCACGATGTAGTTTAAGCCAAGTCTTCCCTCCTAAGAAAGGATTCCATTTTGTTTCCTTAATTTATTTATTCTATTTTCCTGCTTTCCACAGTTGCGAAACGAAGGGAAGAAATGAGTTGAAAATTGAAGCGGTTTGAAGGCGATATGGAAATTGAGTGGTTTTATCTGAAAATTTATTATTTAAGTAGCGGAAGCTTATATAGGACCCGGGCAACGGTGGGTTGATTTGTTCTAGTAGTATGTAAATGCCCAACCAGAGAAGAAAAAAGTCCTATTTGCATCCCATGATCTTCTGATATGATTAATTTTGCAGTATGATATCTTAACTATTTTTAATTTTGTGTTCAACAATACATCAGTTGTAATATTTTCTACATCTATTATGAGGTATTTGATAATTTGGAAGAAACTACAACTTTTCTGTAAATTTTAATTGTTTTATTTACTTCACAGAGAACGAAAAAATTATCCACAGACCCAATAACTAAAATATCTGATATATCTAACACGAAACTTTACCAGAAAATGAATATATTTTGATATCCATAAACAATAAAAAATTAGAACTTCCTTATGATGCAAATTGGCTGAAAATAAATGGCCTTAGTTGACACTGATTCAAATAAATATACCTTTTCCAAGGAAATCGTTTAACTCTCTTGAGAGATGTTACGCTCGTTGTGAGAAAAGTAAAATTTCTAATATTTCAAAAGCGGTTTGTGATAAATCCTATGTACATTTACAGTTTATTTCCAGTTAAAAGTACTTAAAGTATCCACCCAATTGATAAAAAATATCAAATTTAACTTTTTTAAATTTTTTAACACAGATAAAAAAATTCAATGTTTGGACGACAGTACATCCTATAAATGATGCCATTTGCTTTTAAACTTAAAAAAAATAATTTAATATTAAATCTCTATTTCTGTACATATATTGGGAACATTATTATTTTGTATTTAGGAATAAATATATGGAAAAGCCTTCTCTTGGTCTGATCTCACTGAAAATTGTTATGGTTAGGCGTTAAAATAATCAGACGATACTTTGTTTAAATATTTCAATCTGTTCGAGAAATATTTTACTCCCAGATATTATTAATTACTAGTTTATATGTAGTAAATCAATCCAAAAGTTTTATACAAATTTTAAATATACAACTATTTTACAAGAATAATTTTATTAAACTATATAAAATTCTGATAAAATAAATAATATTCATTCTAAAATCAAGACTTTACAGCAATTAAAAATAATGTTGAAAAAGAATATAAGAATTAAATTAAACATACCTTAATACCCTGTGCTAAATTATCTTAATTACAAATAATTAATTGAAGAATACATTCCCTTATACTGAGATATTACTCATCAACACAAACTGAACAATTTCATTTCCAGAGGACCTACTCACATGAACCTTGCTTAGGAACATTCTGTTAGACAGAAGGTCTTTCAAGGATGACCCCTCGGCTTCCAGGATGATATACAACACTGCCGTCAGGCATCTACCCAAAATGTCCTCCAGAACTGCAAAAGAGAGTCTGTAGACTGGACACCCTGATGTGTTAATTGCTTTGGGACAATTGACCGTTCCCATAAGTTCCTATCTCATTTGTATGAAAGTGAAAAAGACCCTCTGGACAAAAAGATGACCATGACATAGTGCTCACTCTCTGGGATTTTTTTTTTCTTTATAAAGGCACTCATTTTATGAGTTCAATGCTTGCAAATTTTGGAAGCCAAATAACAAACAATTATTTTTATTGCCTTGGGAACCAAAGAGGGCTCTTTATTGGAAGCTGGTACCTCTTAAAGGTTCTTCCCCTCCCTTCAAAATCACCCAATTTATGGGAAGTATTTATTGCTGTGTTGATGGCATAGGCATAGCATACAAGACATCTTCCTCATATGCTACAGGCCCCAGTCTTTTTTTTCTTTTTATTTTTTTGCAACAAATGTGGAATCAAAGAAATAGAACAAGTTCCCTCACGTGTCACATGTTTAATTTCTATAATTCTTTGGGGTTTTTTTTATGGTTTCAAAAGACTTACATTTGCTTATTCTATACTTGTAATTTTTAATTGCACAAAATATGCTATACTGTATCATAAAAGAATTATTATAAATTCATATGCATAAATAATACTGTGAAAAATATTTTCTCCAGGCACCTTCACGGGCCCCTATCGTTAGCTGGGCCCCAGTACCATGGTCACAACTGACCCCCCCTTTGTGGGGGCCCTGCTAATATTATATATATATATATATATATATAAGTTTGGTGTTTACATGTACAGTTTACATGTACATTTGGTTTACATTTGGTGTTTACATGTACAGTTTCATTACTATGGGATTATTTTGTGGGGGGTGTCAATTTATTTGTCTTAGAGTGTGCATATATATATATATATATATATATATATATATATATATATATATATAATAATAATAATAGTAGTTTGAAAATCCAATGAACGAAAAGTAAGAAGCTGCAACACAATAAACCTAACTTTCTAAAACACCCACAGAATAAAATATAAAACAGCAAATCGTCAATCAAATGGAAAAAATACAAAACACGAGTTATCAAGTTACAGAAAATCAACAAAATTCAAAGGTATGGAAACGAATAAAAAAAAACTTAAAAAATCAAGCTATATCACTATACACGTGGAAAAAGGGCTAAGCCTAAAAAAATGGAAATGTTCACTTCGTAAAATTCGTTCTCAAGTCCAAGTATTTTGACGAAGCTGACATAAAATATGTATGTTTCTGAAGAAATAGATAGATTATATCTATAAACTATTTCTACTTGGACGACATACACAAAGAAGGAATAAAAAAGAAAAAATGAATACCTGGATAATGCACAGCATATGTACAAACGAGTCGAAACCGGGAATTCTGATTGAAGAAACCAGTGTTGCCATACGCAAAGAAAAAATAAAAAACTATCTACTGTTGCCATTCATAAGCATTGAAAAACAGTAAAGCGAAATGGTAAGAAGAGGTATTAATATACAAAAAGAGCTACTAAAAGGAGGGGCTAATAATAGTAATGCTGACATGGAAGAGGATATAAAAATAAAAGTATTAAAAATACAAGAGAAAGGAGATGTCTGGCTAATGTAAGATACTATGAATAGAATTATAAGATACTATGAAAAGAATTATAAAAATCCAGCTATTTTAAATTTTTTAACAATACCATTTACTAAATAAGAGGGATATTTATATAAATTGCTGGTAATTTTGAGATTATTTATATGCAGAGCATGAAATTTTTTATCAGATAATCTATAAATTCTAAAAAGCTGATTAAGTATAATATTTCTAAACAATTGAATCGAGTTACAGGAATTAAATGGTAAGATTTTATTAATATTAAAATTATAATAGTCTTTTTTATCATATAAATTTGTAACAATTCTATTAGAAGGACCAATAAAAGATTTATATCCAAAAAATTAACATTATTACTAATAGTAGCTTCATTAGGATTTAATTCCAAATTGTCTGGATAGAAATCTATATCTATGAGATAATTTTCTGTTTGTACTAAGCAAATCAGATTATCAACATATCTGTAAAAAGTATAATCTATTGAAGTAAAAGACTTTTCATAATGATAAAGATATAAATTAGCTAACATACTGCTACTGCAGCAACCCTGTGGAACTCCTGAGACTTGTAAGTATAATTTATTTCCTTGAAAAATATAATTATTGAAAATAACAAAGTGAAGAAGTTTAGGAAAATTTATAAAATTAATTTGATTTGAAAGTGTAGTAATATAAGCATTATATAGAGCTAAAATTACATCATATAGATCAGATATCTTAATATTATTAAAAAGATCTTTAAAATCAAAAGTTTGAAATCCTATTATTTTTCTAAGAGATGTTAATTTATTCTTTAATTCTTTACTATTATTTAGAATAAGGTAATTATTGCTAGTCTGGCATAAACTATTATTTATTAGGTTTAAAGAATTTAGTAATAATTTACTCGCAGTAGTGGAGTAAGTATTATGGCCTCTAGTTACTGTTCTAAATTTAATAGGATTTTTATGAAATTTTGGAATAAGCACTATATAAGGATATTTAATATATTTATATTTAAATCACTGTATAAATTGATAATTTTCAATTTAATACTATAGATGGAATGTAAATCAAGTTTAAAAAGACTATTATTTTTTAAATAATCTAAAAGAAATAGAATATAAAATTTTTTACAGATAATAGCATAATTATTAGAGGCTTTATCAACATAGGTGATAACAAAGGATCGTTGTAAATCATTAATGGAATGCTTAATATTATCAATATTATATAACGATCTAGACAATTTAATATCTCTAATAGCATTTATAATAGATTCTAAAATAGTAAATTTCCACAAATTAAATGCCTCTAATGGCAGAGTGTGTTTACAAGCTAATTTATATATATATTTATCAAGATCTAGATAAATTGATTTTAAAACTTATTAGAAGAATTATTACAAGAAGGTATCCTAAATGTAGTACCAAATGACATAATGGTTCTTAACACATTGTCACTAACTATGTCTAAATCTCCTGTAACTATATGCCCCAAGTCTGGATTTAGAAATTTAGCAAATTTGTTTAATTTACAAATACATTCACTATCTACAATTAACTGAGAATCATGATCTAAAGAGAGAGATTGTGAAACTTCATTATAATTAAATATAGATCTACCAATAGGCTTGTTGTAGGGTCATTCCACAGTATTTGGCTTCACAAGTTTGAAAAAAAAATTTTTATAAAAAATTAAGTGTAATACATCATTTTAAAGCTTGAAATCCCTTCTATTAAAGTTTAGCAGCAGAAAATCTATATTTTTAACCAAACAAAAATTCGAGCGTTTTGTTTGCAGCCATATAGAAAAATTTGTTACGTACGGGACATTATATTTTTAACTATAACTCAAAAAATATTTTATTTTATTTCAAAGTTCCTATGTTTCATTAAACCCTTTTAATAGTAGCATTATATGAAATAAAAAGAGAAAAGTTAAAAAAATATTTTATCATAAATTTTTAATGATTACTTTCTTTTTGTCCCGTGCGAAACAATCTTGAGCTTATTTTTAATTTTTAACTAATAATACTGATGCCAACTGAACAGTTTTTTTTTTTTCCTTTTCAACTGGTGAACTAGCTTCCAAAATTATTCAATTAAAATATTGTATCTTTTCATTTAGAAGCTGGGTATGATAAATAAAAATATGTTATGTACAGGACAAATCTGTTACGTACGGGACAAAATGCAGAATTTTGATTTAAAACTTATCAAAAATTTAATTTTTAAACTATAACTTTTATCAATGGAAATGAATTGAAGGAAAAATGAAGAAAGAACTAATTGTTTACTATTTGCTTCAGGCAAAGGAAGAATTAATCAGCCTTTTGAACTCTTTTGCTTTGCATGTTTATACTGCACAAAAACAACTTGCAGAGTTTAAATACCTCAAAAAAACCCTACAGGTTGGGCATATAATTATTTATGAAGACTTTGCAGAAAATTTTACGCTAAAACAGCAAGGGAAAATTATGGCAGCTCACTGGAACTCAACCCAAGTAACATTATTTACCTGTATTGTATATTATAGAAATAATAAAGCTCTCGAACTAGAACATAAAAACTATGTTGTCATTTCTGATGACCTTAATCATACAAAATATGCAGTATTTGCATTCAATTCTGCAATAATTGAAGATTTGAAACAAACAGTGGCATTTAGTTACATCCATTTCTGGTCGGATGGATGTGGTGCCCAGTTTAAGAATCGGTACAACATGCAAAATTTAATGCTTCACATGCATTACCATGGGGTTAGTGCAGACTGGAACTTTTTTGGAACTGCACACGGAAAAGGTGCAGTGGATGGTTTAGGAGCTGTAGTTAAGAGAAACGTTTGGTTAAGTATATTGCGCAAGCAGTGCGTAATAAATACAGCAATGGAGTTTTCTAAAGTCGCGGAAAAAGAGGCACCCTGTATAAATGTTAAATACATAAGTGGAGCGGACATTCAGATATGCATAACTAAGTTTGCATTAATTGAAAAATGGGAAAGTGCTACTTCGATATCAGGTATACATAGCATGCATTTTGCCCAACCAACAGACTTGGACAGTCTGGGCCTTTGGAAGCATTCTTGTTTTTCTGATAAAAAGGATCCTGATGAAAAGATAAAGATTTTATGCCCTGTAGAAGATAAAGAGCCTAGCTCAGATGCATGTAATGAGTTAAAAATCAAACTGGGTATCGGTGATGTACGATGACTATTGGTGGCCAGGTGTTAATATCTGTATCTATCCTTTATGAAACCTTTAGGCAAAAACAAGTTTTCCTGGCCACACATCCCAGAAAAGGATAAAATCCTAAAAAAAAAAAATATTTTGACTAAGCTCGAAAAAGCACCAAGTTCAATTAATGGCCAGGTACATTTTTCTTTGCCAATAGAGGAAGTGAAAAAAATTGAAGACATTATTGATGTTCTTGGACTTGTATAAAACATGTATTTTATTTTTAAATGTTTACCATTTTTTCAAATGGAGCTATGCATGGAAAATCCTAATTTATATAATAGCAATTAAAATATTTCAGAAATCATTAATTATTTTATTTCCATAATTAAACATAAGTTTGAATACATCAATAGAGCTAGTAAATTCATTAAATTAACATTTGTATACATTTTAGTTCACAATTCCTTATAGTACTGTTACTTCAAATCATAGGTCCCGTATGTAACAGAAGTAATTAGCTTTCATTAATTAATGACACAATTTAAAAAAATAATTTTAAAGTTAATTAATAAAATATATATTTCTGCATCTACTCATTAAATTTATTAGTGAAAATATTTAATAAATTCAGAGCAAAATCCAAATTGCTGGAGGTACTTTTAAAACAATTTTTTGTGATGTCCCGTACGTTACAAAACTTTATTAATTAAGAAAAAAAAACTATTGGCTCCAACAAAAAGAAACTTCAAAGGAATCTAGATGAAGTGGTATATAATACATTAAAAATAATTGCAAACTTTCTCATTTATATTTTGACATTGAAAAATGTACAAATATCTCAAAATTTTGCTGTGAAATGTCCCATATGTAACACATGAATACTGTTGTTGTTGAAACCCAGACCGTCCGACCTACCAGAAAGGTGTAAGGTAACTGTTTGGACGGTCGGGAAGTGCCACCCAATTTAGACCGGAACCCAGTGGGGGAGGCATCCACAGGGACCGTACCCTCCTTCCCCTACCACCAACCTCTCGGAAGGACTTTCGGACCCACATGTTTAACGTGATCGTACTCCGCATGAACACGGCGGCAGTTTTTTGGCAGTGGCTGGAATCGAACCCGGGCCTACCGAGTGCAACTCCAGCGCGCTAACCAATGGGCTACCGCGCCCCCACATGAATACTGTGGAATGACCCTGTATTTAAAAGTCTTTGAAACACATAAATCTCCAATAGGCAATAAATGTTTGAACTTGTTAAACAGATGACCAAAATTCAGAGAATTATATATATATATATATATATATATATATATATATATATATAGTATGGAATCTATTATCCGGAATGTTTGAGGTATTTGACTATCTGCATAAAGGTTTTTTCCTAACCAATGGGCTACCGCGCCCCCACATGAATACTGTGGAATGACCCTGTATTTAAAAGTCTTTGAAACACATAAATCTCCAATAGGCAATAAATGTTTGAACTTGTTAAACAGATGACCAAAATTTATATATATATATATATATATATATATATATATATATATATATATATATATATATATATATATAGTATGGAATCTATTATCCGGAATGTTTGAGGTATTTGACTATCTGCATAAAGGTGCATTTTCTAAAAATGCATTTTCTAAAATCTATTAAAATATTCTACAATATTGTATAAAAATTTAATTCAATTAAGAATAAATGCATTACATAAAGCTTTATTTTTCAATCTATATGAAAAAGTATACTTAATTAAATAAAATGCTATATTATTAAATATATGTAATTATATTAGAATCAGATAGTTATTAAGAAAAAAATATGAAAAAAGGTCAAAACATAAAAGAAGTTGATTATGGAGGATTGATAGAACACAAGTTTACACTAAAGATAATAAATATTAATTTTAATCAAAATTATAACACTATCGTTATAGAAGGAAATACATCAAATTTCAATAAATTCTGCCAAAATGGCTGAATTTCAAGTACCTAAATCATTGTTTAATACATCTTTCTAGAATATATTCCTTCATTTCATCAATTACATGTTTGAAAAGTAATTTCCCATATAAAATAAGAAATTATTATAAAAATCTTAGTTGATGCAAATCAATTGCAAAAATTGAAAAATGTGTTTACAATAAAATGAATTATGACGTGGATCAAATGCTGATTTTTGTGATATTACTATAGGATCTCTTCCTCAGATACGGCCATTTGGATATCTGAAACAATCAAAAGTGTTAGCTCCAGCTGAGTGCATAAATATTTCAAGAAGGCAAGATTTGTTAAGAGTGGCCAAACTGAAATTCACAATGAAGAAAACAGTGAGAAATTCCTCACTTTAGTCAAAAGTTTCAACTCCTGAGCACTGTAGAGTAAAACATTGCTGTGGTCGATGGTTTATGTACTCAAGATAGATGAACGGACAATATAGAAACAGGATAGCCTCATAACACAAAATCAAGAAGGCAAAACCGATGATGATGAAGAATGTGATGGTGAAAATTAAATGAAAACTGACGAGAAAGACATTTTGTGACAATATAGTAACTACAAACAGTAAATATAGTAACAACAAAAATACTTAATGGTCACTGAAGACCACGGAGTGTTCAATATTGTCAGTAAATTGAAAATTCCTCTTGAGATATATGTTCCTGTTGTAAAGCTCGTGAAACAAACGGTTTTAAGTGACTTTTATCAGCAATTTAATAAACAGCATTAAATTTTCTTTCTGTTCTGTTCAATATTTAATGCAATTAGTAAGTTTTTAAATTTAATTAATTTAAATATTTCAGTGTAAATGTACCACGTATAAAAATTTTGTGTAAAGCTTTGGAATTTAATTTAAAGTGTATATGTATGGCTCCTCCGGTGCTACTATGTGGCCCTTTAGATTGTTTTATTACTTCCACACGCTTAAATAATTTATTAGAATAGTTGAATACTTAAGCTTTAAAAATTAGTTTACGGATACCTCTTCAATAATGAACAAAAGTTCCAGTCCCGATGGTGTCCGCTATACGGAGGTTTGACTATATATATTCCGAGAGAGAGAACTTACTTCTGTTAGTGCTCATTTACTAATCTTTTTGCTTTAAACTAGCAAAAATGTAGAGTTGAAATTCTTGAGATGAATAATTCAGAATTTCAGATGTTCAAACCAGTAGAAAATTGGGTCAAATATAAAGATATAAAAATAAAAATATAAGACAGGCTAAATATTTTAAGCGTCTGTTGCCAAACTTTCAATGAATGTGTTGCCATAGTTACTAAAAAAGGAACCTAGGAGAAAGAGGACACGGACAACAGGGAAGTGAGGCTATGTAGAAGCATCTTCAGAAATCAGAACGAAATTGAAGAATGCTAAATATCTTCGCATTTTGATTGGGTGAGATATGTCACGTGAATTTCTGTTGGTTTATTTTCAAGTGATACTCAAGGCTAACTAGAAAAACAGGCTCAGGCGAGAAAGTCATGTAACCTGAAACGGCACTAGACACGTTTAGGGAAATAGAGCTGTTGCAACCACGTGACATTCCCTTAGTAACGAGCCTTAGCAACGCTTGCTGGTAGACATACAATCCATAGATCGCTCATTGATATACACGTTGTACGTTGCGCTAAGAATATTTATATAAAGAATTAAGTAATATTTATGCAATAACTTGCTATATTTGATAAGCTACAACACTAGAATCGCACAGTTTAAGCAACAAAATTGTTGCAGATCTAATATTAAAGCACATCCCCCCCAAAAACCCCTGGAACCGTAAAAAGTTCCAGGCCACAAAAACACCCATCCAAATTCAAACTTGAATCCCCCCAATCTTGGTGAGGAAAACTTCCCCCCACCCTTCCTTCTTAAAGCATCCCCCCACCCTTCCTTCTTAAAGCATCCCCCCTGTTCAGGAAGTGCCGAGATGGTTTCAGGAAAAACCAGAGAGCACTCTGCCCAGGCACGACTTGACACAGGATTAGACTCCCCTCAGACCCCGAATGCATTTCTCGACTTCTTGAAATTTTTTAAGGAGGTCGAAAAATGCTTCGACCGTAGTAACTTCCGGGACTTCTCAAATACCATTCTCAACGTTATAACCTCGGATGATGATCCGATGGCTAAAACCTTCATCATTAAAATGATTTCCGATTTGAAAAAACCTTAGCCCCCCCCAGAATTAAACTTTTGGTCAGGGACTGCAGCAGCGAGCTTCTGTATACTGCCTTCTTCACCTCGTGCTCTCCAGCACGTGCCATTGCACCACCTTATGCCACCACCGGCTCTTTTCTGGACCCAACTGATGCCCCGCCCACTCTGGGGCGCTCTCATCGACTTATCAAGAACATACAGATGATGTCAAAGGTTCATATATCATAAAGGTTCATAGAGGAAGTTGAAGATAAAGACGCCTTCGGCGTCAGGTGCTTCAGGACTTTGCGAAACCGTAGAGCACATTAAAACCTTTCAATATGTTTGTAAAAGAGTTACCATGATTGAACATATACATGAAAGATATTTACCACAGATAAATTATTTATCTAAATTATTTATAATGCAATTTTATACATTGTAAGATCGGCAAAAGCTGATATCAGATCGTAAATTAAATTTTATTTTAATGTTTTGTTTTGCATACTTGTGATAGTTTATATTTATAAAACTTAAAATTTCAAGCACATATTTACTACTTTCTCTGTAATACTTGGTAATGTGTAGGGAAGTATTAATATCATGTCGAAAATCGCAGCTCGAGTTTTCGACGGCTCTACACGTTTTGGGAATACGAAAAACTATATTTAGCGTAACATCTGGGTATGTCTGTGGTTCTTTGTCTCAAAAACTAATTGACCAAATTTCATAAAATTCCCTGGTACTGATTAGATTTTGCCATTTTTGTACGATTCAGGATAAAAGAACGTGTCTTTTTTTGCGAAATAATCTGTAAAATTTACTGTATCCACTTTAGATGAAAAACTGATAGACCAAATTTCACAAATTTTGGTAGATAAGTCACTTGTGGGTTTCCCTGGTGCCAATTAGATTTTGGTACGATTCGGGATAAAAGAACCCGTCTTTTTTTGCGAAATGGCCCGCAAAAATTGTCTGTAGCCACTCTAGCTCAAAAACTTTTCACAAAATTTGTTAAATAAATCACAGTGGGTTACCTTGATGCTGATTTTATTTTCATATGATTCGGAATAAAATAACCTGTCCTTTTTTGTGAAATGTCCGCAAAAATTGTCTGTATTTACTCTAGATGAAAAACTAATAGACCAAATTTCACAAAATGTAGTAGATAAGTCACTTGTGGATTACTCTGGTGCTGATTAAGTTTTAATATGATTCGGAAAAAGCGATCTGCTTTTTTGCGAAATTGTGAATAAAAGTCGTCAAAATCTAAAATAAAAGACTACATGTTCTGAAATATATCAATTAAATACGTTATATGAAATATATCAATTAAAAAAATGTTGATGTTGAAAATAATAAGATCAACCCCATTATTCTAGGTCTAGCCCTTTTCAAAATATTTTTGTTTTTCGCTTCTCCACCTCTGTAAAAGTCCAGTTACGAAATGAAAATGAAAATTGAATTAAAAGTGTGAATTTAGTGTAATTTAAAATAATTATAGGTGTTGTTTTGCGCAATTGAACTCATTTTAATGAATTATTGAAGAAATCAAGAGAACTTGAATATGAGTTTGCAGGGAAAGTCATGTGTTGCCCACATCAGATTTTTTTTGTTTCATATATCATCGGCACGCTTTTCGAATTTTAAATAATGTTTAATGCTTCTTAACGGATCAGCATAAAGTGAAGTCGCAACAGTTCACAACATAGAAGTTCATTATTACCTTAAAAAGAAACAATTCTTAATTTCTTTTTAATAAATTGAGTGACGATAATAAAGAGTAATAATTCCCTGAAAAAGTGATCTACACATACTCTTAGCAATTTTTTCTTATCTACATTAAGATCAGCTTTTTTGATGGTTGACAGTCACTTCTCTCGGCTATCTTCACTAAGACGTTTCTTAGATTCATCTCCTCTAATTAATACAGCAGGGAGTCTAAAAAAGGCTTACTGTCTCTATCAGAACGATTTCTGCATTTGAAAGCACCGAAAACGGTAGGCATTATAACAAATATAGATTTTTATAACATTATACAAGTGAGTATATTTACAATTCATTCAACCGAAAAACATGCAATATATGTCTACAAGTAACAGTAAATACGTGTATGCTTGAAGGTGTGACGTCAGCTGAAACAGCTCTATTGCATTGTTAACAATGGAAATGAAGCTTTTTCAGAGAGTTTTCTTATTCAATCTTATTCAATGACATATTATGATGATCTTATACCTTTTGTATTAATCTGACAACATTTGGCGATTGTTTCAAATCGATTTCAAGTACTTTTCTTTACAATATAATATCTTTCTTGACGATCTAGGCTTCATATATACGTGCATGATTGTATTTTTATTTTACGTAATGCTCTTAAAAATAGTTTATATGTCGTTTATGTCACAAAAATGCTAAATGAGCACTAGATAAGTTATGCTGTTTAAAATGTCTCAGGGAACTTTCTAAGTGTTTTTTTTTCTAGAAATCTTGAAGGGTATCTGCATCCCGGAGATCAGCTAGGGTAGTAACTGTTTCTGTAAAGTAGGGCATGTAAAAATGTAGTATCCTCATATATTGCATGTATAATGGATTATTTATTTCTTGTTTAACATGGTTAGAAATCTCTTATATTAGTTGATCTATTGAGTTGATCTATTAGTTGATCTATTAAGTTTTCTATTGAGTTTATCCTGTGATATGTGCAGTTTCGTTTGTATGCTTTAGAATAAAAGTAACAGAATTTGTTGATTTAAATGTGTTGTGCTACAGTGAAATCATAAGTTCAGTACCATTCTGCGTATCTTTACATTTCAGTAATAAAAGTTAAGATCTGTTTGAATTTCAACAGATCTTAACAGAGATGCACACTTTCTTCATATACAGTCTTGCATGTTTTGAAATAAAAGTAACAGATTTGAATATAACCCTGCAATGAGTCCATTGAATATCATTCTGTATCATTCTATGTACCTTCTTAACCCTGCTTTATTTTCCTCAAGCGCCTCCTCCTCTATAACAGTATTTTTTATTTCAATTGTTATTCATACTATAGAATATAGTATAGAGAAAGTATTGTTTTAACGAAAAATTTTGACAATATGTGTTTTAGAACCTCTTGAATACATTTCGCCTATATTTGGAGTGATGTCCGTCTGTCTGCGGTAAATTTCTTCTGTAACAATAGTTTCCACAAATATTAATGAAATTTTACGATACTTTATATCCAGTTTATAATTAAAATTCTAGAACTAGATAGAATTTTTGAAAACTGTGAAATTATATATTTTTTTAACACGGTAGCACAGGACAAAATTTGACATAATTACGAATAAAATAGGTTGTTTATGTCTCTATGATCACGAAACTTAACAGTTTCAATCATTGTATTGAAAAATAGCTGTGATATAATTTGTGTGTTCATGACATCATTATCCCCCTTGGGGACAAGTTTGCCTCACAGGGTTCATTGTTAAGTATCGTATCAATCGAAAGATTCCCCCTCCTGATGGAATACATTGTCAAACTTAGTATCAATCAAACGAATTTTTCATGTCTTTAAAATGACAGGTAACATTCTTTAATTATGATCATTTGAACCAACAGTATAGATTTTTCAATTTTTTTTCTTGAAAAATTTGCAAATCAAAACAAGCTACTTAACAATGGATTCTGCTATGAGGAAGTCGAGTTGAGTTGAGCCACACTGAAGTTAATTTTTTTCCATGAATTTCAGTTTGTCAAGTTGCATATTGTAGAACTTATCATTTCAGTAGTAAGAGTATCTATAATGGGATTGATTTCAAGGTATACTGCCTGTTTTCACCATACATTAAAGTTTTGGGGGCCAGTCCTTACCGTCACTCTCTGTTACGAATGACATGGCTACCACCACCAAAAAGTTGATATGAAATGAGAAACAGATATGCGGCTAAATCGATAAAACTTAAAAATTGAAAAGCTTCAACAGAACGTTGTAATAATGGAAGATCAGAACCCAAAATGTCACAGTTTTCAACTAAATTGCATGAGGCAATGGTGCGAGATCCCCCTTTTGGGGTGTTGGGCAAAGGGCCAATCACCCTTTCCTGTGAAAAAACTTCGATTACGGAAACCGAAAGCTTGAATAAACTACTTCTAGCTGTTGGTGTTGCGACTTGCGAGACACCAGATGAGGGCTATCTTGCATGGATTGAGGAGTCTCCATTTATGACGTATCAGGGGGAAAGCTTTAGGGAGCCTCTGGCGCTGAAGGAGTCGCTGCCAAAGCCTAAACACATTGGGCGAGATGGTCAGAAGCAAAGACTGCGGCACAGGATCGACCAGGGTGGCGACGCAAGCTGAAGGCCTTATGTGCCACTAGGCACGATGAGTTATGATGATGATGAATGGTGCGAGAATGACTAAAATTTGAATTACAATTAAAAGTAAAATTTTGAGAATGTTTTTCAAAATTTTCTGATAAACATTTGAAACATGGGTGCGGAGAATTTCAATGGGTAAATGGGAAGCTACACCCGCATTTGTGGCAGAATTAGTACCGGAATCAACAGTAGTTTCCCTTATTAGTTTAAATTGTTTTGAAATGATTTATTTTGAATGCTTTGTTCTTGTGCAACTACTTGTTTTGCCTGTGACTCAATATGAAAAATAGGGTTGAAATGAAGTAATTTATAATTTTTCTTTATAATTATATTTGGATTTGTTTTATCTGAAATTATCATTATATGGCACTTCCCTTTTATAGCAACCTTGGCAGGAAAGGGGAATTGGAACGTTTCCTCCTTGGCGAAAAACAAACCGTTGCAGATACACACAAGCAATTCATTCAATATCTACACTACACAATTTATTTAACAGAACGGCTTTAATATAAATTTGTATTTATTATTTTATTTAATACAATGTTGGAAAAGCACCTCTTTCTCGCTACAGAAGCAATTAATTATAAATTTGTATTTATTATTTTATTTAATACGAAGTTGGAAACGTACCAATTCCCCTTTCTTGCCAAGGTTGCTGTAAAATAGAAGTACCCATTATTTTGTCAACATTGTACACTGAACAAATTTCACTATCAATTTTAATGTTAATTTGTTATTTGTCAGAATAGCCAAATATTCAGAATTCAAGTCAAGATTTTCAACTTTTAGTTCCAATGTGGTTTGAACAGGTGTAAGTTTAAGATTTTTAAATGTTCTAGCAAAATTATTTAATTTATTTTCATTATCCACATTATTTTTAACATTGGAATTTTGTTTGTTTGCATTTTCTGCTAAAAATTGTCAGTGGAAAAAAGGATTGTAGTTTCATCATTTTCTAAATGTAAATTGAAAATTTCATTTAGTAAATTTTCATTGTTTTCTAAACTGTCAATTTGAGAATATGAAGCATCGCTTATATTTAATATCAAGTTTTGACCAAATAATGATTGTTTACTTTGTTAACTTCAATTTTAACATTATTGTTGTGCAAAATTAATTTGTTTTGTGACATATCTAAAATAAATCTGTTTCTTTTTTTGAAATCAAATCCAATTATCATTTGATTATCGCTAGACCAAGTGTCACTTATCAAAAAGAAAGCATTTTCGAAATATTTATTGCTGATATTAAAACCAAATTCAACAGTGTGTATTAATGGAATAACAGATTGATTCAATTGTAACATTTCTTGATAAATAGTTTATTTTGATTTTATCTCTAATTTGCTCAAAAAGCTGATCTAAAATGAGAAAAAAAAGATATGCGAGTGAAACGATAAAGCTTAAAAATTGAAAATTATCAACAGAACGTTGTCATAATGAAAGATCAGAACCTCAAATGTCACAACTAAATTGCATGAAGCAATGCTGTGAAAATGATTAAAATTTAAATTAGAATTAAAAGTAAAATTTTGAAAATGTTTTTCAAAATTTTCTGACATAATGCTATCACTTGAAAAATGAGTGCGAGAAATTTCAATGGGTAAATCGGAGGCCACACTAGTATTTATGGTAGAATCAGTAGGAGTAGTTTCTCTTCCTAATTTAAATTGTCTTGTAATGGTTGATTTTGAATGTTTTGTTCCTGTGCAACTACTTGTTGATCATTATTAGATTGAATAGAAGGCTGTAATTGTTGCGGATAAATAGCAGCAAGAAACTTGTGAGCCACAATTTATACAAACTGATAATTTTACTACTGCCACATGGCTTGCATAAAATTCATATACAATTTAGCTCAGGCCACAATGAGCTGCAGAGGTAAGTTCATAATCACAAAACCCTCTCATTGCAGATGCCAGCATCTACGGACCAGTTTTGCGCTTATTATGCACTCGTCAACATGGAATAGCCGATATCTGCAATGGTAGCAAGAAACTTGCTATATGCCATAATTTTAGTAAACTTCTATGGAAACTGGCAATTTCAGTCATTCCATGTGATCGGCATAAAATGCATATGCAATTTAGCTCAAGCCACACGATGAACGCGTCAGCAGTTTAGCTCCGGATGTCAGCACAGAATAACATGACACGATATCTACAATGGGAATGTCTTCCAAATATAAATTTTCAGCTTGCACAGACATCTAGGTGAGACTTCTAAGAGAATATGTAATAATTTACTCTCAGTTACTGAACATGGTTTCATTTTCTTCATACATTCTTATTGTCTCAAAATCGTTTTATGCATTAAAGTATTAATCTATTAAAATATGTTTACGAAAAAAACAGAGATTAAAATATACTAGTAAATTTAAAAATATAAAAAAGTTGAGACTACTATATTTTAGTAGTGTTTTTGAAAACACTTTAAAATTATACTACAGTGAAAACCGGTTATAGAGAACCTTAGTTATAATATTACCACCTCTAAGCAGTAGAGATGGTTTGGGTTATAAGGACCCTTTATTTATAATGTACTAAATGCAAATTTTGGTGAAAAAAAATATATAGTAGAGTAAGATATATAATAGTAATTTCTTATAAAAAAACATATGCACACAAAATGTACTCAACACGAGAAAAATTTAGGAACAAATATGAAATTTTCAACTCAAACTTTTACTATATAGGATAACTTCTATAACTAGTTCAACAATATGACATCATATCTGATATAACAAACAGATCAGTTGCAATATTACAGTACAAGTTTCTTTCTCTTCAAAGTGCTACAAGTCTTTATTTTTAACATAATTCCACAAGCGTACATTATGGTTAATCGACATATGATGAATAGGTATAGGTCACAAGTCAGTTTATAAACCGAAATAAACGAAAAATACGGAAAACACACCTGTTTCAAGAAGTGTATTTCAAATGCTCCTAAATCTCCGAACTTTCAATAAATGTTACTTTTATAAAGGAAGTGAAATCGGCTTAATTCTTCAATCTGTTGCAAAATCGGTAAATCCGAAAAGATAGTAATGATTTCATTAATTATTAAGCATAAAATTAGGCAGGAACAATAAAAAGCCATACGACGACAAAATGTAAATAAATTGCGCAGAGCAAAATAAAATGATTGACAAGACAAGTGTGCTGAAATAGAACGGCGACTCTCATTGGTCGACCACATAGACACATCACTCGCTCACTGCTACCATAACGGGGATTTTCATTGGTTGACCACATGTCTACGTCACGGTCCACATTCTGTACATCAGTTTTATTCTCGATTCGGAGCTCAGACTCTAAGGATTCAGTAATGCACAGACAGCTACAACAACACTTAGACATACTCCAAACATGGCTGGAAAAATGGCGAATAAAATTAAATCCCAATAAATGTCATTGGATTTATTTCTCAAGAAAACGTAAACCTCCGCCTCCTCTGTACATAAACAACCATGCCCTAAAAGCGGAAAAATCTACTAAATACCTAGGTGTAACGATAGACTCCCACCTAACTTGGAAACTGCACGTAACGAACATAATCAAAAAAGCGTATATAACCATAGGAGCCTTATACCCAATGATAGGAAACGGAAATCTAAGTTATCAAAATAAACTCCTAATTTATAAATCGGTCATCTGCCCGGGAATGCTGTATGCAGCACCCGTATGGGGATATGCCTGTAAAACTACCATAGACTTATTAGAGACAAGACCAAACAAAACCCTAAGGATTATAAGGAAAGCCCCTAGATACTTAAGAAACTCGGTAATTAGGAAAGACTTCAAAATAAAAACTGTTAGAGCCCAAATCAAAAAGCTAGCGCTTAAATTCTACAAAAATCTGCCATCTGTCCCAAATGAACTATTATTTAATCTGCATGACTATGATCATCGCAAGGCTAAATCTCGTAAGAGACCCCGCTCGGTACTTAACTTTGATATTCGGTACTAGGAACGTCCCACCTCAATCAGTTGATATTAACGAAAACTCGCGATCTTTGGTTTTCTACAAAATGTTTAAAATCCTAAACTGCTAAAATGCTAGGTTACCCTCAGATCTGCATCAACCCCCCAAACTGCTTAAACTCTTAATGTGCAACAAACTGCCACACTAGGAGCTAGGACAAATAATAAAAACAGTAAATCAAAAACCTCGAACCTCCAACTATGGACCAATGAAATAATGTCACAGTATGAAGATAAGAACCACACCTAGAGATTGGAGATTAAAGGCGCTTCGCGCCTGGTGCTCTGTTCTGGACGAAACTCTATGAATAGACTCCGAGCAACGAGGTTGTGATTTTGTGAAGCTGCTGCTTTTTGATTGTGGTGACTTTCTTTGCTTAAGTTTGGCGTGTTATATCTAGTTACGATAGAACACGTCGGGCTAAGCAATTACAGCTTTGTTGTGTACGGATTTCTCGCCATTTTGGATTCGTGCTTTTTCAACTTTTGAGTGCCACGTGTGTTTTTCCCACGTGGTAGTGCTATTGCTTTGATCGTTTCTACGCTGACGACATGGATTTGGATGCATTCGATACGGAAGCTACTCGCGGACTTGCTGGTGAGCTAGACGAAGATGGACTGCGGCCTCTCAGGAATGCCATGATTGAATATTGTGATACTCTGCCCAAGGATGGATTGATGCCCGCTTGGAAGGAAGAAGTGAAAAACGCTGTGAACTTTTGTGCACTGGCAATCTACACTCTGACGCTACACATCAGGGAGCTACTGACGAATGGACTACTCGGACGGGACGAGGACCAAGTCTCCAAGATTCTGGGTTCGTTTCTTTCTGTAAATTCTTTTTTGTTGGTCCAGAATTTGGATAGGTTTTATGCTAGTAATTTAAATGAGATTTATAACTGTGAAGAAGTAATTCTAGTGATGTAATTAAATGTAAAATGATAGAACTAGGCTTAATTAAAGAAATTAAAGATGAAGATAAACTTAAACCTGTTGAAAATCCAAATAAAAAGAGGAGGATAGAGGGGCAATCTACTATGGATGCTCCTACTAAAAACCAGAATGGAGAATTAAACTTAAAATCTAATGACAAGGATAACATGGATTGTAGTGAAAAAATTGATAAAGATGTAAATGATAATGTTAAAACTAAGAGTTATGCTGAAATTGTCGCGCAACCTATAGTGTTCAAAAGTGCACCAAAACCAAAAACGGTTCAAAATAGTGACAGGCAAAATAGTGTAGTGGTTGAGAAAAAAGACCCAAAAGCGGAATGTTTTTTCATCAAGTTTAATGACAATTACCAGGCTCTCCTTAAAAAATTAAATGAAATCTCAGGTAATAAAGTATCTGGCAAGTTGCTCACAGGAGACATGCTAAAATTGATTCCAAATGACGCTGACGCCTATAGGGTTGTACAACGCCATTTATCTAGTGAGAAAATCCCCTTCCACAGTTTAAACTTAAAGACGGAAAGGCCCAAAAAGGTAGTTTTGAAGGGGCTACCAACAAACTATAATATTGAGGAAATAAAAATCACTCTAACATCCGAAGGATTAGATGTAGTCCGGGTTTCTCAACTGAGAAACACAAAAACGAGATTGTCCCTGTCGATCTTCTTAGTCAGCATTAGGCCTACGGAAGACTGGCAGAGGGTATACCGACTGACAAGATTAGGATACTTGGCTGTGAAGGTAGAGGCCTTCAGAGCACGGGGCTTCAAAATCTGCTACCGGTGCCAGCAATTCAATCATTCCTCTGAGAATTGCAGCATGCCACCAAAGTGCCTTAAGTGTGCTGAAGAACACTTCACACGTGACTGCCAAAGACCAAGGACAGAGAAGGCAACGTGTGGTAACTGCAATGGAGATCACCCGGCGAACTTCAGGCAATGCCCGAAGAACCCCTGGAACAGAGGAAAGGCACCGGGGTATGCCCCCCTCCCCCCAAAAATCAGATACCCCCTTGGAGGCAAAAGGCCCTCGGTCTAAACCCTCAGACACCCCATCAGGACTCCTCGCACTCTGTGCCACAGGTTAAAAGAACTCAAACTTCAGCACCTACCAGATTGGTGCAAGAGCAGGCCCCTAAACCGTCGACCTCCAGAGAAATGACTGTGGAGGAAGTGAGAATAGCTCATGAAGACATAAATCAGAGGATAGCAATTGATAAAGCCGCCAAAGAGGCAAGAGAAGCAAAACAAAGATTAGAAAAAAAGGTGCAGGAATGGCAGAAAACTAAACGCGCCCGAGAAGAGCTCGCGCAAACACAGCAGTTAGACAAATCGGCTGAAAAAAAACAAAAGACTACCGAGGTCCAAAAGGATACTCACAAAACAGATCAAACCGCGGTTGAGGCTGAGGAAATTGTAGCTGAGACTCAGGAAATGGAAGCTGAGACTGAACTTGCTGATAAATCCAATGATGAAAAGATGGATGAAATCCTCAACCTCGTCAGAGGATTTATCAGTATGTTCAACCTAGACGATATAAAACATCTGTTGATGCAGCTCGCTGAGTTAATTCAAAAAAAAGAGCGATCCAATGCAAATGGTCTTTGAGGCTTTTAAATTAATCGCGGAATTTAATAAAAACAGTGAGAAACAAACCCGCCATGAATAGGTCCCAAAAAGAAAGTTTTAAAATAATATTTTGGAATGCGAACGGCATATCTCCAAGAATAAATGAACTTAGGAGCTACGTAAATGAAAATGATGTAGATGCCCTGCTAATCCAGGAAACTAAAGTTAGAGAAAACAAAAAACTAAATATAGCAAACTATAATAGCTATCATACCCTTAGCTCAAATATAACTGCTAGAAATCCCCATGGAGGAACAGCAATATATATTAAAAGTAATATTCCCCACGAGGAAATAAACAACATAAATCTTCAAGGTATAGAAAATACTAGTATAAAAATTAAAATAAATAATGTAAACCCATTTATCCTAACTTCAATATATGTCAAAAACATGAGTGGTATAAATGTAGCTGCGCAGCTGGAACTGCTTTTCTCGCGATATCCAAACACAATACTCGCGGGCGACTTCAATGCACACCACCGAGCGTGGGGCAGCAGGAGAGCCAACACACGCGGTACACAGATACATAGATTGCTAAACACAACAAACACTGACATCATTGCACCGTCGAGACCAACCTGCTTCTCAGGTGCCAATGGCTCATTCATAGACTTTGTCCTAACGAGAAACATAGAATACGCTCACACAATTGATACCCTGGATGAATTCGACTCGGATCATCTACCGGTACTGGTGACATTCGATTTGAACACTCCCCTTCCAGCCTCTCTGGGACAAGAGAGGGTGAACTGGAACGTATTCAAAAGAGCACTTTTCGAGCCGCATTTAGCAGTACCCAACATTATGAGCTAGGCGGATATTGACTCTGCCACGCACACACTCACAACAGAAATCAGGAGAGCTATTGCATCTGCCACAACACATCGTGAGTCATCAAAAATGCCAACACTTTCCCACCATGTCAAACAGTTAGTTAAACAGAGAAATAGAATGCGTAAGACATGGCAGGCTAACAGAGACCCTACCCTTAAAAGGGAGCTTAATAGACTCACGTCTAAAGTCAGTGGAAAAATTGTCGCAGAAAAGCAGCAACAGTATAAAGAATTAATCGAATCCCTTAGCCAGGAAGACGTATCGCTCTGGCAATTCGCTAAAAGACTCAGAAAACCTCAAATTAAACTCCCGCCACTAATAGATGGCGCTAATATTGCGTACTCAGACGAAGAAAAGGCAGAGGCGCTTGCTAGGCATTACGAAAAGCAATTTGAACCAAACCACGATCTAATGTGTCAGGACACCCTAAGAATGGTTAGGCAAACTCTAAACAATTTCAGGAACTCCCCGGTCACGGCTGAGATTAACCCAGCCACCCCGCAAGAAATAGTAGAGATTATCAAAAACCTTAAAAACCGTAAAAGCCCAGGGCACGACAAAATCAGGAATATCGCGGTAAAAAACCTACCCTTAAATATAATATTTTACTTGACCATCTTAATAAATAAAATACTAGAACTAAATTATTTCCCCAAAGAATGGAAGGAAGCGATAATTATAGCGATCCATAAACCTGGTGAGGATGCCTCAATTCCAGCCAACTACAGACCAATCAGTTTGTTGCCGACACTTAGTAAAATTACTGAGAAAATAATTCTTAAGAGACTGAACACGCACCTTAGTGAGAATGACATTATCATTCCGGAGCAGTTTGGATTTCGGCCAAAACACTCCACCACTCATCAATTGCTGAGAGTGGTAGAGTACATTTCTTCTGGTTTTAATAATAAGACACCCACAGCTGCGATTTTTCTTGACATCCAAAAAGCCTTTGATAAAGTGTGGCACTGTGGATTAGCTTACAAATTGATCACTCTAAAAGTCCCTGACGCACTTGTCAAACTTTTAATTTCATACCTAAATAACAGACACTTTCAAGTCAGAGTAAAAAATAACTTATCTACACCCAAGCTCATTAAAAGTAGTGTACCGCAAGGATCCATCTTGGGCCCGACACTCTTTAACATATATCTAAATGACATTCCCAGGACCCCAGACACGGAGCTGGCACTCTATGCAGACGACAGCGCGATACTTGCAAAACACCCTTACGTCTCAGTAATGCACAGACAGCTACAACAACACTTAGACATACTCCAAACATGGCTGGAAAAATGGCGAATAAAATTAAATCCCAATAAATGTCATTGGATTTATTTCTCAAGAAAACGTAAACTTCCGCCTCCTCTGTACATAAACAACCATGTCCTAAAAGCGGAAAAATCTACTAAATACCTAGGTGTAACGATAGACTCCCACCTAACTTGGAAACTGCACGTAACGAACATAATCAAAAAAGCGTATATAACCATAGGAGCCTTATACCCAATGATAGGAAACGGAAATCTAAGTTATCAAAATAAACTCCTAATTTATAAATCGGTCATCTGCCCGGGAATGCTGTATGCAGCACCCGTATGGGGATATGCCTGTAAAACTACCATAGACTTATTAGAGACAAGACAAAACAAAACCCTAAGGATTATAAGGAAAGCCCCTAGATACTTAAGAAACTCGGTAATTAGGAAAGACTTCAAAATAAAAACTGTTAGAGCCCAAATCAAAAAGCTAGCGCTTAAATTCTACAAAAATCTGCCATCTGTCCCAAATGAACTATTATTTAATCTGCATGACTATGATCATCGCAAGGCTAAATCTCGTAAGAGACCCCGCTCGGTACTTAACTTTGATATTCGGTACTAGGAACGTCCCACCTTAATCAGTTGATATTAAAGAAAACTCGCGATCTTTGGTTTTCTACAAAATGTTTAAAATCCTAAACTGCTAAAATGCTAGGTTACCCTCAGATCTGCATCAACCCCCCCAAACTGCTTAAACTCTTAATGTGCAACAAACTGCCACACTAGGAGCTAGGACAAATAATAAAAACAGTAAATCAAAAACCTCGAACCTCCAACTATGGACCAATGAAATAATGTCACAGTATGAAGATAAGAACCACACCTAGAGATTGGAGATTAAAGGCGCTTCGCGCCTGGTGCTCTGTTCTGAACGAAACTCTATGACGAGTTTTATTCTCCTTTCCAGGCTTGAGTTGAGGTGGTAGATTTCCTGATTTGTCGTTCAGAACAGAGCACCAGGCGCGAAGCACATTTAATCTCCAGTCTCCAGACTATTCTATCATCATACTGTGACATTAATTCATTAGCCCATAGTTGGAGGTTCGAGGTTTCTGATTTACTGTTTTTAACACTTTACAACAAAGTTGAAAAGTGTTTATGACTTTGTTCATTCTGTCTGTCTATCTGTCCGTTAGCACGATAACTGCCGTAAAATTGACTTAATCAAAATGAAATTTTAGTATGTTGTTCAGACGGTCTGTAGGACCTATGGGAATATAAATAAATAATATCACCCAATTAGTTTTGGATTGAACCCGGGTTAAAAAAATGAAATACATTGAACCCTATGGGACCTAATTTTTCAAATATTTTTAAGCAGATTTAAAATTCACAAATTGCTTCGAAAATTTTAGGTAATATTCAAATTATTCCATAAAATATATAAAAAAAATTTCAGCAAAATATATTCAGTAGTTTTTTAAATAAAAATTAAAATAATAATTACACCTCTTATATGAAGCGATCACGTGTCCATGATATGAAAAGATCACGTGACTCACTTCAAAATTATATATGGCATCCATCTTGTCTCAAAATCGTCATTTTTAAAGTTCTTTTTAATTCCTATTGAGTGTTGTATTCGTCGTAAAACCTCTTTATTTTCGCTTAAATTCTGTGCATCTACATACTGAAACAACGCAATGACAATATATTTGAGTTTAAATGAGCATCCAACTTTGATTATTTCTATAACGAAGCCTATTTTTCCCTTATGTGAAATGTAAACAACAAAATATGTAGGATGAGTTGTATTAGAATTGCTGTATTTTTTTAACGCAAAAGTATTAAATCATGGAGTCTGCATAGCTGATATGAATGAAATATTCATTGATTTTATACAGAGAAGGACGATTTTTTTCGAAGAAGTTTTAAGCATAGAGTTTAATAATTTGTTGTTCCATGGTCATAATTTTTAAATAAAATAAATTATTATAGTATTGTGATGAATGGGAAAATGTTATGAATGAAAGGCTGTTTTTATAGAGATCCAGGCGTGCTATTTTTTCTATAACGTCATTTGAATGAATTTCAGTTGTTTTCGATGAAGTTTTCAAATATAATAAATTATCGTAGTATTATGATAGTTTTAAAAATATTACGGAGGAATGCATTGCATTTTAGAGATGTTTAAACCAGGCAATTTATATTTTAATGCCGTCATTTGAATGAAGTTCATTTTTTTCGATGAAGGTTTAAGTTTTCAAATATAATAAATTAATGTAGTATTGTGATAAGTTTTAAAATATTACTTAGGAATGTATTGCATTTTAGAGATGTTTAAATAAAATTGCATTGGAGTTGGAAAGTGTTTCATAATCAATGCTTTAAGCATGATTGATCTTTCTTGTTATTATTTGACCTAGCTCCTAGTGTGGCAGTTTGTTGCACATTTAGAGTTTAAACAGTTTGGGGGGGTTGATGCAGATCGGAGGGTTACCTAGCATTTTCAGCAGTTTAGGGTTTAAGACATTTTTGTAGAAAAAACATGGGTCGCGAATTTTATTTAATTTCTGCTGTTTGTAGTGGGACATTTCTAGTTCCGAATATCAAAGTTAAGTACCGCGCGGGGTCTCTTACGACATTTGGCCTTGCAATGATCATAGTCATGCAGATTGAATAATAGTTCATTTGGAACAGATGGCAGATTTTTCTAGAATTTAAGCACTAGCTTTTTAATTTGAACTCTAACAGTTTTTATTTTAAAGTCATTTCTAATTACCGAGTTTCTTAAGTATCTAGGGGCTTTCCTGAAAATCTTTAGGATATTATTTTGTTTTGTCTCTAAGAAGTCTATGGTGGTTTTACAGGCATATCCCCATACGGGTGCTGCATACAGCATTCCCGGGCAGATGACCGATTTATAAATTAGTAATTTGTTTTGGTAACTTAAGATTTCCGTTTCCTATCATTGGGTATAAGGCACCGGTGGCCGCATACGCTTTTTTGATTATATTTGTTACGTGTAATTTCTAGGTTAGGTGAGAATCTATCGTTACACTTAGGTAGTTAGTGTTCTTTTCCGCTCGTAGGGCATAGTTGTTTATATACAGAGGCGGCGGAGGTTTATGTTTCCTTAAGAAATAAATCCAATGACATTTATTGGGGTTTAACTTGCCATTTTTGTTTAACTTGCCATTGGGGTTTAATTCGCCATTTTTCCAGCCATGTTTGGAGTATGTCTAAGTGTTGTTGTAGCTGTCTGTGCATTACTGAGAGATATGTGTGTTTTGAAAGTATCGCACTGTCGTCTGCATAGAGTGCCAGCTCTGTGTTAGGAGTCCCGGGGATGTCGTTCAGGTATATGTTAAAAAGTGTCGGGCCCAGGATAGAACCTTGCGGTACACTACTTTTTATGAGCTTGGGTGTAGATAAGTTATCTTTTACTCTAACTTGAAAGTGTCTGTTATTTAGGTATGAGATTAAAAGTTTGACAAGTGCGTCAGGGACTTTTAGAGTGATCAGTTTGTATGCTAATCAACAGTGCCACACTTTATCAAAAGCTTTTTGTATGTCAAGAAAAATCGCAGCTGTGGGTGTCTTACTATTAAGTCCAGAAGATATGTACTCTACCACTCTCAGCAATTGATGAGAGGTGGAGTGTTTCAGCCGAAATCCAAACTGCTCCGGAATGATAATGTCATTCTCACTAAGATGCGTGTTCAGTCTCTTAAGAATTATTTTCTCAGTAATTTTACTAACTGTTGGTAGCAAGCTAATTGGCTGGAATTGTGGCATCTTCACCAGGCTTTTGAATTGCTATGATTATTCTTCCTTCCATTCATTGGGGAAATAGCTAAGTTTTAGTATTTTATTTATTAAGGTGGTCAAGTAACATATTATGTTTAAGGGTAGGTTTTCACAGCTATATTCCTGATATTGTCGTGCCTTGGGCTTTTACGGTTCTTGATAATATCTGCTATCTCTTGCGGGGTGGCTGGGTTAATCTCAGCCGTAACAGGGGAGTTCTTGAAATTGTTTAAAGTTTGCCTAACTAATCTTAGGGTGTCCTGACACATTAGATCGTGGTTTGGTTCGAATTGCTTTTCGTAATGCCTTGCAAGCGCCTCGGCTTTTTCTTCATCTGAGTACGCGATTTGAGCGCCATCTATTAGCGGCGAGTGTTTAATTTGAGATTTCCTGAGTCTTTTAGCGAATTGCCAGAGCGAAGTGTCCTCTGGGGTAAGGGATTCGATTATTTCTTTATACTGTTGCTGCTTTTCTGCTACAATTTTATACCTGACTTTGCACATGAGTCTATTAAGCTCCCTTTTGAGGGTAGGGTCTCTGGTAGCCTGCCATGTCTTGCGCATTCTGTTTCCCTGCATAACTAATTGTTTGACATGGTGGGAAAGTGTGGTCATTTTTGGTGACTCACGATATGTTGTGGTAGAGGCAAGAGCTCTCTTGATTTCAGTTGTGAGTGTGTGTGTGGCGGAGTCAACATCCGCCGTGCTCATAATGTCAGGTACTGCTAAGTGCGGCTCAAATAGTGCTCTTTTGATAACCTTCCAGGTCACCCCCTCTTGTCCCAGAGAAGCTGTAAGGGGAGTGTTGAGATCGAATGTCACCAGTACCGGTAAATGATCCGAGTCGAATTCATCCAGGGCACTAATAGTGTGAGTGTAATCTATGTTTCTCGTTAGGACAAAGTCTATGATTGAACCATTGCCGCGAGTAAAGCAGGTTGGACTCGAAGGTGCAATAATGTTGGTGATTGTTGTGCTCAGCAGTCTGTTTATCTGTGTACTGCGTGTGTTGGCTCTCCTACAGCTCCACCGTCTGTGGTGCGCGTTGAAGTCGCCAGCTAGAATGGTGTTCGGGTGTCTCGAGAAAAGCAGTTCCAGTTGCGCAGCTACATTTACTCTATTCATATCGCGCAGTAATTCATCATGGCACCCTTGAGAGGCCCGAATTCTTTCACATCCAGCTCACTAGCAAGTTCGCGAGTAGCTTCCGTGTCGTTTCGCTCCAAATCCATGTCGTCAGAGTAGAAAAGATTCAAAAAATAGCACTACCACTTGGTAATAACACACGTGGCACTCCGATGTTGAAAAGCACAAATCCAAAATGGCGAGTCCGCCGTACACAACAAGCTGAAAAATTGCTTAGCCCGACGTGCTCTATCGTAACTAGATATAACACGCCCAAGCAAAAGCAAGAGAAATCACCACAGTGTATAAGCAGCAGATTCACAATACTCGTCCTATCAGTCTGGGCTCCGAATGATCATTAGAGAGGTGGTAGCGATAACATTCCCGGTTATACTACTCTCGAGTCCAACCCCCCACAGTCATCAGTGGCGAATCAAGCTTGCATGGGGTCCCTGGCTTAAAATATTGATGGGGCCCTTGCAACAAATTGATTTCTGTTTATTCGTAAAAAGGGATCGCAATGGATACATGAATATAGTCAACCACATGCAACTTGATAATAGACCTACATCATTTAAATTGGTATTTAAATGAAATAAAACATTTATGCCATTTTACAGAAGTTCAATTTCCAAAAAATATAATCTATGTTATACGTAATATCCGGAATGAAAAGTATGAAAAACAGCCGGTGATGAATTTTGATTTTTTCCACAATTATTTATTATTTACAGGGGCGCTTTATATAAATATACATATATTTTACTCTGATATCCTTCAAATGCTATAGTATTTGGATACATTTACATTTGAGATGATTACAATGAGCATGTTAAAAATTAATGAAAAATTAATGCATGATTCTGCTTCATAAACTATTATTTTGCTTTAGTAAAACCTGAAATGTGTAAAAATACATTTATTTTTCAATAGAAATAACTAAGGTCTAAAGGGTTTAAAGTATACTAGTTATTTATTCAGAAACAATTTACATACATGATTGTTGTCATTGTACTTTCGGAATTATACTATTTCTTAAATTGCAATTGCTAAAAATTAAGTAAACTAGTATAAGTACAGCCCACTTTTTACTAGTAACACACACAACTAATATAAATCAAAAACTTGCCTTTTCAAGCCATCTTAAAACCATAAATTATCACCAAAGTGTTAATTGGAGAACAAATAAATGTTACGTTCGATTGCAGTAAGTGCAGTCGAGCAAATATATAAATTAGAATGTAATGTAAAATTACGGTATATTTTTTAATTACATAATTTGGTGTCTATGGCTGCAGCCCCCCCCCCCCAATTCAGCACTGAGAGTACTAGAAAATTAAATGACCGCTAAAGAGTTATGCTTCTTATAAAATGTTGATAAACTTTCCTGTGTTCTTTTAGTTAAAACCTTTAAGGACATGCTCATCCTGTAGAATAAATGATACTCTTTATATTTATATCCAGTGTGGTAATTAAGTAGTTGTACATGAAAACTGAGTATCTTCATATATGTATGCAAAATTGCATATTTACAGAAGCTACACTAAATTTGGTGTCAAAAGTCCTTTTGACAAAGATATTTATTTTATAGAGCGAAATAATGCCAAATGTAGAAAACGAGTTACTTCTCAATCAATTTAAATAAGGTTTGAACACCTACGATGGTTAAAGATGATAAAATTACAAGGTTTGATTGAATTTATATGCTTCTGAATTTCAAAAAAGTAAAAGTTGTTTTACTAAATTGCATTTCTAATAACTTCTAACTATTGAAGATCCAAAACTTTTTATATTTTGTTTGTATTTCATTAAACATTTTTAAGTAACTCCAGTTAAATGTTATTGAAATTTGAAGCTGGTAACGTGGTAGGATTGAACTTGTCAGTTCACATAGAACAGAGGGTCACGAGCATGTTGCTCACGAGCAGCACAATGCTTGTGGACCTGTATTTAGTGCTCGTAAGAGAAGTGTAAAAAGTCACTGTAAGAGGAGCACTAAAAACAAAATTTTCAGAAATTTTATTTTTTGTTATATAAATATTTAGTGACCTTCAACATTCATAAAATTGTCTTACTGTTTAGGCAACGACGGGTAGTAGTCTCTCAGATTCAAATTTCACGTTTCTACTAGTAACTATGAATCGGCTGAAATTTAAAATTAATTAAAATAATAAATTATTAGAGAAATATGCCTAATTTCTGATGCGCTTCACTTTTATCCATTATTCCTCCTCTTTAATAAGAAATTAAATTATTTGCGTTAAAAAATTTGTTTCAAGTATAGGTATAATAATATTAAGTACAACTTAATGCAACGGTAAAATGATGCATTGATTTTTTAAATTGCATTTAAAATTCATATTTTTGAAATGAAATAATAAAATGATACTTTATAGCACGAGTTTGCAAATTTATCGCAATATAAAGGACAGGTACGGCATGCTTTAAAATCAGGGCCTGGAATGTACCAGGATAAACCGATATGGTTTCTGGTATATGAAATATATTGAAATTCCATTGTGGTTAGTTATATGATTTGTAAACTGGAACTGCTTACCACGCTAAGCAGTCATTTGGCCTTGTGCAATAAAGCACCCTCTTTTTCACAGCTTCATCTTTCTTTACTCTCTACAAGAATGCATCTACGATCTATATGAGCCTGTTGTGCTTCGCACAGAGCCGTTACAATCATATGTCTAAGATAGTCGCCGGTTAGTCAAAAATGCACGAAAACCGCCTTGTGTGCTTTTCCTGAATTTTTATATTTGATATTATAATTTTTGTGATTATATTTGTAATATTTTGCTGTGCTCTATTGATGTAATATACTGGCTTCCAAAAGTTAAAATTAACAAAAATGGAAAAGTAAAGCTTTGATTAACCTAAAATTGTACATGAAGTTAGCAAATGCGTTTATGCATTAAAGAAAACAAGAATTATGTACAAAGATGAAAAAAAACATTTACTTTTCGTAAGTTATATGATGACGTCACAATTGGGTCATTAACAAAATGATGTTTAAAGGCAAACAAACCAAACAAAACTTACATGTGTGTGACCACCCAGGACATTCACACAGACTTTACAACAATTTTCCATGCTTTCAATGGGGTGATCAACCATCACAGATGCGAGCAATGGCCATTCCTCCAATACGACAGTTTCCAACTCTCTGTGGCTGACTGGAGGAGGTAAAGGTGCAGAGACAGCATGCCTGAGGGCATCCCAAAGGTTTTCAATGGGATTAAGGTCAGGGGAATACGCCTGCCACAGAAATGCTCTCACTTTCCGGGTATTTGTCAACGATATTAGCTCGATGGGGACGGGCATTATCGTCCATAAGGAGGAAATCAGGATCAACTGCCGCAGCGTAGTCTCACAATGGGGTTTAGGACTTCATCCCGATACCGCGCAGTCGCCACAAAACCGCCTTTAAAGATGTGCAGCTCTATGCGATATCCCATTGGCATTTCAGCCCACACTATGACGCTGCCACCTGTGAATGCGTGTTGTTCGATGATGTTCTTAGCCTGATTGCGTGTGTCTCGTTCTCTCCAGATCCTTACACGCTTACCAACTGATTCCAGGGCAAATCTAGACTCGTCCGTGAAGAGGACGTTACACCAATCTGAGACAGTCCCATTGACATGTTGACGACACCACTTTAATCTTGTCCCTCTGGTTGGACGTTTAGTGGAACACAAAAACGTGATACTCGGGCGTACAGTCAGGCGTACAGACAGAATTTAGAATTTTTTGTTTAACATTCGAGTTGCTATAGCAACGCCTGGGGATACAACGCCAATGTTGGAATGCTGTATAGAAACTTTTTAAGGGATGTCAACGGCTGGGATTAGGCGGTTTTGAAGACACCTAGTGGTGGGAAGGGGAATTATTCAAGAGGGTACTTAGGATTTTTTCAGATTCGAAGAAACTTTTTGGGGTGGCAACACCTGGGGTTCTGCGGCAGAGGCGGTATGGAACGAAACCCTAGCGCCACCTTGCGGCTGAAAGGGGATATTAGAATTAAAGGTTGGAACTTAGAATTTTTTGTTTACCATTCGGGTTGCTATAGCAACAACTGGGGATACAACACCAATTTTGAAATATGGTATATACAGTGCGCGAAAAAATTATAAGAGCAAGCGAAAAGTCGCCAAATCTGAAAATCTTTTAGACGGAAATGTATGCAAATTTCTTAAGTAAAAATATTGATAAAATTAAGTTTTTTTTCATGTAAATTAGTTAAATTTTCCAAAAATAAATATGTATAAATTTACTTTACAAATTTTAAACCTATATGATCTTGGAAAAAAGTATAACGACAACTGTATTTTCATCTAAAATTATAGTAAAATTTACATATTTCAAAGCAGAAAATGACCATTTCAAATATAAAGACTGGATTTCTAAACAAAATTCACACTTGCTTCATTTCTTCACGATTTTAGTACTATACCAAAAGGAACTCATCTGTCTAACCTTGAATAAGGGAAAATTTTTGATTATGGAGAATGTGGATTGAGTGGGCATGAAATTAAAAAAAAATAAAAAGATTTATAACTATAGTTTATAATTTTCTAAAAGAACCTGGAATGTATGGAATGAAAAAACGAACTGGAAGACCAGAAATTCTAACGCATCGACAGAAAAGAATGGTTGTAAGAAAAGCTTGCGAGAAAAAATAAACTGCAAATGAAGTTAGAAGAAATTGGGACTTACCATGTGAGAGAAATTTGCATATTTGTTTGTTTGTAGCCCAAAGGCAGGTGACGCTGTCGTGACGTCTCAGAAAGATAAGAAGGAGAAGTGAGGCAGCAGACAATTGAGGCAAATTGAAGCAATGGAATCTGGATGTAAAACCAGCATGTCACGTCCAAACTTGTTATGTAATGTGCCTGCCGTCGGAGAAGAAAGTTTTATTTAGACCTATATGTGTCTATGATGGAAGGTGTAGAGTCGTGTAAACGAACAGGTGAGAATCAATTTAAAATCCACTGAACCACATAGAAAGTTTCGCCGATATAGTGGTGCAAAGCGGCCGGGAAACTTCGAGTTGTGACTTACAGTAGTTCATCTTTTAGATACACGTAAAGTTAAAGTTGATGAATCGCAGAGGGGTAAGTACCTAAATTTTGCTTCTTAAAAGGTTGAGTTGAAGATTTGATGGCTGAACGAAAACATGAGTGTAGAAGAAACTGTTCAGCTTAATAAAACGAAACGAGGCACAATTCGTAGTGCAATTACAAAGGTTATAAGGAAAATTGAGGATGAAATAAATAAAAAAGAAGATTTGAAGGCAAAAATATTCAGGATTCCATAGCTGTTCTGGTAGAACATAAAGGTGCGCTAGAAAAATTGAATGAATTAATTGAAACGCAAACCGAAACATAGGATTTGGAACAAGAATTGGAAGGTTCCTTAGAATACACTCAGTCAATTGTGTTGTATAGATCGCGTGCCAGTAGATATTTGGGGAACTTAGATGAAAATCCGACGGTAAATCAATTTAGTTCAGAAACGAAATCCGACATCAAAGTGAAAACAAACACAAAGTTACCACGTATTTCCCTAAACAAATTTGCAGGTGATATTTGTAAATTTCAAGAATTTTGGCCTCAATATAAAGTCGCGATTCACGAAAATGAAACACTTCAAGAAGTCGAGAAATTTAATTACCTAAAATTGTTGCTTAGTGATTCGGCAGCAGCCGCCATAAGAGGTCTTCCTTTAACAGCTGAAAATTATAAAAAGGCAGTAGAAATTCTAGAAGATAGATTTGGGAAAAGGGAAGTTTTAATTTCCGCACACACTGATCGTTTAAGTTTAGAACCTGTGCGTAGGTCAAATGATGTGTGTACGCTAAGAAGATTGTACGATGAAATATCTGTACAAATCAGAAGTCTTGAATCACTCGAAGTCAATTCCGACTCATATGGATGCTTATTGTTGCCCATATTAATATAAATGCATTCCAAATGAATTGGTGTTACAATTTCATAGGCAAAGTAAGGAAAAAGAAGCTAATGTAACCGAGTTACTAATCTATCTAAAGGGAGTAATTAAAGCTCGAGAAAAGGTTCAAAAGGTAACATCTTACAAAATTGAAAATACAAGATCTTACGAAAGTAAAATGAAATTGGAACCCCCGAAATATCTCAGTTCGATGAAAAATAAGACCCCATCTGCATTTTGTTTAAATACTTTAACAGAAATTCATTGTGCATTTTGCAATGAAAAACACAAATCCGAAAATTGTAACTTAAACTTAGAACAGCGAAAAGACTATTTACGTAAGCAAGCAAAATGTTTCAGATGTTATAAAAAAATTCCATCTTAAGAACCAATACAGGTCAACGCAAATCAGATGCTTTAATTGTTTGTCAATATCGCATCAGAAGTCCCTCTGTGTGCAAGCATTCCAGGCAAAACCTTCGACGCCACAAGTTATAGTTTCGTCGTTAATCCATGAACAAAATAATCAAAACAAATGTGGATCTGAAACTTCGTGTGTATATTTTCAGACTTTGCAGTGCAAATTAATTGGAAGAAATGAAATTCTTAAGTTCGTATATTATTTGATACGGTCGCACAAAGAAGTTTTATAAAACGGGATCTATCCCGAAAAGTAGGGTTGGAGGTCACTGGAAACGAGTCAATCAAAATACATAAGTTTGCGGAAAGCCAAGATCCTCCCGTCAGCACTCAAAATCGAGTACGCATTTTATTGAAAAATATGAGCTCAGATTATGTGTTTTAGTTTGGAAGCATTAGAAACGGAAAACATTTGTCCAGATATAATAGGAGCACCTTACCGCTGAATTGTGTGATGAAATTAAATTATTGGGGTTTAATTTGTCAGATGTTTCTGATGGTTTGAAAGATGAAGAAAATAAAATAGATATATTAGTAGGGAGTGATTATTATTGGTCAATCATGAAGGGAAAAGTTAAACTTTTCTCACCAACCGTCATTTTGAATGAGACGAAGCTTGGGTGGATAATCCATGATAGATATTCTAATGTAATTAATTCGAATAATTTATTGAGTTGTATGACAATGCATGCTTCTAATTGGGACGAAAAGAATGAAGATAAAACGTCGATTGAACTTCAAACGTTTTGGGAACTTGAATCTTTAGGGATTAGAGGAGAACATACAGATTCAGATTTGAGAACATACGACAAACAAATACTAGAATAATTTGAAAGAAATATTGAATTTAAGAATAATAGATATGAAGTTAAGTTACCTAGGAGATCCGATACAGTTGAAATTCCTAACAATTACGAGGTCGCAAAAAGAAGAATTAAAAGTTTGATTAAACGATTTCAGAATAATCCTATGTTGTTTAAAGAATACAAAGTCGTCATCGACAAATATATGTCTTCTGAAATAGCAGAAATGGTTAAACCGCAGAACATAAATTCAACTAATGGAAATTTGACATATTATTTGCCACATCACCCTGTAATTCGCGAGGATAAACAAACTACTAAACTGCGTATTGTTTTTGATGCTTCTGCACATGCTTCTTTCAGGTCCAGATCTAAACCCGGATTTGTTTGATTTAATTTCGCAGTTTCGAAGTAATAACATAGCAGTAGTGGCAGATATAGAAAAGATATTTTTGCAAATAAGCCTTGCCGAAAGTGATAGATATTTGACGAGATTTCTGGGGATTGATAGACTTCCACAAGATCAGGATTCTGCAGTGAAACTTATAATTATGAAAATAACACGTGTACTATTTGGTGTGACTTCTAGTCCGTGTTTGTTAGGAGCCGTTATTAAACACCATGTAAAAAGGTTTGAAAATCAGTATTCCGAAACTTGTTCGGTGGTTAATTCTTCAATGTAAGTGGACGATTTGGTAACAGGTGCATCTACAGTAGAAGAGACTTTGAAGTTATCAAAAGAGTCCACAGATATTTTCCAAAAGGCTAACATGCCCCTACATAAATGGCAAAGTAATTCTCTTCTTGTAAAGGAACATTTAAAATCCTTGAACTTGGATGTACTTCTTGACACGTCACGTAATGCAACTCCATTTAAAATTTTGGGTTTAATATGGGACACAGAGAAGGATGATTTAAGATTAGATAATCATAATCTTTTCGAATTTGTCAATTACCAGGAAAAACTAAGAGAACTGTAATCAAAGCGGCTAGGAGAATTTTTGATCCATGTGGATTCTTACCTCCATTTACGGTCATTATAAAAATTAATTTTAATCACTGTGGTAGCAGGGAATTGATTGGGATCAAAGGTTGCCAGAAAATTTAGAGAAAAAATGGGGATAGTTGGTGCACACAACTCCCACATCATAGTAAAATAGAAGTTCCCAGATATTATTTCCGGGATTTGCAAAGCACCTATGACAGGGTAGAGGTACACTGCTTCTGTGATTCAAGTGAACAAGCTTTTGGAGCTGTAATTTTTTTCAGATTTGTTAAGGACAGCGATGTAAAAGCAACCTTTGTCACTTCCAAAAACAGATTAGCACCCATAAAACGTTTAACATTACCAAGATTAGAATCAATAGGAGCATTGATTGGAGCTAGATTGTCAATACCCAAACTTAACACGGGAAGACAATATTTATGGACTGATTCGAATATTGTTCTGCACTGGATTAAAAGCTCTTCCAGCGCGTAGAAACCCTTCGTGAGTAATAGAGTTTCTGAAATCCAAACTCTTACCAATCGAAAAGACTGGAGACATTTTCCAGGTCGAGACAATCCGGCAGATAGACTGACAAGAAAGAGGACTATCACTTACTGAACTCGAAATTGATAAAATATGGTGGCATGGCCCTCCATGGTTAATCAAAGATGTTAGAGCCTGGCCAAAAACGGCAAAGAAAGCAGAAGACGAATTAATACAGGAGGAAGCAAAAGGAAAAATAATTTCTCAAAATTTCTGCATATCAGATCCAAAACCACTTATAGAGATGGGACGTTTTATTTCATTAAAAGGTAGTAAGAATAATAGCATGGCTAAAAAGATTTATTTTCAATGCAAAAAGCTCTATTAAACGTGAAGGAAATTTATCTGCTGAAGAATTGAAAGAAGCTGAAGTATCACTAATAAAAGAAGTGCAGTTAAAAAATTATAAGGAAGAAGTTGAAGCTTTAAAAAGAGGTGATCATGTTAAGAAAAATTCGAAAATTTACAGCTGATATCCATACTTAGATAACACTAATTTATTAAGAATAGGAAGCAGACTTAATCCAAGTGAATTTAGTCCGAAGGAAACAAATTCAATCATATTACCTAGAAATGAAAGGTTTACAGAGTTGTTAGTTATGCAAGAGCACCGGAAATTGATGCATAACGGAGTTTTGTTAACCCTTGTGCAAATTAGAAAAGAATTGAATTCCGCAAGGGCGACAGTTCATTAAAAAGATTATTCGCAAATGTCCAATTTGTAGGAAGTATAATGCTCAACCATCGAATCAACCAACAGGTCAACTTCCGAAGAGCAGAATTTCAGAATCGCTCCCTTTCAGCATTATAGGGTTGGATTCCGCAGCACCGATTATCAAGAATAATACTGCAAAATCATATATTGTGTTATTTACGTGCACTACAACCAGAGCTATTCATTTAGAATTGTCATCAGACATGAAAATTAATTCTTTTCTTTTAGCTTTTCGCCGATTTCTGTCAAGACGTGGTAATTGTAAGGTCATTTATTCTGACAATGCAAAAAGTTTTAAAGCTGCTGACAAGGAACTGCAGTATTTTGGCAAAATCATAAGGGAACAAGAACTGCAGGATTTCATATCAAGTCAAGGTGTGTCATGGAAATTCATAGTAGAACGTGTCCCTTGGTGGGGAGTATTTTATGAACGACTTGTAAAATGTGTCAAGGATTCGTTACGAAAGATTTTAGGACGAGCTCTGCTCACATTTGAGGAACTGACAACAGTATTAACTGAGATTGAAGCCGTTGTTAACATGCGACCTCTAACGTACACCGCAAGTGAAATTGGAGAACCAGAGCCACTTACACCCGCGCATTTTCTCCAATTAGGTAAGAAAGACTTTAGTTATCCGCTACACTTTGCAGAACTGGAAAATAAACTTTCCACTAAAGAAACCTTGATAAAAAGGAAACGGTACCAAACTACACTGTTAAAACAATTATGGACTAAGTGAAAAGAACAGTACTTGTTTAATTTAAACTCTGCTCATTCTTTTATATATCCTGAAAAACATCGAAATCTCCAATTTGGGGATATTGTGTTTGTAGACGGGACTTGTAAATCCAAACTGTTATGGAACATGGGAATAATTAAGGAAGTAATTTATGGCAAAGACAATCTCGTGCGTGCTTGCGTGGTGAAAATCTCAAAAGGACTGTTCAGCAAACCTGTGCAACTATTGTATCCTTTTGAATTAGATATTAATTAAATGTTTAAAAATGTATAACTAGTATAAATTATATTAATGAACTTAACCTTTTATTTACTTAATATTTCGGTACTTACTGTTACATAGTGTTTTACAAAAATATGTAACATTGCTAAAGAGTGGAGAGGATGGCGACCTACAAAAGATGGCCCCTGGCTTTTCACGCAATAGGTATAAGGTTCCCTCCTGGCCACCCGCAAAGGGAAGGGTCAGTGGAGCTTGGACTGCATGTGGGTGGTCCAGCACAAGATGAAGGAAGACGCATCCGGGGGGGTAAGCGGCCGTTGGGGGCGCAGTTAAGCCCGGGGGTTCACGCAGGAGCGTGGGATCCCAGCCTGCAATAATTCAGGGGCGACTGACCAAGCCCTGCTGTCACGGACTGGCCACTGAGAGTGGAAGCCAAGTGTCCACCAGTAGTATTTAGGGGGCTTAAGTCCTGTCAGCAAATGATATTTGAGAGGGAGGAGACTTGATATTACAAGTTTTTGGAGAGAGGTTTTTGCAAAAAAGAGGAATCGAGAGTGCCTTTTGAAATTTTGTGGAGTGAGGTTGGTTTTTGAATAGATGACGGAGCAAAAAGATGCTCCTTCCGAACTCCTAGATAGCATCGCAGCCGAGCCCTTGCTGGACCCAGAGCCGAAGGTAGGCCTATGGAATTTCATGCATGACTCTGATGTTGAAATCGCTCTCTCTCTCTCTCCCCTCTCTTTTAATATTTGCTTTCTAAGGGAAAATATGTTTTACGACAAATTGATGATTTATGGAGTGTGTAGAATATTCGAATAGAATTAATTTTAAGAGGTGTTATGATGTTTTTGATACTTTGCTATGTCTTCGTACTTTAAAGGAGTAACTTACAAGCTCGTGTGTTTTGAGCAAAACTATTTCATGCTTTTTATTTTAAATGTTAATTTTGTAAATAAACTTATTATTTTTTGTTATTTTAAATCTAATCCGTGTCCTCATTTCAATTCTTATTAATTACGTTTTTTTCAGCTTTAACCTCTTGAGATCATTTATAGGCCTTTATATTCAGGTTACACGAATATTTAAATGTTTTAGCGTTCAAATCGAACGTGAGGTGAATCACCTCGTAACATTAATGGTTCCGATGACCAGGATACGAAATAAAAATAATTAATAGAATTACTGAAAAATTTTTTTTGTGAGTAGGCTAAATTTTACGTTAGGAAAATTTTAAATACAGTATATTTTTTTCGGAAATGAGGATTGTAAAAGAAAAAAAAAAAATTCATGTTTTTCAATTCTTTTCTTCAAATTGTTATGCCATGGTAAGGGGATATATATTATTTTAGGGAAACACGGGATCAAAATTCGAAAATTTGGGGAAATTAGAAATTTTTGGTATGCATATTAGGAGTGTATTTTATATTGTGAAAGAATTTTATGTACCAGAATTGTAATGTTAGGAGTGTATATATGTTGCATGAAAATTTGTGTTTATTACATGTGATAGGTTTTTGGTAATAGGGGATAATTGCACTTAGGATATAGAATTTTGGTTAAGAAATAGCAGAATTTTTTTCACATTTCAGTCATGGCAGAAGAACGGAACGAAGTCCCAGTAGCTCACGTCAGCAAAATTCCGGGTATTACACATTTGTTAGGGGAATTAAATGGGGAAGACATGGAAGAAACGAAATTGTTTTTCGAACACTTCAGCGCTATATCAGAACTGGGAAATTGGAACGATGCAGAAAAACTGGTTATAATCAAATCGCGATTACGGGATAATGCTAGGAAATTTTATATGAGTTCTCGGGAGTTGAGGAATGAAACCTCATTTGAAGCTTTCAAGCGCAGATTTTTAGATTTTTTCACAGACAAACCCCATATCACCGCCAACCAAGTAATTTTTTCATCAATTAAACAAAACCAAGGTGAAACTATAAAACAATTATCACACAGGATCAGAACACTAACGTTGGAGTACATGGGAGAGGCTCAGATAAACGATGACACTCAACACATTATTGATAAATTAAGCCTTAGAAAATTTATAGAAGCAATTAGACCAGAATTCCAAATTGAAGTGATTAAAGGTAATCCCAAAACATTCACGGAAGCGGTAAAAATAGCACAAAATTTAGAGTCAGCTAATTTAGCGGCAATGGTAGTAGCGGTAAATAATATATCACAAAAAAATGACATACAGGAACTGCGCAAGGAACAAGAACAATTTAATGCACAATTATTGGATAATATCACTAAAGAGATTAATAACTTAAAAGTCAAGGATCACACAGAAGTAGAAAAGAAACAAAACATTTTTTTGTGTCATTTTTGTGGCAGACCCGGACATTTTATGAGGGAATGCAGAATGTATTTACGTCAAAATAATAATGAGAGGCAAGTCAGATATGGGCAAGAGAATAGGAATTTTGCAACGTTTAACGGGGAAGCTAATTATGTGCACAACGGAAGGTCGAATCAGTGGAATCCAAACAACGACAGATATAGAAATTTCGGAGCGCGGCTCAGGAACGAATTTAACATGAGAGGACAGGGGAATTTTCGAAATTGGGACAGAAATTCTGCATCTTATGTAGACGAGAGAAATTATGCAAATACTAGAGAGGAGCGCAGATACGTTCGAGGGAGAGATAATAATAAAAACTATAGGCCTTTAAACTAGTGTGGGGGACTGAAGGAGAATTTATGCAAAATCCACAAAGACACAGGGATCGGTCTCCCTTATATACATATAAAAAAAAGCCTGTGAGGTATAATGTGAGAAGAGAAAATAACACACGGAGAGATACACTAAACTTTGGAAGAAATTATAATAAAACGAAGGAAGGAAATGTTAGGAATAAATTTAAAGGAGAAATTTATACGCAGAGGAATAGACGAGATTTCGGGGAAAGACGCAATGAATCGAATGAACGAAACTTTAGAAATGAATTTAGGAGAGGAAATACTACACATAGAGATGCGTTAAATTTTGGAAGAAATTACAGTAAATCGAAGGAAAGGAATTTTAGAAATGAATTTAATAGAGAAAATACACAGAGGAATGCGTTAAATTTTGGAAGAAATTGGAATGAATTTGAGAAAAGAGATTTTAGGAATGAATGTAGAGATAAAATGTATACACAGAGGAATAGACGAGTTTTTAGGGAAATACACAAGAAACCAGAGAAAATAGATTTTAGGAATGACTTTAGAGAGGAAATTGGCACGCAGAGAGGTAGACAAAATTTTGGGAAAAAATACAATAGGTTGGAGGAGAGGAATTTTAGAGAAAATAATTTAGAAAGAGAAAGAAGGAATCCTAGAGAAAACAATTCGGGAAATGATCTTAGGGACAATACACAAGAGTGTGATAGGCAAATTAATACACGGAACGGTACGCGAAGACCTACAGAAAACGAGGATAGGGGAAGACCTGAAACAAAAATAGCAATGTATAGAGAGAAAGTTAGAGATAAGGCTGAATTAATAGCTTCTGTCACAGAGGAGAACATGACAAAATTACCGACGGTACGAGCAAAATTCCACGAGAAGGAAACAGACATTTTATTAGATACGGGCGCTTCAATTTCGGTGTTAGCAGACGAGTTTTTTCAAAATATTAAAGAGAATGTTGCAGTTAAATATATATCAAGATCGGTGACTATTACCACGTTAACGGGACACAACATAAATTACACAAAAACGGTAGAAATAAATTTTAAAATTGACAACCAAAAATTCAAACATATTTTTTTCATAACGCGAGCACATTTCCCACAATCATACCAGGGCATCTTCGGTTATGATTTCATTAGAAGATTTAAAGGCGTAATTGACACGCAAAATAACATTTTAAAAATTGGAAACTTAGAGATACAACTTAGAAACCAAAATCAAACACCGCGAGATACACAAATACACAGTTTAATAGAAAAACCCAACGTTTCCAGAATTAACAGGAAAATCAGATTTTTGCCGAATGAAACCAAACAGATTTTGATCATACCCGAGAATAAAGTACAGGAAGGCACGGATATCTTATTTGAACCAGTACAGAAAAACTATATAAGCATGAATTATGGGATTTATAAAATGGCAGAGAAGGGAATCTGGGTAAGAGTGCAAAATAACACAGAATCGGAATTTACTTTAAATAAACATATGATTTTGGGACAGGTATCAGAAAATTTTGAAATTAAACCAGAGAAAAATAAGCCAGAGGAGGAGGAAAACTATATTTGTAAAGAAATGATAAATTTGATCCAGGCGACACCCGAAGTGATAGAGCAGAGGAAAAAAGATTTGGAACCGACAGATTTTAAACTAGAACATATGAGCGCAGAGAGGAGGAAAGATTTTGAACAATTTGTATTACAGTACGCGGACATTTTTTCAAAAAACATTTCGACCATTGGGGCTACGGACTTAATCCAACCCAAAATTGAATTAGCGCACAACCACGCAATCAAATCTAGACCATATGACATACCGTACTCGCTACAATACACTGCGAAAGCACAATTAAAAGACTTGGAGCAGGCAGGAATTATTTCTAAAACCAACTCAAATTATGCGTGTCCAATGATTTTAGTACGCAAGAAGGACGGAGAACACAGACTTTGTTTAGATTTAAGACTGATAAATAACATCTCCACCATATTCCCATATAATATTCCGAGAATCAATGAAATTATCACTAAATTAGCAGGGTTTAAATATTTTTCAAAATTAGATTTCAACAGTGCATTCAGCCAAGTGGTCTTAAGTCCAGAAGCACAGAATATTTTTTCGTTTGTAACTCCCTTCGGCAATTTTAAATATAATAGGATGGTTTTCGGACACGTTAGCTCAGCGCCCATTTTCCAAAATATTATTGATACGATTTTAGCGGACTTACAAGACCAAAACATCTTAGCGTACATTGATGATGTGATTGTCCCAGCAGACTCTTACGAGGAAATGAAATACAAATTACAATTAGTTTTTAACAAATTTAGAGAGAATAATTTAACGTTAAGCCCGAGCAAATGCGATTTTTTCTTACCAAAAATAAATTATTTAGGATTCGAGATTACCGATAAAGGAATAAGTCCAATGGACAATAATATAAACAAAATTACGTCTTTTCCGGTGCCAAAGACCTTGAGAAAACTTAAAAGATTTTTAGGAGTATGCAATTTTTATCGGAATTCAATAAAAAATTACGCGCAAATTACGGCGGTGCTTTCAGACCTAACGCAGAAGGACGCAAAATTTAAATGGACTCCAGAGTGCGAGAAGGCTTTCCAGACATTACAAAATTGTTTTTTTGAAAAACCTATTCTAATTCAGCCAAATTTTGACGAAAAATTCTACCTTAACACAGATGCATCTTTATTATCTGTGTCGGCATGCCTTTTACAATTGAGAGATGGCATTCTTAAGCCAATTGCATATTTTAGCCGCAAGTTAAGTCCACAAGAGAAAAAATACCCCGCAGTAAAGATTGAGTTACTTGCAATACATAAAGGAATACAGTTTTTTAGGAATTTTTTGTACGGACGAGAATTTTTTTTGCTCTCAGACCACAAATCATTAGGTGATAATTTAAAGATTAATAATCCTCCGACACTAATGCAGCGTTGGTTAATCGACATATCAGAATATAAATTTAAATTCATTCACATCCCGGGAAAACAAAACGTACTGGCAGATTTTTTAAGTCGCGAAGAGTTTGCGAACCACTCAGAACAAGAAGTAAACAAAACACCCTCCCCTCTCCATACTTTCCAAGAGAGCGCTCCAGATACGGAGCAAGACAGAAAAGAAACGAATCAGGGAGCTTCAGGGGAACCGGTTGTCAAACGATCGCAGGAAGAAGGCCACGTTCAAAATGAAAATAAACAAACGGGGGAGCTTTCAGTGAATGGTATAATTCACGCAGAGCAGGAAGACGCGAATGGGTATGTAAATGTGGATAATATTTATATTAGAAATGTAGAAGAGTTAACGGAAATACCGACGATAGAAGAAATATTGAAGGAGCAGAATAAAGACCCAAAAATTACAGAACTAAAGAAAAATTTAAAAAACGAAAAGCACAAACACAGTAAAAACAATGAGACATTTTATATAGATGAGGAGACGGGACTAGTAATGCATATTGGTAGATGGAAAGATCGACCGTGGCGGGAGAATTTTAAGAGGACAATAGTAATTCCACGCATTTTACAGAAAAACATTTTAGCTATGGCTCATGTCACTCATGCAGGGGTTGATAAGACGTTTAAATTAATAGAAGATAGATATTATTGGGGAGGTATGTATTCAGACACACATAATTATGTCCTTTCTTGTGAAAAGTGTAAAAGTCGGAAAGGAAAGCTGCTGATAACAAATATGGGTAGAGTCCCCATTCCTGAAGGCCCTTTACATAGCATTTCAATAGATTTATGTGGCCCTTTTAGAGTTAGTGTCAATAACAACAGATACGTGCTAACTATGATTTGCCAATTTACGAAATATTTAACAGTTTTCCCTATACCAGACATACGTGCAGAAACCGTGGCGGAAAAGTTATTACAGTCGTTTGTCTCCAGCGGATTACCATTTTCCATAACTTGTGACAGAGGCTCTCAATTTACTTCAAAAGTTTACAAATGTATGACGGAGAAACTACAAATAGTAGCTAAATTAACGCCTGTTCGATCACCTTGGTGCAATGGGGCCATCGAAAAATGTCATCATGCTCTTAAAAATACACTTTATACTCTCACTGATAATTCACCTTTTGGGGATACTGCAGTTCAAATACACGTCATGACATATAACGCAACCGTTCACCCATCGACAGGCGAAACACCCAATTTTCTTTATTACGGACGGGACATTCCAATTTTTTTTGAGACACAAACACAAAATGAGCAACAACAGGATACATCATATGGGGGGTACATAGCTAATAAAATAACCACAATGCAAAAAGCTTTCAAGGCGGCAAACCAAAATATAGAACGCTCAAAACTAAGACAAGAAGAACAACAGTTTTCAAAATCGAAAATGCAAAATTTAGAAATAGGTAACAAGGTATTTTTAGAGGGACAAAATGCATTTGGAACCGCTAACTTTTCAGGACCGTACAGGGTGGTAAAGAAAATAAACAGATTCTTATACGATATTCAAAAAGTTGGGAAACCTTTCGAAAAAACACAGAGGGTACATATTAATAGATTGAGACAATTATTGGAAAGGAAAGAACACCTAAAATTTACGCGCGACATAGAAAAAGACATTAAATACACATCCCCACTTCTTCCAACACCGATTGTAAACAGAGAAAACAGAAAACAAAACGAGGCAGGGCAGTCTTTTCCTTTTTCACAGGAAGAGGAACAAATCATAATTTCCAACGTAAACAGGGCTATTCAAACGACACAAGGGAATCAACACAATAAAACTTCTTCCGAAAGTTTTCAGTCCACAGCTAATAGCACAGAAATTGATACGCAATCGCCTACTCTTTCGGACCTCCCAGAGAGACATCCATCAAACAGTGTCAAAAATCAACCTCCTCTCCTCGAACGTCTAACTGAAGCTTTTGCTTTTCCTGAAAAAAGTACAGCATCCCGCGAACGCCAAGAGGGCGAAAATAATATGGGGGAGTCAACATTACAGGAGCAATCGAATACTTTTGTAAAGGAACCTCAACACGGTGCTGTCACCCGATCGCACCAATATTCACTTAGGAGCAGAAACAATCGGATCTGAATTACAATGAAATCGGTAGTTAATTGAAAGGATGGTGTAGAATATGGGATTGTATATAATATTTGAAAATATGTTAAGAGATGAAATTGGGAGAATGTAAATATAATTATAATTTGAAATTGGTATTTGAATTGTTGAAAAGCAAAACGTTACTTCTGGGAATATAGATTTTGGGAGAGCAAATATAATTTAAAATTGAAATGGATTGAACTTAGGAAATGAGTGTAAATATGAAATCGGTATTTGAATTGAATTTAGAGAAAGAATGTAAATATAATTTAAAATTGGTATTTGAATTGAATTTAGAAAAAGAGTGTAAATATAATTGAATATTTGAATTGTTTAAATGGAAAATTGAGATATTTAATATGAATTGTAACTAAAAATGCTTGAAATTTGATGGATAGAAAGGTTGTGAATTTACGAGAGTACGGGTATATAATGCTTAGAGAAAACGTGAAAATTGGTGGATAAAGATTTAGTGAATTTGCGAGAATACGGGTTTATAATGTGTAGAAAATACTTGAGGATAAATGGATATGCAAATCTGAAAAACAATTTAGAGAAGAAATTGAATTTGAATTTAAGGTGTTTCTTAAAAATATATACGTATGTTGAAATATGAGGAGGAAGTTTTAAAGGGAGAAGAGATTGACATGCAATTTTGAGAAAAAATTTAGAGAACGACTTTGCTTTCGGTAAATTCGAAAAAGAAGAGGAAAAGGAGAAAAAAAGGGTTTTACAGAAGGAATATGGAATTTAATCTTTCGAGATTAGTGGAGAAAGCGAATTAATAGGGAAGTTATAAAGTAGGTAACAGTCAGGTTAGAAATACACAGAGAATTTTTTTTGTTGTGAGGGAGAAAGGTTTTAGAAAAGAAAAGAAAAAAAGAGTTTAGATAAACATTTTTTGTTGATTTGAACCAGGCAACAGGGAACATGGGTAATACAGCATTAACAAACACTTAGATTTAATACAGGGGAAAAGATTGAGTGGGGTGATAATGAGATAATATTTTTAGTAATAGAAAGGTTAAGAAATAGAAATAAGATAAAATTAAAAAAATAATATAAAATTCAATTTAAATCGTACAGCAGATAAGAGTGGGTAACATGTTGAAAAACTGGGTAATTACTAAACAGAAAAGTTAATTCTCTTTTGAAACTAATGTAAATTTAAAATAAATAAATAAATAAATAAAATTTAGTGTAATTGACTATAGGGGACACGCCAGTTTAAAATCTAAAAGTGGGCCTGATCAACCGGCTTTTGGGTACTTAAGCAGCGGACAGCCTAAGGATAATACAGTGAATTCTTTTTTAGAAAAGGGGAAAACTTGCACAACACATAACTTTACTACATCACAGTTAGCCAGTGACAAGAGGGACGTAAAACAAGGGGAATCCAATAAAGGGGGTGTGGCAAACACATAAAATTTTATGGCCACGCAGCAACACTCACAGAGGGAAAGAAAGAAAACACTTTATTTTATTACAGGGGGCTTTCACTTTTCGCTTGTCAAGAAAGGGTCAGTTTTGACGTACGGTCTCTTTCTTTCTTTATGGGAGGTATATGGTTCCACAGTTCATGGGGACAGCCAGTCTGATAACTTGTAGGGGTGTGGCAATCTTAACAGGTGCATCTTGCTTCGGGCAAGTTTGAGGGGTTGACCCTCATTTTCCCACCCCGGTTTTTGGTATTTGAGAGAAAGGAGAGACTTCTTTGGTTTTGTTTTTTCTTTCCGTGACATACGCTTTTATTTTTTCGGGGGGACTTCGAAACACTTTATCTGACCGGTGCAGGGGCGCAATTTGGGAATGTAGGGAGGATTTACAGAATTGGGAGTTTTGAAAGGCAAATTTGGTAATAAGGTACAGAAAATGAATATTTGATAATACATGGCATGGCAACTCGGAGGGAAGAGTAAATTTTAAGAATAGAAATTTTTTACATTTGGTTTGTAAGAAAATAGAGATTAAGATGAATTGGTAGAAAAGGTATACATATATTAAAACGAAAGGAAAGGAAATTTACGTCTGAGTTGAATGAAAATAAAGATTAAGGATAATTTTATAGAGAATGTATATAGATATAAAAAAAAAGTATTTCGGGGATAGTTAAGGAAGTAAGCAATGTTTTTAATAAGGTTATGACGAGGTGTAAATAAATTTTTCATGATAGGAATTTTTGTAATCGTTTAATGGTAATGTAATTTTTTTCTGAGAGAGAGATATTTCAATTTTTGAGTGTCTGTATGTATGTTCTTTGGCCTGTGTGTAAACTTATCTCCAGCAGTACGTCTGGAAAGATACGGACAACGAGGAGCAGTGACATCTCTACAGCTGACTTACGAGAAGCGACACCCTATGCCAGATCCTGAGGTGCGATTGCAACCCACCGAAGCAGGGGCGTGCCAGATACACCAGACTTGATGTACTGGACATCACACGGTACTCCGAGCTCATCCAGTGGCGTTAGGCCATATTTGGGACCATTTACACTATATAATATAGTGAAGTACAACTAACTTTCCATCTGTGTTACAGCAACGTGTTCTGTTTTTAGATTACAAACTATTATCCACTACAGTGTGCCCACAAAGTCAATGATATATACTCAGACTTTAAACATGGGAACGTGAAATAGGGAATATCGATTGAACGCATAAGCTGAAGTTTGATTTTAACGAAATGGACTTGGAACAAAAAACTTGAACAAAACTTGAACATGAACAAATAGTATAACCTGTTACATGATATTGCAATTCATTTTTGAGAATATTACTATTATTATTACTTTGGTTTTTATTGTATGGCTAATGTGTATTCTTTTTTGAAGTGGATGTTTCAATGGTATATGTTGTTTTTATAGTTACAGTTTTTCTTTTGATACAGTTGTTTTTTTTTTTCCCAAAAAAAAAAAAAAAAAGAAAACATAGGAAAGGAGAGTGAATGTTACATAGTGTTTTACAAAAATATGTAACATTGCTAAAGAGTGGAGAGGATGGCGACCTACAAAAGATGGCCCCTGGCTTTTCACGCAATAGGTATAAGGTTCCCTCCTGGCCACCCGCAAAGGGAAGGGTCAGTGGAGCTTGGACTGCATGTGGGTGGTCCAGCACAAGATGAAGGAAGACGCATCCGGGGGGGTAAGCGGCCGTTGGGGGCGCAGTTAAGCCCGGGGGTTCACGCAGGAGCGTGGGATCCCAGCCTGCAATAATTCAGGGGCGACTAACCAAGCCCTGCTGTCACGGACTGGCCACTGAGAGTGGAAGCCAAGTGTCCACCAGTAGTATTTAGGGGGCTTAAGTCCTGTCAGCAAATGATATTTGAGAGGGAGGAGACTTGATATTACAAGTTTTTGGAGAGAGGTTTTTGCAAAAAAGAGGAATCGAGAGTGCCTTTTGAAATTTTGTGGAGTGAGGTTGGTTTTTGAATAGATGACGGAGCAAAAAGATGCTCCTTCCGAACTCCTAGATAGCATCGCAGCCGAGCCCTTGCTGGACCCAGAGCCGAAGGTAGGCCTATGGAATTTCATGCATGACTCTGATGTTGAAATCGCTCTCTCTCTCTCTCCCCTCTCTTTTAATATTTGCTTTCTAAGGGAAAATATGTTTTACGACAAATTGATGATTTATGGAGTGTGTAGAATATTCGAATAGAATTAATTTTAAGAGGTGTTATGATGTTTTTGATACTTTGCTATGTCTTCGTACTTTAAAGGAGTAACTTACAAGCTCGTGTGTTTTGAGCAAAACTATTTCATGCTTTTTATTTTAAATGTTAATTTTGTAAATAAACTTATTATTTTTTGTTATTTTAAATCTAATCCGTGTCCTCATTTCAATTCTTATTAATTACGTTTTTTTCAGCTTTAACCTCTTGAGATCATTTATAGGCCTTTATATTCAGGTTACACGAATATTTAAATGTTTTAGCGTTCAAATCGAACGTGAGGTGAATCACCTCGTAACATTAATGGTTCCGATGACCAGGATACGAAATAAAAATAATTAATAGAATTACTGAAAAATTTTTTTTGTGAGTAGGCTAAATTTTACGTTAGGAAAATTTTAAATACAGTATATTTTTTTCGGAAATGAGGATTGTAAAAGAAAAAAAAAAAATTCATGTTTTTCAATTCTTTTCTTCAAATTGTTATGCCATGGTAAGGGGATATATATTATTTTAGGGAAACACGGGATCAAAATTCGAAAATTTGGGGAAATTAGAAATTTTTGGTATGCATATTAGGAGTGTATTTTATATTGTGAAAGAATTTTATGTACCAGAATTGTAATGTTAGGAGTGTATATATGTTGCATGAAAATTTGTGTTTATTACATGTGATAGGTTTTTGGTAATAGGGGATAATTGCACTTAGGATATAGAATTTTGGTTAAGAAATAGCAGAATTTTTTTCACATTTCAGTCATGGCAGAAGAACGGAACGAAGTCCCAGTAGCTCACGTCAGCAAAATTCCGGGTATTACACATTTGTTAGGGGAATTAAATGGGGAAGACATGGAAGAAACGAAATTGTTTTTCGAACACTTCAGCGCTATATCAGAACTGGGAAATTGGAACGATGCAGAAAAACTGGTTATAATCAAATCGCGATTACGGGATAATGCTAGGAAATTTTATATGAGTTCTCGGGAGTTGAGGAATGAAACCTCATTTGAAGCTTTCAAGCGCAGATTTTTAGATTTTTTCACAGACAAACCCCATATCACCGCCAACCAAGTAATTTTTTCATCAATTAAACAAAACCAAGGTGAAACTATAAAACAATTATCACACAGGATCAGAACACTAACGTTGGAGTACATGGGAGAGGCTCAGATAAACGATGACACTCAACACATTATTGATAAATTAAGCCTTAGAAAATTTATAGAAGCAATTAGACCAGAATTCCAAATTGAAGTGATTAAAGGTAATCCCAAAACATTCACGGAAGCGGTAAAAATAGCACAAAATTTAGAGTCAGCTAATTTAGCGGCAATGGTAGTAGCGGTAAATAATATATCACAAAAAAATGACATACAGGAACTGCGCAAGGAACAAGAACAATTTAATGCACAATTATTGGATAATATCACTAAAGAGATTAATAACTTAAAAGTCAAGGATCACACAGAAGTAGAAAAGAAACAAAACATTTTTTTGTGTCATTTTTGTGGCAGACCCGGACATTTTATGAGGGAATGCAGAATGTATTTACGTCAAAATAATAATGAGAGGCAAGTCAGATATGGGCAAGAGAATAGGAATTTTGCAACGTTTAACGGGGAAGCTAATTATGTGCACAACGGAAGGTCGAATCAGTGGAATCCAAACAACGACAGATATAGAAATTTCGGAGCGCGGCTCAGGAACGAATTTAACATGAGAGGACAGGGGAATTTTCGAAATTGGGACAGAAATTCTGCATCTTATGTAGACGAGAGAAATTATGCAAATACTAGAGAGGAGCGCAGATACGTTCGAGGGAGAGATAATAATAAAAACTATAGGCCTTTAAACTAGTGTGGGGGACTGAAGGAGAATTTATGCAAAATCCACAAAGACACAGGGATCGGTCTCCCTTATATACATATAAAAAAAAAGCAGACAATTGAGGCAAAATTGAAGCAATGGAATCTGGATATAAAACCAGCATGTCACGTCCAATCTTGTTATATAATGTGCCTGCCGTCGGAGAATAAAGTTTTATTTAGGCCTATCTGTGTCTATGATTGAAGGTGTAGAATCGTGTAAACGAACAGGTGAGGATCAATTTAAAATCCACTGAACCACATAGAGAGTTTCGCCGATACCATGTTCCACACGAACAGTTCATAATGTTTTGAATAAACAACCGAATATTTGGTATGGAAAGTTAATGTCACGTCCGCCTCTTAAAAAGGACACAAGGAAAGAAGACGGGAGTTTTTAAAAAAATACATTTCTCTCGGTCCAAAATGTATTGATGTAATCTTTTCGGAAGAAAAGAAGTTCAATCTTGATGGGCCAGATGGTTTTCTCTATTTTTGGTATAATCTGCGTAAAACCAAAGAAGTTTTTTCCAAACGTCAATACGTTGGGGGCACAATAATGATTTGGGGCTCTTTTGCAGCAAACGGAACCACACCTATAGTCTTTATCAACTACAACATGAACTCTGACAAATATGCTGATATGTTAGGCGAACATTTGTTACCTGAGGCCCCACTAATTACTTCAGGAGACTATATATTCCAACAGGATAACGCTTCTATACACTTTTCTAAGAGTGCAAAACTCTGGTTTGAAGCTAATTTAGTAAATTTACTTGATTGGCTGGTGAGGAGTCCTGATCTCAATCCAATAGAAAATTTATGGGACCTTCTAGCCCGAGAAGTTTATAAAAATGGCACATAATATCAGTATAAACTGGATCTTGTGTTAGCCATCAAACAAGCTTGGAATAACATTTCTATAGACACTTTAAAAGAACTTTCAGCTCCGATGATCTCTCAGCTTATTCAAGTAATTGAAAAAAAGGTTCTTTTCTTGATTATTAAGAGAAATGATAAGTAATTTAGAACATGCCCTTATACTTTCTTCTATATTTTCTTTAGTGATAATCTTTATTAGGTCAACTTTTGTAAGGTTCATATTTGTTGTTTCCTGTGTTGTAAATGTTATTGTATAATTTCATATTAAAGGTCAGAAATATCAAAAATTTATTTTGATAACGTGAAAATAAAGTATATTATCATTCAATTATATGCTATCCTTATACTTTTTTCGCGCACTGTAGAAACATTTTGGGGGTGGCAACGACTGGGATTCTGCAGCAGAGGCGGTATGGAACCATCAGAGCTACGTAGCGAACAAAAGGGGTATTAGGCTAAGTTTTAAATATTTAAAAATGATGCTTGGGATTTTTTTTCTAACGCGGTTACTGCTTAGTAATTTTAAAGACGGTTATGAATATTTAACTGCGAATATAACTGTGAATTTAATTTAAATGTGAATCGAAGTATTTTTTCAAAGATCATTGTGATGAAAGGGAATATTTTCCAAGACGATATTTGGGAATTTTTTCTAATTTTAAATAGTTAAGGACGGTTATGGAAATTTAACTGCGAATATAACTGTGAATTTAATTCAAATGTGAATCGAAGCATTTTTTCTAACATCCAGAGTTTAAAAATACAAACAGTGGAATAGAGGTGTTTTGAAGTGTTTGAAATTCACAAATGTGTGTTTGGAGTGTTTGAATTGAGTGAATGTGTGATTTGAACTAGCTGAATGAGGAATTTTCACGTTTTTATTTTTTATTTTTATCGTGTAGTAGAGAAGAAATCATGAATGATAGTATATATATTTTTTAATTTTTGAACTTAGATAGTTAATATAAAAATGTTTAAACTTGCACTTAGCAATCCGGCGCGAAAACGCTGTTCCTGTAATGGCCGCTCTTGTGATGTCACTATGCATGTAAGCAAAGAGTGCAATACACTGTTTACTGTGGATTCCGAGAGGTGCTCACTTGATTCTCCGACAAAATATTTTATTTATCATATTTTTATAATGAGTGAGATTCTAAAACCGACATACAAGTACTGTTTAGTACCTTGCTGCACAAATACAACGGTTAATTCAGTTGATAAGCTGTTTTTTAATGTTCCAAAAGATCCAATTAAACGAAAAGCATGGACTAAACTAAAGCAATAAAAAGGGACGAGCAGAAAAATCCAAAATTATCGAATAAAACATCTCTTTGGTGTTGTGAAGATCATTTTTCGGTAAGTAAACATTTGCTTCTGTTTAAATATTATTTATTTGGATTTATGGCCGTAACCAAGGTTTTCGCGGGTTCAAACCCCCCAAAATGAAAAAGTTAACATTGAAAAGGTAAAAATCCATCAAGATATGAAATGTGTGTTTAACCCCCCCCCCCTCCCCAGAAATCAAATCTTGGATACCATCTTGCTTGGATCAATAATAAACTATACATAATCCTGTGTAAATAGTAATTTAAAATTAAAGAATTTTGTGGTCAAGTTAGGGATTGAACAATAAAACATACTCTAGCTTGTATCTCAAAATAATAAGTTTTAAAAACATAGAATCAAACCTTCAAAATATCTCACAATTTAGTAAACAGGGGTGGCGCTAAAATCTGCCCGAGGGGGGGGGGGGAAGAGGTGGCAGTAATAAATATCTTAAAATGACTCCAGCGTTTTTGGATGATATCTATTGTATAAATAGAAATGTTAACATTATATAGTAATTTATAATAATAAATGGCTGTCATTCCTTGTGTAACAAATAAGTTGTGATCATAAGTTGTGCAATCTTCATTTGCGAAATAAAAATATATCTTATCAATATTTATCTGATATATATATACTACTGATATATATATATACTACTTTAACTATTATTTGTCAGTATAAATGCATTATATCATCAACCTATGCAGTGTTTATACAGTAATGGTTCTATCAACTTTTGTCCCCATATACAGAACACAAAATCTCAGTGTCCTCCCCCCCCCCCTTCATCTGTTAAATAAAATATTCCTTTTTTTTGGAGGGGGGGGGGGAGGAGACGAAAAAAAATTAAATATACTATCTCTTATAATGCTTGTATTCTTTCAATTATATCAAAATAATATAATTTGACATATTACAGAATATTCTATGAAATTTTTTTTAAGTTTCGATAAATCTTTTTAACTTTGTAATGGGAGACATTAAATCAAACTATAAATATAACTGGTTTTTTAGAACTGTTTTTGATTCATCTCTATATTTCAGTTAAAGGAAGATATGGAGAATTATTGGCAGTGGAACATCACAAATCAGACTATGTCATTCAAATTTCGTTTTTTGCAGTTTGTATTGTATTTAAATTTCTTGAGTATTTCAGGCACGCTTTATTTGTCTTTACATGGTTTCAAACTACAATATAAACTACTATAAAAAGTCAATTATCAGCTTAAAAGCAAAATAGGACATTGTAGTGTGCGACTATTTCTACGTGCAATCAAAATTAAAGTTTTAAATGTAAAAGAATTATTCATGCATTTGAATTAGTTTTAGAATTATTTGTCAATATTAATGAAGATCATGCATATCTCTTAGTTTTAACTCCTCGCATTTCTGCTCCAATAAAATTGGGATTCGTTCCCAAAAACGAAAACATACATTTACATATAGCGTCAATTTTAGGAAGATTATCGGATTGTCCTTTGACAAATCCCGGAAAAATCGACATCTTAAACAAAAATGAAATGAATGGGTTATACAATTAAAATATACGGTAAAATTACAAAAGATTATAAAATTTACGGCTCAAAAAATGATTTCTAAACTATGAATGCGAAGAAGCGAATTGATCTAGCGTTGTTTTTAAAATGTAAACACTGATACTTCATGCACAGTGACGTCAGAGCCAATCACGCAGCGTTTCAAGATCACATGACATCGCGTCATTTTTTGCTTATTTAAACTTTAATTTTTAATTTATTCAAAATCATTTTGACATTTAATGTGACATATTTGAAAATCGTAAGCCTAAAATTACCAGGAAAATATAAAATTGAGCATTTTCCCCACGTGTGCAAATTCCTCATTACAGCCCAGTTTTTACTGGTAACACAAACACAACTAATATAAATCAAAAACTTGCCTTTTCAAGCCATCTTAAAACCACAAATTATCACCACATAAAGTGTTTATTGGAGAACTAAACAAGAAAGATCAATCATGCTTAAAACATTGATTATGAAACACTTTCCAACTTCAATGCAATTTTATTTAAACATATCTAAAATGCAATACATTCCTCGGTAATATTTTAAAACTTATCACAATACTACATTGATTTATTATATTTGAAAACTTAAACCTTCATTGAAAAAAATGAACTTCATTCAAATGACGGCATTGAAATATAAATTGCCTGGTTTAAATATCTCTAAAATGCAATACATTCCTCGGTAATAATTTTAGAATTATCATAATACTACGATAATTTAATATATTTGAAAACTTCATCTAAAACAACTGAAATTCATTCAAATGACGTCATAGAAAAAATAACACGCCTGGCTCTCTATAAAAGCAGCATTTCATTCATAAATAATTTCCCATTCATGTCATTCATCACAATACTATAATAATTTATTTTATTTAAAAATTAAGACCATGGAGCTATAAGTAATTAAACTCTCTGCGTTAAACTTCATCGAAAAAAATCGTCCTTCTCTTTGTAAAATCAATGAATATTTCATTCATATCAGCTATGCAGACTCCATGAACTAAATGAGTTTGTGTTAAAGAAATACAGCATTTCTAATACAACTCATTCTACATATTTTGCTGTCTACATTTTACATAGGTGAAAAATAGGCTTCGTTGTAGAAATAATCAAATTTAGATGAGCATTTAAACTCAAATATATTGTAATTGCGTTGTTTCAGTATGTAGATGCACAGAATTTAATCAAAAATAAAGTAGTTTTAGGACTGATACAACACTCAATATGATTTAAAAAGAACTTTATAAATGACGATTTTGAGACAAGATGGATGCCATATATCATTTTGAAGTGGGTCACGTGATCTTTTCATATCATGGTCACGTGATCGCTTCATATAAGAGGTGTTATTATTATTTTAATATTTGTTTAAAAAACTACTGAATATATTTCGCTGAATTTTTTTTTATATATTTTATGGAATAATGTGAATATTACTTAAAATTTTCGAAGCAATTTGTGAATTTTAAATCCGCTTAAAAAATGTTTGAAAAATTAAGGCCCATAGGGCTGAATGTATTTCATTTTTTCAACCCGGATTCAATCCAAAACTATTTGGGTGATATTATTCATTTATATTCCCATAGGTCCTACAGGCCGTCTGAACAACATACTAAAATTTCATTTTGATTAAGTCATTTTTACGGCAGTTATCGTGCTAACGGACGGACAGACAGACACACAGACAGACAGAATGAACAAAGTCATAAACACTTTTCAACTTTGTTGTAAAGTGTTAAAAGAAATATTCCATTTTTAAAGGGTGTATTTGATACATACGTATATCAAAAGCACTGAATATATGAGCAACTAAACGTTATGCTTAATTTTCAGTAAGTGCAGTCGAGCAAATATATAAATTAGAATGTAATGTAAAATTATAGTATATTTTTAATTACATAATTTGGTGTCCATAGCTGCACCCCCCCCCCCCCCTCCCCAATCCACACTGAGAGTTATAGGAAATTAAATGATCGCTGAAGAGTTATGCTTCTTGTAAAATGTTGGTAACTTCCCTGCGTTCTTTTAGTTAAATTCTTTAAGGACATGCTCATCCTGTAGAATAAATAATACTCTTTATATTTATATCCAGTGTGGTAATTAAGTAGTTGTACATAAAACCTGAGTATCTTCATATATGCATGCAAAATTGCATATTTACAGAAGTTATACTAAATTTGGTGTCAAAAGTCTTTTGACAAAGAAACTTATTTTATAGAGCAAAATAATGCCACATGTGGAAAAATGAGTTACTTCTCAAACAATTTAAATAATTTTTGAACCCCTACGGTGTCTAAAGTTGATTAAATTACAAGGTTTGATTGAATTTATATGTTTCTGAATTTCAATAGATTGCATTTCTAATAACTTCTTACTTTTAAAGATACGGAAGTTTTTAATTTTTGTTTGTATTTCATTAAACATTTTTATGTAACTGAAATTAAACATTATTGAAATTTGAAGTTGGCAACGTGGGAGGACTGAATTTGTCAGTTCCCATAGAACAGAGGTCCAGAGCATATTGCTCACGAGCACCACAATGCTTGTGAACCTGTATTTATTGCCCATAGAGAAGTATAAAATGTTGCTTAAGAGGAGCGCTAAAAACAAAATTTTCAGAAATGTTATTTTTTGTTATATAAATTATTTAGTGACCTTCAACATTCATAAAATTGTCTTACTGTTTAACCAACGACTGGTAGCAGTATCTTAAGTTCAAACTTCACGCTTCTACTAGTAACTATCAATTTGTTGAATTAATTTAAACAATTATTAGAGAAATCTGCTGTATTTCTGATGTATTTTACTTTTATCCATCATCTTTCCTTTGTAATACGAAATTAAATAATTCGCATTAAAAAGCTAGTTTCAAGGATAAGTTTAATAATATTAAATACAATTTAATGCAATGTTAAAATGATGCGTTGATTTTTTAAATTGTATTTAAAATTCATATTTTCAGAATGAAATAATGAAATGATACTTTATAGCATGAGTTTGCAAATTTATTGCTTCACAGAAGGTGTGAATAATACACAGGGGAGGTGTGGCATGCTTTCAAATCAGGGCCTGAAATGTACCAGAGCAAACAAAAATGATGCTTCGGTTCATGAAATATATTGAAATTCCATTGTGGTTATGTTATATGATTTGTAAACTGGGACTGCTTGCCATGCTAAGTAGTCATTTGGCCTTGTGCAATAAAGCAACTTCTTTATCGGAGCTTGATTTTTCTTTATTCTCCACAAGAATGCATCTACAATCTATATGATCCTATTGTGCTTCGCACAGTTATATTTTAATGCAACTTGTAATGCATTATTTACAATCATATCTAAGACAGCTGCCGGTTCGTCAAAATTACATGAAAACTGCTTTGTGTGCTTTTCGTCTGAGTATTTTTTGTATTTGATATTATAATTTTTTGTGATTATGTTCGTAACATTTTGCTGTGCTCTATTGATGTAATACTACAGTAAACTTTTTGTACACTGTCTATGCTTTTATATTGTTTGAAAATAAATGACATTTCTCTATTTTTTGTCAATTTATTTTTTATTTACTTTGCCTATGTACAGCCGCGGAAAAAAAACTCCCCACCCTCTGTTAATCGAGCATCGTTCATCGTAGAGAAAATTGAAAGATACCATTCGATTAGGAATAACATCCTCTACAAATTAATGTGCGTAAAATTTGCATAAGGGGCCGTCTTCATATCTAAACGCGCACAAACTTTGAAATTTCCAATGGCAACACCCAATTTTGACTTCACCCACAAGTTCTAGACCCCCAAATTAGTCCAAATTCAAAATTTCATGACGTTTCTATCTTTATATCCGAAGATATTCAATATTCCGGAATATGCAATTTTCGGGGATCAGCTCCATATTGAAAAGCGTAATTTGAAGGGCGATGTTTCGTTGATTGACCACTGTTGTAAATTATTGAACTATCCTCTTGGCATTCAGCATTATGGCTTACCTCACAGCCAAAGGGTCGCAGGTTCGATTCCTGCATGAGAGGGTGAGCATTTTCATGGTTGGGTGTGGTGTTGTCTTGTGTGTGTGTGTGTGTTACTAAGGCAGTGGGCTTGTAATGGGTAGGATTATGTGAGCCTCAAATATGGCACGATTATTAGGGGTAAAAAGCCGCACTGGGTACGTTGCTAAAAACTAATGGGGCATTCGTGCCAGGGTGAATAAAAGAAAGAAGAAATAAAGAAGAATGAAATGTTTATTTTCAAATGTTATTTTATAATACTGTTTCAAAAACAACCTAACGGACAGACAGACAGACAGACAGACAGAATGAACAAAGTCATAAACACTTTTCAACTTTGTTGTAAAGTGTTAAAAATGAACAATTATGATTGAAACAGTTTGAATACTAGTTTTGAAAAATATATATAATCTTCACTTTCAAAACATTTTTAACACTTTACAACAAAGTTGAAAAGTGTTTATGACTTTGTTCATTCTGTCTGTTTGTCTGTCTGTCCGTTAGCACGATAACTGCCGTAAAAATGACTTAATCAAAATGAAATTTTAGTATGTTGTTCAGACGGTCTGTAGGACCTATGGGAATATAAATGAATAATATCACCCAATTTGTTTTGGATTGAACCCGGGTTGAAAAAATGAAATATATTGAGCCCTATAGAACCTAATTTTTCAAACATTTTTTAAGCGGATTTAAAATTCACAAATTGCTTCGAAAATTTTAGGTAATAGTTAAATTGTTCCATAAAATATATAAAAAAAAATTGAGTGAAATATATTCAGTAGTTTTTTAAATAAAAATTAAAATAATAATTACACATCTTATATGAAACGATCACGTGACCATGATATGAAGCGATCACATGACCCACTTCAAAATGATATATGGCATCCATCTTGTTTCAAAATCGTGATTTTTTAAAGTTCTTTTTAATTCATATTGAGTGTTGTATCCGTCCTAAAACTACTTTATTTTTGCTTAAATTCTGTGCATCTACATACTAAAACAACACAATGACAATGTGGTGATGCAGACCATTATTTATTCTCTTGTCCCTTTTCTAAAGAATACCATTTAATTAAACCTGTCCCCGCTTCCCGTGCAGCTTGGTTCTCCGGGGTTTGCCGACATCCGACATTACTTAATAAACTCAAGAACTGTGTTCTCGTCGCCCGTGATATTTCGAACCGTGTTCGCTGAAAAGCTTGTGAGTACCTACTATCCCCGTGTCTCTGGTGATCAATCCCCTCCCCTTGCTGTTCCTGGGTTTCCCTTTGTTTTGTTTTTATTTTTGTGTTTTGCTGTTTTTTATCGTGTTAACTGTCTCGTCACCACCTGAAAACGGTATAGTCTTGTTCTTGTTATACAAACCTGCCAAACAATGTGAATAAGCGACTTATATATGGAAATGTAAAATGTTTACACTTTGAAGTGATACCTTTGTACATATATTCTCAATACAAAATTGTGTCTCTGTCTGTATATACATCTACAATGTCATAATCACTCATATCTGTCTGTAATATAACAACAAAATTATAATCACCCCATTTATATACATTTCTGTTAATTTATACTTTAATTCTGTAAATATTTATAATCTCATATATTACTTCCAAATTATACATCTGTAAATATTGTACACATCTATAAATATTGTAAATTATGGATTATACAGATAGTCCACAAACACAAAGGTTTTACTTTTGTATCATTAACAGATAATTTATATTTCTGTTACTTAAATATCCTTCAATGTCTATATTATTTTTGTCCAGCATTATTGTCCTGGCTGGCATTATGTAACTCTTTTTTTGCTCTTTTATGCGCCCTGCTCTCTCTTTCGTCCCCTCCTTTTGTATATTCCCCTCTGTTCTTTGCCCTGGTCTCTCTTTGTCCCCCCCTTTTGTAACTTCCCCTGGTTGTTTTAATTCCATTTATTCATTTATTTTATTTTTATTTATTTATTTTTTTTTTTTTAAGTAAATTTAAAGTTTTTTAAATATCCCTCCAGGGTCTCTTTGGTAAACCTGTGCAGCCTTATTGCTTTGTACTTTAAAATTTTCACAGTTACTTTTTGCTTAAACCTGTTGTTTTTCTTATGTGTTCTTTTATGCTTTTGTGTTTTTTGTATCTTTGCTTGTCTTGTAACTTATTGTGTTGTGATTCATTTTTAACACTTTACAACAAAGTTGAAAAGTGTTTATGACTTTGTTCATTCTGTCTGTCTGTCTGTCTGTCTGTCTGTCTGTCTGTCTGTCCGTTAGCACGATAACTGCCGTAAAAATGAGTTTATCAAAATGAAATTTTAGTATGTTGTTCAGACGGTCTGTAGGACCTATGGGAATATAAATAAATAATATCACCCAATTAGTTTTTTATTGAACCCGGGTTGAAAAAATGAAATACATTGAACCCTAAATACATTGGACCTAATTTTTCAAACATTTTTTAAGTAAATTTAAAATTCACGAATTGCTTCGAAATTTTTAGGAAATATTCACATTATCCCATAGAATATATAAAAAAAAATTCAGTAAAATATGTTAAGTAGTTTTTTAATTAAAAAAATTATTTAATATAGGGAAAAAAACAAATTCAATTAAATTCTGACTTTGGGATATCTTCCAGAAAGGAAAGAGAGAGATATTATATAATAAATATATCTCCATTTGTTTAAACGTTTTGCATATGGGAGTGGCTTCATATTTTAAAATAAATTTGGTAGTTAGCAATTTTTCATTTTTTTTAAATTTTATATAACTCTTCATGATAAATTTAATTGATGGCATTTTAAATGCACTTTCCTACGTCCTAGAGAGTTAAAATTTGGTACACAGCTTAAATTTGTTGAACATTTTATTCGACAAAAATTTGATGGATCTTTAAATATAGATCATACATTTTTTTCGAAATGGCCTGAAAATAATCCCCGTTCACTTCTATAAATCATTGTTGTAATATTGTTAAAAATTCTGATGTGGACAGCACATGTCTTTCTCTGCAGACTCATATTCGTTCTCTTTATTTATTCAATGATAAATTGAGTTTATCTGCACAACATAAGTATTTTAAATGACATTGAATTTACACGTTAAACTTAAATTTGGTTCTCATTTGATAGCTGGACTTATTGTCAAAGGTGGCGTAGCGAAAACGCGAAAAAACTAGAATATCTCAAGAACGGCTAGTCCTAGAGTAATGGGGTTAGTCTTATTTATATGTGTTGTAATTACTTGAATCAAAAATAAAGTTCCCGGCCACACACTTAGCTACAGTAAACCTTCGGGTCTGTCGTGTGGTCTGGGTTTCCAACATCCAACAATGACAATATATTTGAGTTTAAATTCTCATTCAAATTTGATTATTTCTACAACTAAGCCTATTTTTCACCTATGTAAAATGTAAACAGCCAAATATGTAAAATGAGTTGTATTAGAATTACTGTATTTCTTTAACACAAAATAATTCAGTCCATGGAGTCTGCATGGCTGATATGAATGAAATATTAATTGATTTTATAAACAGAAGGACGATTTTTTTCGATGAAGTTTTAAGCATAAAGTTTATGAATTGTAGCTCCATGGTCTTAATTTTTAAATAAAATAAATTATTATAGTATTGTGATGAATGAAATGGAGAAAGTTATGAATGAAATACTGCTTTTATAGAGAGATCCAGGCGTGTTATTTTTTCTATGACGTCATTTGAATTTATTTCAGTTGTTTTCGATGAAGTTTTCAAATATAATAAATTATCGTAGTATTATGATAGTTTTAAAAATATTACCGTGGAATGTATTGCATTTTAGAGATATTTAAACCAGGCAATTTATATTTCAATGCCGTCATTTGAATGAAGTTCATTTTTTTCAATGAAGGTTTAAGTTTTCAAATATAATAAATTAATGTAGTATTGTGATAAGTTTTAAAATATTACCAAGGAATGTATTGCATTTTCGACTTTTTAAAATAAAATTGCATTGAAGTTGGAAAGTGTTTCATAATCAATGCTTTAAGCATGATTGATCTTTCTTGTTATGTTAAAAAGTGAAAGAAGGTAGTTAGTTAATATTTTACAAGGAAACATAGGGATACGATTGAAAAAATTGGCACAATTTACTTCTCGGCAGATTATTGAATTTTGGAGCAATCAAATAACACAAATAGGCAATTTAACATTTTATTGAGACAGCAAATCTTGACATTTATACAGATTTCTCAGGATTTTGAATAGTCATAGATCATATTTAAATACATATTTTGAATAATCTTATGAGTCATGACGAATCTCTAATTGATGAGGTTCAAAACATCTCAATAAACCAAGTTTGTGGGATCCATAATGAATCAGGAAAGATTAACCTGAAAGAACAAGGTATGATTAAATGAAATTAAAATAATAATGAAATGTACTTTAATGAAATTAAAATATTTGTATTTCACCCTTTCAAAAATGCCATAATATTTTGAAACTAAAACTTATTTTTGATATGACATTTTCAGCCCCGTACACTAGTGCTTTTAAAAACTAGAACTGCATTTTAATGCAAAACAATTCTTTATATTGCATATTTGGCCGATGCGGTGGTCGAGCGTTCAAGGCAAGCATTTCCTTGTGCTTGCTCGGCTGCCGGGTTCAAGTCCCACCTATAGCCATGGATGTTGTGTTGTTGGATGCAGTGTGGGGGGCAACATCAGGTGATAGCAACGTGGTTCACATGGTATTTGGAAGAATCCACCACAAGCAGGAGCGAGATGAACATATTTTTCAAAATATCCAATTCAGCATGAAATCAAACTTGTCATAAAACTGAAAAATATTTATAACTTGAGGAAAAACATAGCAGTAAATAATAGGAAATTGTAATGGCGATGAAGATATTTTTCAAATTATACTGCTTGGCACAAAATTATAAATTTCCTTATCAAACTTGAAATTTCAATATAGAAAAAGGTCACAACTTGAAGAAAATCCTAACTGTAATTGTCTACCACAAGCAGTTGATATCATTGCAGGTTATACTTGCGAATTTTGTTACTTTTCTTAAAAAAAGTGCATATACTAGAAAAATTCAGTACGTAGGATATCTGATTTATAATACTATTTATCATAACTCATTTTTTTCAGTTTTTTAGTATGGCATATCAAATAGTAAACAATCAATTATACATGCAATATACAATGTAATTAATTTTTTACATGCATATAGGTACTTACTTGCCATACTTCGTATAAACAGCATAACTTTCATATCCTGAGGGATGAGAATATCCTTGAAGATTTTTAACCAAAAAAAAAAACACTAGACAGTTTGCTGACATTTTATAAGCAGCATAACTCTTTAGTATTCATTTAGTTTAAGTTTTCTGTCATTGTATATTAAAAAACCATACTGCATACTTTAAAGTCCGTTTATCATACCGCCCTCCTTACTGAAATGAAAAGATATATAAAAGTACACAGAATGAAATTCAATAAACTTAAGAAATAATTTCATGATTACACCTACAAATTTTGTTAATTTTCTTACAAAACAATTTCCTGAGAACACAAACAGCGCAAAAAAAAAAAAAAAAAAAAAAAAAAAAAAAACTCACCCTATTTGCGGTTGGGAAATTCAGTCTGCTAGTAATTTGTTACTAAACAACAAACGTGTTTTTCTTTTTAAATAAATTCCAAAATAAGTTTTTGCACAAACCCAAAGAAAACATGTTATAGCAAGTTTAAAATATGGTTTCAGATCTTATTGTCTACTAGAGATGAGTTCGGGCCCAATTTAAAGAGCCTGAGCTTACCTGATACATTTGGGCCCAAATCTAAATTGCTGAACGCAAAATAGAGCCTGAATCTGCTTGAGCACGAAATAAATTTCTAATAAGTTTTTAATAAGTTATCTTCTAAGTTTTCAATTGTTACTAATTTTTCAAAAATGTCCATTCGTGCCCACTGGGTGACTAAGTTTAGATATCAAGCACAAAAAAAATGCATAATTGAGTGCTCAAGCTTAGGAATAACAAATTGAAAGAAGAAAATATAGTCTCATGAAAATCATATAACAACATTAAAATAGTAACTTACCAATATGGGTATTTGTAGTAGCAAAATTAATATTGGCCTTTTCTTCTCTCCACTCCATATTTCTAAATACATGATATTTTGTTACTTTTATTTCAGAACATGCGAACGTTTGATTTAATGGACTCTTAAAAATTTGTAGTTCTGTTAATTATTTTTGTAGCACATGAAATTGTTAGATTTAATGCAATCTGATGACATTCAATAAACATGATAAATCATAGTATGATTATATTTTTAAATCATCAAAATGATAAATATTAAATGCAATTACTTATTTTGCAGACTTTAATAAACAGCCCCTATCCGTCATATTCTGCAAGTTGAGGATATCCTATACGGTTTGAACCCCCTAAAAAAACTAGAAATGTTGCTGACATTTTAGAATTCTTTAGCAATTGTTATATTAATCCCAGAACTTGCTGAAATAGTTTGATTCCATGCACTCAGTTAAAAATGTTAAAAACATGCAATTCTGTTCAGGGCTGTACAGTCGGAGTCTGTACCCTGATTCTGTGTAATCTGATAGTACCCCGAATCTGTTAAGCATTTCTCAAAACATGCATCATTGTTGACTTTCAAGCAAATTTTTAGAAACATGATATTTTGTTACTTTTCTTTCAGAACATGCAGTTCTGTCAATTATTTTTTTTCTAACATACAAAATTCTTAAATTTAATGTAATCTCTTAAAAACATTCAATGAACTCAAATCATAGCATGATTACACTTTTAAATCAACAAATTCCAATGCTGATGTCAAACTGTAAATAATCTATATTATGCCTGCAATATATATCAAATGCTAAATATTACGTGCAACTACTTACTTATCATACTTTAAATAAGCACCCCTGTACTTCATATTCTGCGAGATCAGGATATTTTCTAAAAGGTTTGAACCTCCTAAAAAAACTAGAAATGTTGCTGACATTTTAGAACTCTAGCAATTGTTATATTAATACCAGAGCTTGCTGAAATAGTTTGATTCCATGCACTCTGTTAAAAACATGCAATTCTGTTCAGAGCTGTACAGTCGGAGTCCAAAGAAATGTGGAGTTGAGTTAATGTCGGTAAAAGTATATCAACTCAATCTTAAATAGAACTCCTGAAAAATAATTTCATTTCTGGAATATTTAATTTTAAATAGTTTTTAACAATAGATTAAATATATGTTTGCCAATTACAAAACTATTGACAAAACATTAAAGAAAATAATTACCATTTATGTAGGATATTAGAAAAAAGTTGGAAGTTTGAGGTACCGACTACACAGCCCTGACACTGTTAAACATTTCTCGAAACATGCATCATTGTTGGTTTTCAGACAAATTTTTAAAAGCATATTTTGTTACTTTCTTTCAGAGTGTGCAAAAGTTCTGTTTGATTTCATGAACTCTAATATAAACACGCAGTTCTGTCAGTTATTTCTTTCTAGCATGCAAAATTGTTAGATTTAATGCAATCTTAAAAACATTCAATGAACTCAAGAAATCATTGCATGATTACATATTTAAATCAACAAATTCCAATGCTGATGTCAAACTGTAAATAATCTATATTATGCCTGCAATATATATCAAATGCTAAATATTACGTGCAACTACTTACTTATCATGCTTTAAATAAACACCCCTATACTTTATATTCTGCGAGATGAGGACATGCTAAACGTTTTGAATCCTCCTAAAAGAACTAGAAATGTTGCCGGCATTTTAAAACTTTTAAGCAAATGTTATATTAATATCAGAACTTGCTGAAATAGTTTGATTCCATGTACTATGACATAGTCAAAAGTAATTTGGGGTGGAGTAAAATTAGTTCAAATATATCAACTCTGATTATTAAATAGAAGAAAATTCTTAAATATCAATCAAGATATTGTTTTCATGCCCTTTAAAATGCAGAGCAACATGCTATAATTGGGATCATTTGTACCAAAGATAAAGATTTTTCAAATTTATAGCAAAATTTGAAAAAAAGAAAAGTTGCTTAAAAATTGATTCTGGTATGAGAAAGTCATTTGTCAAGATAAGCCATATTGCAGTAAATTTTTATGTACCGACAAGGAGCATTTAAAATAAGAATGGTTTTAAATATTTAATGCGTATTTGTAACTTAAAATAATTACATTGAAATTATAATTTCTAATTAAATGTATTCAAATCCCTTCTAATGATCTTCCATACATAAGTAACATAATAAATGTATATAGTATAGTAAAATTATACCTTGTCAACTTTTATAATCATAGATTCATGAAAATATTTGATACAAACATATGGACATTTCAAATACTTTAAATCTGTAGGTATTTTTCGTATCCATTGGAAACAAAGAGAATCATTTCTTGACAGAGAAAATGCTGTCACACTTTCCTTTTCTTTATCATAATTTGAGAGGCATCCACTCACACTACAACGATTAGGCATGCTAACTAAATAATAGTAAACAAAATCAACTAAAGAAAAAGAAGATAAAATAATTTGTTTTTCCAGTTATCAAAACACAAGTTTATTTTTTAGAATAGTAAAAAAAAAGATACACACAGGGCAATGGAGAGAAGCATTAGAGCCAATTAGCAACAAACATACAATATTTGGCAATGATAGCATACCTATTCGAAATGATTTCTGCATCTAGATCCTCGATTATATGGGGTAATGGGAAAAACAAATAATTTTCGATTAAAATCCTTCAATTTTTATTTATATATATAATATATATATAAAACATAATAATTGCTTGAAAAAAAATTTTTTTGAGTGTTATTTCAAACTGGGCGCATATTTATTTTTAAGAGCATGGGGGTAAAATAAAAATCACTTTATTTTTCTGAAAACGACAATGCTTAGTTTCATGTGTCAACAGACGCTGTGTGTTTCTATAGAGCAGGTGTCGGCAAGTAATTTTAGGTGGGGTCCGGGTACTTTTGAAAATTTTTATCGAGGTCCAGAAAAAAAAACTCATATTCCTTACTAGTTTTTTATTTTAATTTTCACTCACAAAATAATATGAAATACAATAGATAGGCATATTTGTATTCAAAAATCAATGGGAGAAGTAACATTTGCGTTCTTGAACCAGTTTTTTAAAGTTAGGTTCACGCAGGGAGTAGCTTATTCAAAGAATGTCTTCAAGGTGGGCGGCCGTTAAACTTGAGAGATATTCGTTCTTCAAAAAATTCATTTTTGAAAATGAAGTTTCACAGACATATGTGGAGCCAAACAGAGTAGCCAGGTAAATGGCTAATTTTTTGAAATTTCTATATTTTTCTGGGACATGTTTTACTCCGAAATTCTTCGGCAGATGCAGTTTTATACGTTTGCAAGGAAATGTCTTCCTGCAAGTCTATTATCGCCATTTGGAGTAAAGGATTTGAAAGGCGGAACAACTTCGCAGCTACGTCTGTCCATTCTGCCGCTGGAGAAATTTCAAAAGGCGATTTTAAGAATCGTGACAACTTTTCTATCTCTGCAAAGTCTTGGAATCTTGTTGAAAATTCCTTCTTAAGTTATTACATAAAATTTGAAAATACTGCAATGTCTAATTCAGAATTATTTTTATATTCAAAAATTGTTGGAAAGTGAATAAATTCTTGACTTGGTTTTTTTCATAGATATCCAGCTTGCGACGGAAAGAAGACACACTTTGTATCAGATCACATATCAATTTCCCATTTCCTTGTAGCTCGGTATTGAGCGCATTTAAATGTTTAAGGATGTCTTTCAGGAAAGCCACAGCTAGCATATTGCGTTCGTTTGCTAGGAACTCCAAATGTTTTCTTGCTTTTTGTGTATCCAAGTTTTCTAAGGAGGAGGTTACTTCTTCTTTTATTTCCCAAAAACGTTCAATCGCTTGACCTTTACTTAGACAACGAACATTGTTGTATTGCAGTAAGTCAGAATGCGCCGAATCACACTCAGACAGAAACTCTTTGAACTGTCAGTGCTGAAGAGCAGAATGAGACCTCATAAAATTAATCGACCTGATCAAGCTGTCCATTACTTCTTTCAGAGTGACACTAAGTTTTCCACAAAAGGCTGCCTGGTGAATTATGCACTGATAAGATAGTAGCCCAGCATTCTTATCCTTGATTCTCTTTACTAGTACCTTTTCTTTGCCGATCATCGCTGGGGCCCCGTCAGTTGAAAGAGACACCATTTTATCATAACTAATGTTTGATTTTGTCACGAAGTCATCAAAAGTCTTGAATAAATCTTCTCCGGGAGTCTTGCCTTTAAACGGCAATATTGCTAGCAATTCTTCCCTAAACGATTTACTTTCAATATCCAGAAATCGCACGAAAATGGACATTTTTTCCTCATCAATAATGTCGCATGATTCATCAAGTGCTATGGCGTAGCAAGGCGCCTTCTGCAGAAGTTCGAGCAAACTACTTTTATTGTCAGCAGCCAAAATTTCGGTTCTTCTTGTATTGCTTCTTGCCGACAATGGAATACCTTGAATTGCGGCAACAACAACCTTGAATTGCGACAACAACATCCTTTTCTCTTCAAAAAGTGCCGTGGCCATTTCCAACATACATTTTTTTACTATCTCAGAGTCTGAAAATGGCTTCTGGTGTTTGTTAAGCGTCCAACACACACGCAACGATGCCTCTGCAGATTTTTCTTGTTCGCTCATAGAACGAACTAGTAAGACCGTGCTTTTTTTGTAAGAAGCTAGATATGCCTTGAGTTTTTCTTGACAAGCTTCACTACCCAGAGGAAAATTTTTAGGGAACTGCTGATGAGTTGTCTCGTGGTGTGGCTTTAAATTGCCACTTTTAACAAGAGCGACAGTGCTGTTGCATATGAGGCAAACTGGAATAGTTCCAGGTCTATCAGGCAGCGTAAAACAATATTGTTCCGTCCACTCAGTCAAAAACTTCCTATTTTCACTATCAACTTTACGCTTTTTAGGATCCATATCGATGAAAAAGAAACGTTATAAGCCTCGATAATAACAAAACGCTCCGTACGAGATCGCAACAAGTACTGATGAAGTGATTCGACGACCGCTTCCGTGCCAAAGTGTAATGCTAGCGCATAACAAAGGACCGCACCGCAAAGGGAAGGCGCTTCCATGGCCAAGGTCGCCGCCGCCTAGTAGACCCACCCGAAAGATAAGTTTCATAAAGTGGCGTTAGGCTTTCGTTCGAGTTACGCCTGCTCTGATTAAATAAAAATAATTTCATTAAGTAAAAATAATAAGGGTGACGCTCAAACTTATAGATTCTATAAGTTTGATTCTAAAATATATTTTTCTATAATATGGAAAAATATTTTTTAAATAATTTGATTCATTTATTTTATACTATCAAAGAATGTTTGGCGGTCCAGTTTTTGACCTTCCGCGGTCCGGACCTGGACCGAGGTCCGCCAGTTGCCGACCCCCGCTATAGAGGAACAGCGACTGCTCTTTTAGCATTGAAAACTGGTTGGTATCCTTATGCTTTTTATCGTATTTGCCACGCAAATGTTTGTATTTACAAATAGATATATTTCATTTATAAATGGTTAATTTTCATTATTAAATTACAATAAAATGTATTCATATGGTTTCTTGCAAATTTTGTTGTAGCAAACTTAAAACGGAATAGCAGTAAGGTTAAATATAAAGGTACAGCTTCGGTATAAAGAATTGAGAGATTTTCGAAGGCAATAAATTGTGATAATTTCTTGGAGTGAATATTGGCAAATCCAGGGATAAATAAAAATGTTAAATATCTACTTGCATAAATGTTAAAAAAGATAGATAAATATTTTAACTAAAAACAATTTACAAAATTAGCTCAATTGTGGAAAGCTCACTGTATCACGTACGTGTACATATATGGCTTTGAATTAATCTATTTTTGAGCAGCATAATACACACATATAATGCTAAAAAAATCCTATCAAAATAAATATGATGTTTTCATTTGAATTAGGACAAAAAACTTTAGAATAAGAAACAAAATAACACAAGTGCATTTTACATGTTTTGATATAAAACTAAGGGAAATTTTGTTTATTTACACTTTAGATAAAGCCGTGTCTCTGAATGTATATTATTTAATATTAATATTAAATTTACTAGTTTTTACAGATATATAAATTTCCAATCAAATCATGCAAGTAAATACAGCACATGTCAATGAATGCATCATTTAATAAATCTGGTAGTAATAATAGATAAACATGAACATAAATTTACACATATAAAACCCCTGCTACAAGTCGGAAATAAGCAAGAAAACAAAATATATATTCCTGTTTCTAGATAAATATTTCATGTAAAAATACATTAATATTTCATTCAATGTATAACATACAAAGGATTAGGCTTACGAGAGACCTACAAGAATAAGACACTATTGTATAAAAAAAATGCTAAAAATTGGTCTAAAATACTTTAGAAATGTTACTAGATAAATAATTTATATAAAGAGGCAGTATAAGATATGATTATATATAAAAACTTACTTAAAAAATGGGTAAAAATTTCTCATATCCATAGCGCGTAATACAACTTCAATGCTAAGTCGTTCAGGGCTCTGCCGTCCGCGAACAGCTGATAATTTCGCGCCGGAGCCTGTCTTTCTAGTTAGCTTTGTGGAATCGCGAACGTACACGTCACATGAAATAGATGAGTTTCATTTGACGTCACGTTCGCGATTCCACTGCACAGCCGCCATGTTCTTTGTAACATAGGTCTATCCGTATATTACAGATGATTTTTAGAAATCTACAATCATTTAGTGCATAATTTCAGTAGGATATATCAAGATTTATCTTCTCTTAGGATTATTTAGCACAAATATTCATAAAAAGATGTGTTTTGATGACAAAAATTTCATATTGCCGCTACAAGCATATATGCATAATATTTGATTTTGGAAGTTTACCAAAGGAATTGGGTAAGTTACATTTAAAATTACTTTGTTAACATCTATCCTTGCATTATGTAATCATATCTGTGCCATCAAAGTTTGTTTATTTAATTGAGCTATTTTTATTTCATGCACTTAAAACACCCATATTGCAAGGCTTTTATTAGTAATATATATTGAGTTGTAAACTTGTACAGTAATATAGCAGCTGGCTCATTTATATATAAAAAAGGTCAGGTGTTCTGTTGCTATATTAGTTATTATTGAAGATATGCAAGAGAAAACAGGCATAATTATGTATAATATAAGTTAACTCTGTAGAAGTGATCTATTTGTTTTTTTCTTGGGTACATATTTCCATTGAATATCTCTATTAATATTCTTGCACAGTTATTGATATGCCACATAAAGCTAGCAATCGTAGGCTGAAAATTGTTTAAATTTGTTCTTAAAATGTTTCTCCAAACTGCAATAAATCAAATCACACAATAACTTGCAAAAAGTCTATATATTCAGCTTTATTTAATGCAATTTTGTCTTCGATAAGAAATGACAAACAGATTATGCAATGTTATTTATATTAAACTGGTGAGTGTTGGTAAGTAAACTATGAAGTGAAATTTCTTGCCCTGCATATAGATTATGAAACTAGGGAAAGTGTAAAAACTTGCTTGTAGTGAGCATTTTGTATCGCAAAGTGCAGTCGGCCAAGTTCATTTATAATCTTCGGATTTTTTCTATATTTATAAGTCTATATATTAAAATAGAAAAGCATATGTATTTTCTGATGAATACATATTTAGTATTTAAAAAAAATTAGGTAATATGGAATTTTTTTTAAATTGTTGTGTAAAATTGTTTATACAAGCATCTTTTCATATCTGAATATATGTGATGTCGTGCAAAGGATGTAAAAGTTTAAACTTTGAGTTTAATACATAAGGAAAGTATTGTGACTGGAATCAAATACTTGAATACTTTTCTTCTGATTTACACACTTTTAGCATCACTGAACTATACATAACATCTGGAAAACACTACCATTATAGATATCAGCATCCATGGACCAGTTTTGCCCTTATTATATTGTCAGTTCTCATGGAAGTTAACAAAAATTGTGACTTATAACAAGCTTTTTGCTATCATTGCAGATATTGGTTATTCCATGTTGACGAGCACATAAGTGAAAAACTGGTCCGTGAATTCTGGTATCTGCAATATGAGTGTTTTCCAAATTTTGGGGATGATTCTTATAAATGGGTTTTGTGATTATATACATAACACATTCCAAATTATGTCAGTGTGTGTAACAGGACTGCCCCCCCATAAGGATATCCAAGTTATTGTGTTTCTTATATAATTTTTCATGCTGAATCATATTTCCATCATTGGAAAACATTAAAACTTTTGCCCCCCCCCCTCCAAAAAAGTCTTAAAACAGTGCGCCTCATGTGCAAACAATGTATGTTTGTGTGTGAACACAATATCTCAAAAACAAATTGATCAATTCGAATAAATTTTAGTATAATTTTAGTAAAGAACATTATAATGGGATTGAAAGTACTTCAAAACTATAAAGTATTTTCATAAAACTTTAACAAAATTTATATATTGTTTATGTCTTTCTCATAAGATTTCTATAAAATATTTTATTTTTATAATATCAAGTACCTGACATAAAATACCATCATCTGTTTCTTTACCGACAAAAAGAAAAACAAGTGGACATTATTTACTGGTGGTTTTCTTTGTATGTAGACATGTTTATCGACTATAATTTGGATTTTAAGTACATAATTTGAGCATAGCACATTCACATCAAACTGAATCTGACTTTCTTTTTTAATTATCCCTGTGTACTTAATTTGGAGTTAATTGGATAAATTCAAAACTGCTGCAATGCATTGAATTATGGAACGTACTTAGACATTACAACATAGTACAACATGTGATTACAGGAACAACATGGGTAAATTTTCCAAAAACATTATAAAGTTGTTTTTACATTCATGTAACAAGCTACTTTTGTACCACATTTGGGTTGTGTAAAAAGATCAATAGGAAAGAAACACCAATGTGTTTTCTTGTATTGTAATTGATACCCATCAAATTGCATATATTTTCATTTTAACTAAAAAGTATTGAATGTAAAGATATTCATATATTTTTTTATTGTATATCCTCTATATCTTTTCACAAGACAATTCTATCATTATGTATAATATTTTGAAATTCATACTTTATAGCACATAACCATCAAATTACAAAATACGTCATATCATATTTCATTAAAATATGCTTTGAGATTTCTATGCCAAACTTAAGGAGTTTTAAACATTCTAATTAAAAGTTGTATACAGATCTTTAAATTTTAAAATCCCAATATCCTTAAATCACAATTAAACTTGCTGATGAAAGATAAAATATATACAATGGACTCTTATTAAGACGGCACCCGTTTAAGATGGATTTCTCGTTATTACGTACAAATATGGATTGCCCAGTTAAGGTCTATGGACGTTGCATGTTATAAACATTGCTGAATACATTCATTTATTCGTTAAGATAGACAAAATTTATTTAATTTTTCTATCAGTAAAAGATATTTTGAACATACATTCCAAGCAATTGACTAAAATTGAGAATGACTTAAAAAAAAGTGTTTACCCAGGAGAAATACATAAAGATTATTTCATTTTAAAAATACTAACATTAACGTATAACTACATTTTGTTTATGCTTTGAATGTTAATTTTTGCTCATATTTACCTCATTATGCATATTAAAATTTTTTTCGAATAAATTTTTCTGTCTTTTTTTTAAGGTTGTATTTTTCAATGTACCTATAAAATTGGGGACAACAAACTTTCATAACCGTTTCATAATTTTATTACTATTTTTCTTCAGATTTATGGACTCTTGCTAATACGTACAATAAATGTTGGTCCTTGACTGTCCATCTTAACGAGAGATCACTGTATATTCATTTTGTGCTAATTTCATGAATGTTACAGGATTAGTAATTATGCGAATTCTAAGAAAATAAATTAGGTATATTAATAAAGAAGTTTAAATTTTTAATAAGTATTATTTCTGTAGAAATAGCTAAAAAGTAACATCTTCGTTAAATCACAGAATAAAACAATAAATGATACCATTACTAATTTGTTTTAATATATATTTATGTCATTTTTTATACTTTTGCTTTGTTGTTGGACCACTTTATCTGCACGCCAAATTTGAAGGCTATTGGATGGTTGGTTCAGATTTATAAAAAAAAGAGGGGTCTTTATAACATATTGAACTTTTTTATAAATAGTTTATGTGGCCCAGGTACCTATGTACAATTCAACCTTATGCCCCTCCTCCCCACCCCTATTGTTATCCCTGGCAGGCCCAGCACATTCAATTTTGGGCCCGGGTACAAGTCGAGCCGCGGGCCCTAGGTAAAAACAAGGGGGAGGGATGTACCTTTTTTAACACTTTGCAACATAGTTGAAAAGTGTTTATGACTTTGTTCATTCTGTCTGTCTGTCTGTCCATTCCCACGATAACTGGCGTAAAAATGACTTAATCAAAATGAAATTTTAGTATGTTGTTCAGACGGTCTGTGGGACCTATTGGAATATAAATGAATAATATCACCCAATTAGTTTTGGATTGAACCCATGTTGAAAAAACGAAATACATTGAATCCTATGGGACCTAATTTTTCACACATTTTTTAAGCGAATTTAAAATTCACAAATTGCTTTGAAAGTTTTAGAAAATATTCAAATTATCCCATAAAAAAAACAGAAAAAATTCAGCAAAATATATTCGGTAGTCTTTTAAATAAAAATTAAAATAATAATGACACCCGTATTACATGAAGTGATCACGTGACCCACTTCAAAATAAAATAGGGCATCCATCTTGTGTCCAAATCGAGATCTTTAAAGTTCTTTTTAATTCATATTGAGTGTTGTATCCGTCCTAAAATCGCTTTATTTTTGCTTAATTTCTGTGCATCTACGTACTGAAACAACGCAATTACAATATATTTGAGTTTAAATGATCATCAAACTTTGATTATTTCTACAACGAAACTTAATTTTCACTTATGGAGAATATAAACACATCAAGCTGTAAGATGAGTTGTATAAGAATTGCTGAATTTCTTTAATGCAAAATTATTTACCTCTGGAGTCTGCAATATAGCTGATATGAATTGATTTTACATAGAGACGCAGACGATTCTTTTGATGAAGTTTTAAGCATAGAGTTAATTTACTTTTACTCCCATGCTTTTAAGTTTCTAATTAGAATAAATTATTGTAGTATTGTGATGAATGAAATAAATGGAAAAAAGTGTATGAATGAAATATTTACTGCTTTTTCATAGAGAGCCAGGCGATTTATATTTCAATGCCGTCATTTGAATGAAGTTAATTTTCTTCAATGAAGTTCATTTTCTTCAATGAAGTTCATTTTCTTCAATGAAGTTTTCTAATATAATAAATTATTGTAGTATTGTGATAATTTAAAAATATTACTGCTGAATGTATCGCATTTTAGAGATGTTTAAATAAAATTGCATTGCAGTCAGTTGGAAAGTGTTTAATAATCAATGCTTTATGCATAATTAATTTTTCTTGTTTTCATTTATGCATTATTTAGGGGTAGAGTTGAATTTAATGAAATATATCAAGTACTAGGTTAACACAATATAACACAGAAAAATAATACAGTTTATACAATCTAATAAAACATATCAAGCACGAAATATAACATAATATAACACAGTTTATGAAAGATCGTTCATATGATGGCAAGTGGTGTATACATTTCATTTTAAACGAAGTATTTTTATACTCAGTTGCACACGTATTTCGCATAGTCATACGAATTTTGGGGAAAATCGAAAGTGACATCTCCGAAACCAGAAGTATAAATCGTTAGTGACCCCTACTTTCTGCAAAAATCGATGCTGAATCCATATTAGTCATTATCTAAGCTATTTCTACAGCCAAATCCTGAGAAATAGGTATTGTAAAGAAAAATTGTAATATTTTTAATCGGAAGTGACATCTGTAGAACCAGAAGTGGAAATCCTTAATGAATTCTCCTAACCACTAAGCAATTTTATACTGATTTTATATTTAGATTTTATACAATTTCATACTTAGTCATCATTTAAGCTCTGCCTATAACCGATTTTGAGAAATAAATGTTCGAAGGAAAATGATTTTTTTTTTAAAATCCAGAATTGGGAAAAGAACGGGAAGTGAAAATCCTTAGTAAATCCTCATCCCCCCTACCCTTACTGAAATTCGATGCTAAATTGATATTAGTCATCATCTAAGCTCTATAGTCAATCAAAATATACGTTTCAAGGAAATGTTCTGAACCGTAAGATGAAAAACCGCCAGTAGAGATCCTTAGAAAACTAAATTTCAGAGGGGGCAGGAGGTTTCCTACTTCCACTGGAATATCATGCTGAATCTATATCAGTCATCATATCTAAGCTCATTCTTAAAAAAATAGATGTTGCAAGGAAAATGTAAATTTTTTAAATGGAAGTTACACCTCCACAACCAGAAGTTGAAATTCTTAGTGAATCCTCTACCCCCCTTCGCAATTTGATACTGCATAAATCATCGTCTAGGTTCTGTCCTTAGACAATTCCAAGAAATAGATGATGCAAGGGAAATTTTTGAACCCTAAGTGGGAAAAATATAGGAAATAAAAATTCTTCTTGAATCCAGAATTTAATGCTGAATCCCCTGGATATTCCTTGGCAAAATGCAATAAATATATAATAGAGAATGTGTGAATTTTCTTTTTCAATGAGCACAATTCCTAGTAATTACCAAGTTCAATATAAAATCATACAATATAAAGTGAAAGTTTAAAAAAGCATTATGAACACAAAAGCATTCATTTTCCTTTCATAATGCAATATTTTCTCTGAAGTTTTGTACTTATTTAATTTTAGTTATTTTAGAGGATTGAATTTACAAAACAGCATAGAAATTTGATAAAATAAATTTTAATTCATTCTAAAATTTACTTTGTTTTAAGATTAATATATCTGAAAATAATATTTGAAAAATATATGAAAATTATTTTGAACATACCTTAAATCTTAGCATTGGGATTTGTTTCAGCGAATAATTTTTTTTATAAGATTTAGTCAGGTGTTGAGAGATGCACTAGCAACTAGCATTGATAACACATATATGAGATTACCATATAATTGCATGAGCAATTAAAATATACTTGCTTTTTGTGCTTCCTTCAAAGCAATATCGGCTATCACTGAAATCAACGTGGGAAGCAAGTTCATGCCAGGAGGGAGAAACAAGAATTTGTCTTTCTACACCCTTGCATTCAGTCACATCATGGATACCCCGTCGCGTTAATTGGTGTACGACCTCGAAGAGCAGGAAGATAAGAACGCCCCCTTCCCAAACTGATAATTTCACAAAAGAACCCTGTAGACGGGTCGTCTCAGTAGTTAGCTGGACGTGATTGATATGAGCTATAAACATGAATGAATGACCAAAAGTAAACTTACCCACTAGGGTCATAAACGTATCTATTTAGATGTAATTCTGGAAAATTTCTCCCTGATCGGTTTTTATTGCCTTGCATTTCTCAACAAATAAAACACAATGACACCGAAGCTATCTGTACCCAGACGGCTTGTATTGAACTAAGGGACCCTTCTTTGAGGCTTATTTGACTATTTCAGAATTGAGACACTGAATCCAAACAAATGTTTACAAAATATTTTGTGCTTTTCTTTCATTCAAACTATTTAGATTTAAGGTTGTGTTTAGACTTTAAATCTAATTTATATTTGTAATTACACATATTATGTAAATTTCAAAACGTTCAATTAATTTTGAAAAAAAATATATATTCATACACAAATGTATAAATATTTTATCATCAGCATTGTTCACGGGCCCCTAGCAGTCATCGGGCCCCAGTACTGTAGTACCAACTGACCCCCCCCCCCTTTGTGGGGGCCCTGATCCCTGGGGGTTTCAGACAATTAAAAGTAGTCGTTAACAGGGATCCAGTTTTTGACTATGGAGAGGATTCATGTGACATCATGAGATTGTTTTATTTGTACAAGCAACCATCACTACATGTACATTAGGTTTCTAACAGAAGATAATATTTCTTCAAGTATTTTGGTGGGTTTTTATTTTAATAAAAAGCTGTTTTATTTAGAACCTAGGTGTACATCAATATATATTGATGTATGCCTAGCTAGAACTAACTAGAAAGCATAAAGACTTGTGGTTGTCTCGCTTTCATCATGAATCAGAAAATTTTAAACAGTAGCGTTATAAGACTATCATCTCATAATAATTCAAATAAATTTTATTAATATAGTTTTAAATATATTTACTTTTATGTTCATTATACATCATCCAGAAAGTTATCGATAAATTTTCACTTCTTTTTTTTATTTTAATCTTCATATTGTTTACATTAAGAAAATGTCTGTACAGTGTATTGTTTGAATATCTGAAATAATAGTACCTCAAAATCATGCTAAAATTTATTATTCAAAGCTATGAAAGTGTGAACTCTTAGTCTTATATGTTATAATAATGTTAATGTTTACTAATTATAATTTAAATACAAAAAAAAATCTCTGAAAAGAAGTAAAATTTAAAAACTTTCTTCTGAGCTTTTCTCGTTTCCACATTTAATACTCAACAATATAGGTTTTTCTAAACTCTTGTGTAGCGTAAGCATTCGTGTTTTATTTTAAAATTTCCTTATATTTCTTGAGGAGGCATTGTGAATATAACTTAGTTTTTCCTTAAATATAGCAATGTGCAGATAAAAAAAAAATAAATAAATGGGATTGTTACTTTATATACACATTTCTAGAAATGACCTATTCAATAACACAACTTTAAAAAAATCATGACAGCATTGGTATACACAGGAGTTTCTTCTAGAAAGTTATCGGTAACATGCAGTGGTATAAAAATAAAAAACAAGTAGGTATGTTCTTACGTTTTCAAGAAGTAATAAGATCATATCGAGGAATCTTATATAATCAGCTTATTACGCTCTTTGAACACTGCTGATTTGATGCTCTGAAACACTGCTGATTTCTTCCAACTAAATCTCCAATTATAAAATGTTAAATATAAGCAATTCTATAAAAAGCAAGGAAAGGTTCATGCTAGGAAGAGGTTGAAACTGCTCCAAGGGTTTTAAACTTTGCAACTTTATTGTAGCAAAAATATTATTTTATTAGCTTGATTGCAAAAAGACTGCAATGCTGTCACAATGCGCTCTCAGTGATTATAAAATTGGAATAAGAAAATGAATATTTTAAAGAATAAATTTTTAAAACTTAAATTTAATGAAAAGATAAAAGCAAACAGTGTTTTCAAATTTGATTCTTCAAAATATTTTAAGAGTAGTAGTAGTGGCTGCCGGCTTCGGGCTCATGGAGCATATAACTATGTTCACAAGAACAGTTTTGTTCTCCACAACTAAAATCACAACATGCCGCCCTGACGAAACTAAACACACAAAATTAACATAAACAGTACAGCAAACATCTCACTTTTTAAGAGTAAAGAGGCATTTCAAGATGAGATATTGAAAAGTAAACAAACATGTTTTAATATTTGTATTTTGAAAAATAAAGAATCACATTTAAATTTTTAAAGTAAACACACATTTTAAGTGTAAACAGCTTACACATAGCAACATTTGGAAATAAATCAATAGGATTCTGAATTATTATCACAAAACTATTTTGTTTTGTAGCAACCTTGTGATTTCTGATTTAAAGAAAATTAAACTCAGAAGCTGTGCAAAATTTTTGTAAATATGTTCAGTACATCTGGGTTGATACGTAAGTTCAGTAATAATGAACTGTGGTGCTCGAAGTTAGCGGTCATTAAATATACTAATTAGTTTTTACAGCAATTATTGATTTAGCAAGTTCTGTGTTAGAAGATGAATTTGTCGTCCAAAATTAAAATATTCTTTCTTAGTTTAACTAAAGATAAGATACTAGTTTCTCAAAATGCTATCAACAATGCAACTGCAATTGATAAAACAATACTTTTTATTGTTTTGTACTTAAGAGCATGGTTGAGATTATGTGATGAATTTAGGTTCTCCGGCAATATAAAAATACTGCCATCAAATGAAATATTGAATACATTTATGAGGATAAAGGTGAATTAAGAAATGTAGATTGCTTAACAATTTTATACTTATGCATAAAGTCTATTATAAATTATATATTTGAATGGTTGAAAATATGCAATAAATGTACGAGCAATTGTTCATATATTACAATGCAATTAACATTTACTCTGATTCATTTTAACGGAAAGAATGAACAAAATTAAATTTCTCTTATACACATGAAAATAATTTTTAATAAGAGATGCATACTTACAATTGTATGTATGCATCAGGGTTGGGTATATAGAATATGTATTCTACATTTGACGTATAATACCTGGTTTTCTACTGATGTAGTTTACATTGTAAAACAATATCAGATTTTTTTGCATATTCTATGTGTACAAAACCTAACCAATCATTTTAATTCAAAGTAATATTTTAAAACTTTAAAGAGTACATGATATTTAAAAATAATACCACATGTTCACAATAAAAGATAAAAATTTAAACTTAATATACCAGTTTATAATTTTATAATTAAATACGTCTTCTGTATATTTAACGTTAATGATTATCTGTTGAATTTTGCTTTCTAAAAATCAATTTGAAGTATTGGTTAATTCCTTTTATTTTAATTTACTAAGATATCAAGTAAGAAATTACACTAAGCAAAGTATAAAACACCCTTTCAAAATAGTACGCACTTTAAACACCACTATAGAATAGTGAAATAGGACAAATCTGAAGAAATTATCTATTGTAACCATATTTTAACCTCAAAAATTAAATATGGGAAAAAAATCTCATTAAAACATCCCATGTGTGTCATATTACAGTTGAAATTAAGACTAGGTATGATACACAAATAATTGTTTTGAATGAGTAAATATTAATTTATTTATAATAAAATTATGGACATATAACCTGTTTGAAGTTGAGCAGTTTCATAACTAGCTACTCATCTCTGGATGTTGTTTTGAACTCAATCCCAAAAAGTTGATTTCATTTAAGATACATACCAAATAAACCAACCATGTTGAATAATAAAAAGTAAACAAACATTTTTAGAAATTATATTACATCTTTGTAGTGATATATGATCATGTTTTTCATTATTTTTATATATTACATTGAAATTTCATAAATTTTGAATTGTTTGGTCGAATGAAAAACAAATGTATAAAGTTATTTTTTGCATATGGTCACACTTTCACAAATGATTGTTTTTTCTTAAATATAATTCCAATTAGGGATAAAATGCTGCAACATGTTACAAAAACTTTATGCATAAGCAAGCCATGGTCGAATGGAAAAAAAATGCATCCATCATATCTGTGACTTACCATGTGTTATTTAATTTGTATTTTTACGTTGAATATTACATGAAATCTTATAGAGATCAAAAATAGGGTTTCAACACAAATAATATAATTCATCATTTCAAATTGGAAAACAGCATCAAACATAGACAGTATATGTAACATATGTATATATAGTAAACTACATATTGCAAAGAAAGCAAACAAAAAGCTTTCAGAAAAAAATAATCTATTTATTCTTGGAAATTCTATTATCAAAACATGGCAGCATATAAAATATCATGTCTAAGCAAGATACCATCTAAATCTGGTAAATGAAATGAAATTTAAATTTTAAGCAAATTGTGGAATCTGCATATACATAATAATGATAAAAGAGAAATTAATTGTTTTAGGTGACTTCCAACGATGGTATTTTTTACCATGCTTTCAACTGTGCTACTGCTATGAGAGATCAATTTTATTTTTCTGTACAGATTAATACAAAGTACTTCCACACGTTAAATGTTTTATCTTTGAAAAGTGCTTCAATGGTATTGTTGTGGTTGGATCTGTTAAGCATTGTATAATGTTTTGTTTACTCACAATTATTTTTTCAAAAAATGTAATTTTCAAGTTAAGTTATTTTTTGCATATGGCAAAACTTTTAAAAATTATTGTTCTGTTTTAAATCTCGACAAATGATTCTAATTAGAGGTGAAATATTACAAAAACTTTATACATAAACAATTTATGATTAAATGAAATAAAAATGCATCCAACACATCTATCGTCTGTGGCATACCACATGTTATATGGTTTGTATTTTTACAGAGAATATTAGACGAGATCTTGTAGAGATCAAAAATAAGTTTTAACATATTGCTGACTGACTATTTCAAGCCAAAGCTATTTCGTGTAGTGGGCAATAATTCGGCAGTTGAAAATAAAATCAAAACATTTAAATAAGCTTCAATAAACTTTATTTACACAGCATGCATTGAAATGAAACTTACTATATATATTTAATAATTTTTTGGGGTACAGTATACTGTAAAGCATTTACTTACATATATGCAATTGTACACAACTTTTACAAATATATCGAGTTTCACTGTACTTTCTTTTGGACGAGCATACTCTGGGATCCCCCCCCCCCCCAAGTAACATCAAAACATCTAAAGAAGCTTCAATAAACTTTATTTACACATACTCTGGGATCCCCCCCTCAAGTAAAATCAAAACATCTAAATAAGTTTCAATAAACTTTATTTACACATACTCTGGGATCCCCCCTCCAAGTAAAATCAAAACATCTAAATAAGCTTCAATAAACTTTATTTACATAGCATTACTTGAAATGAAACTTACTACATATATTTAATATTTTTTTTCGGGTACAGTATACTGTAAGCATTTACCTATGTGCAATGATACACAATAAGTTTTGCAAACATATCGAGTTTTGCCGTACTTACCTTTGACCGGCCTCTCAAATGGTTGCTGTAAACCATCTGGGTCAGCCGAGAGGTCTGGGTCTTCAGCACTTACCTTTGGAAGAGCATATTCCACATGCTCTGGGATCCCCCATCCCCAAGTAACATCAAAACATCTAAATAAGCTTCAATAAACTTTCTTTACACGTACTCTGGGATCCCCCCCCCCAAGTAAAATCAAAACATCTAAATAAGTTTCAATAAACTTTATTTACACATACTCTGGGATCCCCCCCCCCAAGTAAAATCAAAACATCTAAATAAGCTTCAATAAACTTTATTTACACGCATGCGTTGAAATGAAACTTACTACATATATTTAATAATTTTTTCGGGTACATTATACTGTAAAGTATTTACCTACGTGCAATGATACACAACAAGTTTTACAATTGTTGCACTTTCCTTTGGAAAAGTATACTCCACTTACTCAGGGATCCGCCCCAAGCAACAATATATTTTAAATATAATGACATGAAAACACTGTGACTGATCAACAACATGTGGCCATGCAAACATGAGTATACTCACAACCTGCCAGCAAAGTGCTAATCACAAATGATTTATTTCGGCATTTCAGAGGAAGATTAATGGAAAATAGTATCAAACATACACAGTATGTATGTAACACGCACACACACACACACATATATATATATATAGTATTCTATATATTGCAAAGAAAACGAAACAAAAGCTTAAAAAATAGTCTATTTTTTGTTCGTGCAGCTCTAAATAATATCGAAACATAGGCAGCATATTAAAAGACATGTCTGTCTAAGTAAGATACCATCTAGATCTGGCAAATGAAATGAAATTTAAATCAATTTAATAGTTCAAGTGAAATCACATAATTTCTCTTGTTCAGAGGTACTTATATTTCCCAAATTTTTTTTTAAACAAATTGTTGCATTAAAATAAAGTAAATAAATAGACATGAAAAGTACCTTGACTTCTTGTATTGTATCTGGACTTGGAGTAGAAGCAATACATGCCGATAGTATCCATTGGTTTTGTTGTATCAGTACGCGCGATTTAGACGGATATTATACGGTTCATCAGACAAATCCGTATGAAGTAATTTCTCTCGGTACTTTTATTGGCTTCTTAGAAGCAACGTTGTGATGTGATGTATAATTTCACACTGAAATCTTGGCAGTGTCAAGATAAAAAAAATCGCTACATTGACAAGAATGGTAATGGAAGACAGCGTCTTCAAAGAGTATAGAGATAGCAACCGTTGTTAGGGGGAATGTGACGTCGGTGCAACTCATCTATTCATCTATCAAGGTTCAAGGTCGGAGAGATCAGTGAAGTACCCAGACTAAAAGGAAAGATGGCATAAGAGTGACAGTGCAGAAAAATAGATAGACTAAAAGTGTACTCGGGGGGGGGGCGCAGTCCCGCCCTTCCCTCAAGTCTTCAGAAAAGGAGTGAGCTGGGCCGTCACCCCCGGTAGAAAAGGCCGAACTACTTTCCCCCCCTGTACCTCGTGACGTATTAGCTGTAGGCCCAATTCTGGCCTTCGAATTCGAATTCCTCCGTCTCAACTTTTCTGGAAAGTTCTCCCCTAGTAGAGTAGCCCACACAAAGAAGTATCGTATGTGCAGTGCAGTACGTGGGCTCGCGCGTGTGGATGCATAACGGTCTTTTTATCGTATTTTTGAATGTCTTATATGTTAGTTCATCATTTAATAAACATTTTGACCAGCATACCTTCGACTACATACCTTATAACATTGGATTACTAATTACCTTATTACCGTAATGTGAAAAACGAAAAATGCTATTTAGAAGTAAGTGCTTACCATTTTTTGCTTATTATCATGTCATTTAAAATTATATAGAATTTTAAATATATGGCAATCAAATTATTGCTATTCAATTAACGCTAACTGAATTCTAAATTGTTTTGTTGCTAATTATAACGTCAACAAACCTTTTAGAGTTTTCTTAGTTTGTTTTAAAATTTTATTGTTGTCATATTAATTAAGAACTGCCCAGGTACTTGTAAAATTAAGCTTTGCTAAGTAATTGTAAAGTATTTAAAATCATTCAATGTTTAAAATGTATATTTTATCAAGTTAGCTTGTGTCATTATACAGCTATTATACATGTGTCATTATACATAAATTATACAGTCTCCTGCAAATATTTTAAAATTACTTTAATAATGTTGTTAGTTGTGTAATATTTTATAATAGACTAGCAGCATGTCCGTTCTTCATACTGACCATATAATACAAGAAACCTAAAATTCAGAATTTGATGTGAAGTTTTAATATTTAGAGTCTCAATTTTTGAAATTTTATAATAATTCTAATGAAATGAAAATAGGTGATCTCTACCGTGCTGAGATAATAAACAGACAGATAGATGTACAACATACAATTTTATGTATACTGTTAATAGCAGATATACCCGACATTGCCCATGATTTAATATATGTGCAAATTCCTGCAGTATTCTAAATGACATTCTTACTCAAAACATTCTATTAAAATATTTCATTTAATTCTCCTTTCTGTGTTTTCTATACAAAATTATCTTCAAGCAGATCTGAATAAAACATTCTCGTTTGAAAACAAATTATAAAATATATATGAAATTGGATCAATATAAACTAAAATAAAAGCGCTAAAATTGTATAAAAATGGTTATAAAATTTTGTTTTATATTGATTTCTTTATTATTTAAATCTTAAAAAATTTAATAATCGTCTGCCTAATAAACACATTTGATTTAATTGCGTTGCTAAGCATCATGATATAATTTTCTTAATAAATTTGTGGAAAATATATCATCTGCATAATTCTATTTTTATGGAAGGTTTAATTGTGGGATTTTTATTCATATCTCGACAATCCCTGGTCCTAGAAACTCGAAACATGGACTAAATTTTAAGTAGGGCTATTTCAAAGCTACCCACAGAATGTTCATGAAATTCGATGCAGCAGTTCTACCGTGATGATGAGATAGATAAACACACAGACAGATACATGTATTTTCAATTTTATTTATATAGATAAAAAAATGTCATTCTCTTTTTAAGATATTGTCAATAGTAAGAAATCGTAGCAATAAAAATGCTACACTAAAGTTATGAAAGTAAAATAATGTAAAATGGAATATTTCACACATCAAATAACATATTTTAACTGTTTGATAAGTAAGTAATTGCATATAAAAGATATAGTATCTTAATATATTGCACGTATATTTTTTATTATTTGTTATGGCATGCTGAAATTTTAGAAGAATATGTTAGGAAGTCATTTGTGTTTAGGTTGGGTACATTTTATTTTTTATGTAGCGAGTTATTATGTTATTGAAAATTGTTAAAATAACTTGGAAAAAAGCAAAGTAACTAACTTACAATTTCAAGTTACCATTGTATATTTCATTATATTATAGTTAATGTTATTTTAATAATACAAAGCTAATTTAATCTTTCTTACATTTTCACTTCAATGGAATTGTAAATGAAATATTAATACCAAAAAGTTTTATTATACAGCTTTATTAAATTTTCAAAGCCCCTGAGGTATTTTAAACTCTATAATTAAGCAAAATTGTTTACAATTTGTTAATGTCTGGTAGTAAAAAAGGGAATATAAGATGTGCTATATTAGAAAACCTGAACTTCTACAATTTATAGTGTATAGGTTAATGAATGACATTCAACTAGTATTTTATCTTAATTCTAAATCATTTTACAATTTATAACAACAAAAAATGAATAAAATAAAATGAAATAAAAATAAATAAACACGTAAGCATATTAAAAGTTAAATTCTGAGTTTCTTTTTAATGATTATCTTATGATATTTAAAGATATAGTATTCAGTAATCATTTTAGTTTCTGCATACTTTATCTGTAAGCACGCATACTTTAGCTGAATGTACTGAAGAATTATTCAAATAAAATGCCTGATTAAGCAATAAATATACAGGGTTCTTTTTCAAACTTTTATTAAAACACTAACTGAATGGAATCCTTTCATCTTTGCTCCTACAGTGAATGAGTCATTATAAATATTTTATTTTAAGGAAATGTACAGCAATATTAATAATCACCCATTTTAATGAACATTATCGAAAATACTTCCAAATTTCATGAATATTATTTGATTTACTGATAAATTATGATTCCTTTACATCGAACAGAGAATTAAAAGGGAAACAAATAGCAAAAGCTTCGATCGCGATCTGGAAGACCTACTCGCAGTGGGCCTACAAGCCAAGACGTCAAAAATTAGTGCTCCGGCCTCTGCTTTCGGAGGTGACGGCTGGGCCCAAGTGGGTTCCCAGCAGAGAGAAAGAAGAAGAGGAAAGAGGGGCGCAGGGACCTTGAACATGAACGAAGCCTAGTAGAGAAAAGGTGGAAGAACATGCCAACACTACACGAGTTCCCAAAAGCTAGGGAGGGTTACAGAAATGGTTAAAAGTCTGACCGGAAAAGAGAGCAGATAAAACTATGCTAGACGGCTCCGCTTTTTAGGGCGGAGGTAAATATCACGCACGGGGCGCCCCGGCAATGACCTCGGGCGCTTGCGCGCCTTCGTATTGCAAGGATGGTAATGTGGGATACTGTCAAGCGTAGGGTTAATTACGCTTCTCAGACCTCTGTGAAATTTGATAGATAATTTCTTGACATGATCCAAAAAGTGCCTAATTTGGAGGTCTTTATGCAGAACTTCTAACTTGACGTAGGTCGGAAAATTAGCAATAGAACGAAGTATATTATTTTGAAGTACTTGAAGCTTCCTGAGGTCAACCTCCGCTGCGCTGCCCCAGATAGGGGCTCCGTACGTCATAATTGGACGTATATAGGACTTGTACAGCAGTAACTTATTTTTAGCAGACAGGCGGCTATTCCTAGCCAAAAGGGGACGAAGAAGGGCAAGGGAAATCCTCACTTTTCTGCAGATATCAGCAATGTGAGGTTTCCAGGATAATTTGGAATCCAAGTACACTCCAAGGTACTTGTATCTAGATTGCCAGGGAATTGGCTCGTTGTTAAGTATTAAGTTAGTGGAAGGGGTATACCGGGGCGGGGGGAAGGTGACGGCGGCACACTTTCTCACGTTGACCTTGATCCTCCATTTGATTAACCATTGCGTCAGCTCGTTCAGATAGCCTTGCAGAGTGTCGTGCACGACTTGTGTCTGCTTGTGATGTGTGATCAGGGCCGTGTCATCGGCGTATAGGCCAAGGGAGACACCGGGGGAACGTGGAATATCGTTAATGTAAAGGTTGAACAGTTTGGGTCCGACAAGGGAACCTTGCGGGACCCCGCTGAGAATATTTCTGGGAGAGGAGAGAAGGTTAGAGACTCGCACCACGAAGCTACGCTCCGTTAGGTACGAGTGGAGAATTTTAATCAGATTAGGAGGGAAGGAGCGTTTGATAAGCTTGAATAACAGTCCGTTAATCCATACCTTATCAAACGCCTTCTGAAGGTCGAGAAAGACAATAGAAGTGCTTTCTTGTCTGCTGGAACCTCATGAACGAGTTCAACAACTCGAAGCAGCTGATGCTGTGTGGAATGCTTCTTCCTGAACCCATATTGTTCAGGAATCAGAATGTTCTTCAGGTTGCAGTGCTCGTCCAGATGCCGCGTAATCACAGACTCGAAAAACTTAGAAAGACAGGAAAGGAGAGAGATAGGTCTATAGTTGACAGGAAGAGAAAGGTCAAGATCGGGCTTGTGGAGGGGGGCGACAATTGCCACCTTCCAAGCCCGCGGAAAGTAGTTAAGTTTGAGAAGGAGATTAAAGAGCTTGACATGATGAATGTAAAGAAGAGAAGGAAGATTTTTACGCATGTTAGGAGAGATGAGATCCTTCCCAGGAGACTTATTCTTCTTTAGTTTTTGAATACGGGTCATCAATTCGTCTATCGTGACATAAGTCTGTGTGCTAGGAGTCGGTGTTGTGATGAACTGTTCAACCTTGGAGACCACAATCGCAACCGTCCTAGGATCGATTACGTCGTGGTGTGGTTCAAACTGACTTCTAAGACTGTCTGCAAGCAGTTCAGCCTTCTGTGTGTGAGAAATGGCCCTCGAGCTGGGACCTACAGGTATGGGAGCGTCGGCATTCAAGCAATTAACATTATCGGCATCAGGTGCCGGAACATCAGAATCAGTATTAAAGTTTAAATTCTAGGGGGGGGGGGGTACTGCTGGCAGTATGCCTTTTAGGAGGTTGCTGGAACCCCTCGCCATCGACACCCCTGGGGTGTTTCCTAGAGCTACCCGCTATGGGCGTAGCGTTACCGTTATCCTGAACATAAATAACCACTGGTCTATTAGAGTCATTGGAAGTAGACATCTGGGCAGGAGGCGCAAGACACATAGAATAACTGCCAGAGGGAAGCCTCCGACAGGGCTTGCCGTACTTCGGTATGTTGAATCTTGTGCTGATGGCATTCATTAGCTCTTCCATCCTTGAGAGACTCAGTAATTTCGTTGTTTCCAACTTGGTTGTCGTTCAATCTCAGTTTAAAGTTCAAGTCCTTAATTGACTGAATGAGGAATTCCATAGCCTTGGCAGGGTCATCAGGTATGGCAGAGAAAGCGTCCGTAGGTGCAGTTTCCATAAACTCGGAAGCACCACGTGCATCAGCTAGGTCACCACGTGTAGCAAGGTCTCCACTTGTAGCAAGGTCACCACGTGCAACAGAGTCCGGCGGTTCGGCGACGGCAGCGAGCGGCGGCAGGCAGGCGGTCAAACAGGTTCATCCTCGGAGAGAGCAGCAGTGCAGGAGCGGAGAAAATGCGGTCCGCACAGTACGAGGTCTCGGAGAGGAATCCGATCTATTCATCTAGGAACGTTTGGGCTAAACGTCACAATGGCCCGCCCTCGTTACCGCCCATACTCGATCCGAACACCCTGTATCAATATTTACGGGCGCGAGTCCTACAAATGCTTCTCCCACTTGGGCCCAGCTCACTCCTTTTCTGAAGACTTGAGGGAAGGGCGGGACTGCGGTCCCCCCCCCCCCCCGAGCACACTTTTAGTCTATCCATTTTTCTGCACTGTCACTCTTATGCTATCTTTCCTTTTAGTCTGAAATTTGAGGAAATTTCCTCTCCTGGGTACTTCACTGATCTCTCCGACCTTGAACGAAGCAGACGATGCAGCACTTGTGACGTCATGTTGGAAAGCTCAAATATATCCAGCTTTCACAAACCTTGTTTTATTTGTTCTCTTGGAAATTATAATTGTTGAATAAAGGTAGATATTTCCTTCATGATAAGCGAATCGTATATAAATATATATTCTCCGATCTTCTGCTGCTAACGCTTATTCGTTAGAGCTGGATTTTTTATAGCCTCAAACCCAAAGTACGCATTGTATCCATTTAGAGAGAAACTCATTTATCTAAAATAATTTTCTATTTAAAATTCGAATGTTGAATTTTAAATGTTATATGCATTGCGAAAAATAGCTATATAATGAGAAAAAAGTCTCTTGTGATATGTCTTCACAACAGAAAAGCATGCTTCTCACGCAACTCGATACTCATTCCGAATGTATTATATTCCATCTACGTAGAGTATTTGCTGATACGGTAGTTACGCCACATCATCTGGCTGTATTCGTGCTGATGGTGATTCGTCGGGCTGGTAGAGCAGTGTTCCTGCTTTAACTTGCAATATTTTCATTTATTATTTTCACTTTTCACAATTGAAAGTCTTTACTGTTTTATTTGTTCCGTACTCTTTGATTTTATAATTATGTTTTTTTCTTAACTTTCTTATTACTTTCTTTGGATTTCTTGGTTAACTGATCTTGACCCTTCTTATCGTCCATATTTTTACTTTTGTTTAAGTTATTTTAAAGTTTAATTATTTTGACTAATCATGACTTCTCAACAACCTACTCAAGCGCAATTAAAACAGGCTATTGTCAAACAAGTAAGTTTATTTGATAACACAAGATATAAAATATGGTCAGTGACCTCCTTAAGTTTAGCTTGCACGTGAAATCCTGAGTATTTTTGGATTGTGATCGGTATTGACATGCAGTTGAAATTACATGTTTTTTTAAATACAAAGCCAGTAAAAATGTTTTAAATGTAATGATCGGCAAAATATAAGATTTTTGATTATTTCATAGCGAAAATTCATTTTATATGTATAACAGTTTTCTGTCAGATTGTTAAACTTTTTCCCAATACTAATTTATAGTTTTTGAAGGAAGTTATGGTTTTAGTTCTCAATGTTGTTTTGAAATTAAAAGCTTATGTGTGTTTGATAAGCCATATTATCATCAATTATGTCTTTTAGTGATTATAAGGGCATTTATTCTGATTCCAACTACATTTTCTGTTATTCAATGTTGATATATTAATATGTTTGATTGGCAAGTTAATTTTCATTGCAGGTTTTTCAAAATTCTATAAAGAAATTGTCATTAGCTGTAATCATTGATAGTAAAAATCATTTTTACTACATCATCTTGTAACATTATCATTAAAATGTGCCAGATTTACAATGAAGCTTAAGCTTTGTGCCTCTTAATTTTTGTTTTCCCTGTAAAAGAGTAATGTTGCATAAGTACTTTTTTTTTTGTAGTTACATTCAATTTTAAACACAGCACATTTCATTTGAATTTTTTTCATAATGTCTTTACAGACATTTATTATTTTAATATATAAATAATCTATCAAGAAACAAGTACTCCTACACTTTAACTAGTTCCTAGTCTTAGAAAAAAAAATAATTAAAAATTTATAAACTTTAAATACATAGTTTATCCTATGCTGGATTCAACCAGTTCTCTCCTTGATATGTACTACTCAAGTGACTGATGGGTGAGAAACTGATTCACCAAATGTGTTCACCTGCTGCACTTTTGCTACTTGCTTGAGGGCAGACCTTTTCAGCTGTAAAATCAATAGATTTATGTGCTGTTTTTGATGTCTTGATATTTTTATAGCATATATTGCAAAGTTCACTGATTTTATTTAGATTGCAGTTTATTAATTATCAATTTAAAATAAATAAGAAAAACCAAAATAAAAAACAATTCTTGAAAACAGACCACTAATAAAAATCTTTTTTGCTTTTTGAAGCTAATGTATGTTTTTATTCTGTGAACCAAAATTTTAAAAGTGAAAAATTAATTTTAAAAGTTTTATAAATTTGTATTTACCATAATTTCATGAAGTTATTGTCTGCTTAAATGAAAACTGCTTGTCCGAATGGAAAAATTCTGGTTCACAGATTAAAAATTCACTAACTAAACTCCCATGTAAAATTTTACAGCAGTAGGATAATAATTTTTTTCTATGTCTTACAGGAAAATATGGAACTGAGAAAAATCACTTTATAAATTGAATTCCTTATTTCAAAGTAATATACAAGAAATATTTCTCTGAAAAGCACCTGTCTCACACATAAACCCCTATATTTGAAGAAAATGTTAATGTGCAACTTTATCATTCTGTTTGCTTATGAGCCTCTAATGATGATGATTCTGCCTTGTCAGCAGAATTTGCATGTATAAAATCAGCCATTGAGGCAGCATACACAAATAATTCTTTTTAATTTAAATTCTAACCTTTTTATCATAATCATCCAGGCCCATTATTGAATAATACAATTGCTTCATTTACATTTGATAAATAAATGTGACTTCATAATTGAAATAGGGGAGCCATGGTGCCCTTAGGGGAGGCACTTGCTCCCCCTAGACATTCAAGGTCACAAAGATTGACTTCAAGCTCATCAATGGTTGTACATCATATTCTTGAGTTTGCCCCACTGATGCCATTGGTTACCCCCCCCCCCCCCTTTCCCAGAAAAAAAAGTTTATGTGAGTCATAACAGGAGCACCTATTTTCATATGTATATGAAAATAAGTTTTGTTTGCATCATGGACATGTTTTATTATAACATAGATGTTTTCTATTATTATTGCAGGTGCATTTTAGTTGGATAGTAATGTGATTTATTTTAAATTGTACTACAAAGTATAAACTTCTTTTTTAAATTATTTCTAAAAAGTCAATTTTTTAAGTAAAAAAGGCCATTTTGTGACCGTGAATAGGAGAGCTAATGGTATCAGTAAAGATTGCTTATATCACAAAATAGAAGGGCTCAGATTTTGACTTAAGTGTGCTAAAAGTCCTCTCATCCCAGCCATCGTACTTTTTTTATTACACATATAATATCTCTTATACTTCCTCCTATAATGCTCACTTTTCTGTACTGTAATGGTTTCTTGTACTTCCCACCATCTTCTTAGTCTTAAATTTGTAACATAAGCCAGTTGTCATTTAAATGGATCCACATTGTACCCACCTTTACCCAAATTCATGATTTTTGTTACTTTTCTTTAATTAAATTAGTACCTTTAAAGCAAATTTTAACATATCACTTAGCAATAAAAAAATGACTAAAAAGTATTTTCAGTAAAAGTGTCATGGTAAACAAACTGTCCCCCCCCCCCCCACACACACACAGAAGTTGGCACTTAATTATTTTAAGGTTGTTATAGAAAATGATGCTGATTTAAAGTGCCAAAAAAAAGAAAAAAAAAATCTATAAATTCTAAAGCTTTGAAAAATCCAATCAATGTTACAGATTTGTTGCTTTCTGAAAGCATGATTGTTTTCCTGTGAATCCTTTTTACAGTGAAGGCAAGGGCAGAATTGTTTAAAAACAATAAATTTATAATTTTATTGGTTGATTTTGTTTTTTCTATAAATTTTTTATTGATTTTTTTTTTTTTTCTATAAATAAAATATTAATTTTTTAATGGTTTATGCAACTTTACAGGTATGCAGCTTTAATATTAATAAAAATTTGACTTTTTATATAAGTATTTGTAAAGAAATCCTGGGATATGCATAATTAAATATGCTGATAAATTTTAATGCTATATAATAAAAGCGTCTTTCTCTGTCTTACTTGGCATAATATTGCCAACTTGGTGACTTTTGGAAATGTTTCAAATTTGACAATGATTCAATATGTTGGAATAAAAGTTCTTTGATAATCCTTACTGCTTTGTGGGAATTATTTATTTAATACTCCATATTCAAAATATAGTGAGTTTCACTGTTTGAGGTATAGTGCCTTTTGCTGGGTCTAGGTTTTCAAATTATTAGGGGGTATTTAATAATAATAATCATTTAATAATAATGGTCTGCATGTGTATAAGGCATAAAGGGAAAAGAGTAGGAGGGGAAATGGCATACTTCATCTGTACTTTAGCGTATATCACGATGGTGGCTTGATCTATTGCATACTTCTGAAACTAAAAGATAATTTCAGCTTCCATTTATTTCCAATGAGCTTGTTTTATCAGTGTTTATTTAAAGTATTTTATGGCTCGCTGATTAGGCCTATTATGACTTTTAAATAAGTGTTAAAAATTGAAAATATGCACATTGAAATTTTTATTCAAAATATTTTATGTTTTTCAATTTTTATAAAATTAACTTTTCAATTTTTTTTATATTCTTTAATGTATTTTAAATATACCACTATTGATGTACTTTATTTAAATAAAACTGCAAAATTGAAGAGATCATTTAGTATTATGTGTAGTAATTATATAGAAACATTACAATATTTTATGTTGAAAATGTTATTAGAAATTTTATGCATTTCACAGATTTCTGATTTCATTGCTACAAATTATATATTGCCCCAAGTATTAAAATTTAATGCCCATATGCATTATATGCATTATAAAATTAACTGAAGTATGCTAGGATTAACCAAATTTTTTTATTTTAGTGCAAAAATTTTTTGTCGCAATAGAAATTTTTAAATTTTGCTTTGCAATTTTCAGACAAATATCATATATTTTACACATATATAAAAAAAAATGTTAAGGCTGGCACTTTATCTAAAGAAAATCTGAAAATGCTAAAATAGTTTGAAATTTTAGCTAAAGTGCTAAAAAAATTTTTTTTTGCTAATTGCCCTGATCAAAAGGTTGCTAATGTTCTAGTCTGAAACATTGACTTTTTTCAAGACTTTTTTTTATTAGCTAAATTTGGATAGATTCTCTGTACATTCAGTTGGAAAGATATTAGTACTCGGAAGTATTCATGTTATCAGCACTCAAAACAACCGTGGCATGCAAATGAAAAGGTAATAATGTTTTGTATAAAACAGAATAAAACACAAAAATAAGGATGTCAACTGGTTTCGAAGGCAAATAACAGCTTTTGTCAGGACTGGATGTGGGACATTCACCAGAGCAAGATTGGCATCTGCCAGTAGGATTGTAAATGTTTCTGAGGTGGAAAATATTTCCAGATAGTGCAAGGAAAAATGAAATGTAAAAATCAAGGATGGAAATAAATAGAGTAGAATACTTGGAATGTATGGTAAAATCCAGAGAGGAAAGAATGACCAACAGAAATATTCGAAGCACTTGTTAGTGAGTAAAACTATTTATATACCTGATAATAAATTAAATAAGAAATTTTTGAGTTTAAGAAGGCTGTTATTTGTTTTAGAGACCAATTGACTCTCTTAATTTTATGTTTTATACAAATAATTACTACCTTTTGATCTATTAGCAGCAGTTTATCGAACATGAGTATCTCGAACATGGTATATAAGCTACACATCCATGTCTCAGCAAGTTAATTAAATGGTAGTGAAACTTATAATTTTGGCTGAGACTTGGAAATTTTCAAAATTGATATCTGCCATGATTGGAGACATTATTAAACTTTCTAGCATTATGCTTTGAACATTTTTGTTAGTAATTGATTAGATCTATCTGATAAGTTTAATTTGAACATAAGTTTAATATTTTATTTTTGAATTCTGTATTTATTATTATGTATGTAATTTATATTTAAGAATTATATTTTTTTAGGTGCAATCGGGGGATACCGTTATCTTGCAGAGTATCGTTAAACAAGGCCAACCTAAAGAAAGAACTCTATCATTATCCAGTGTTATGGCTCCCAAATTAGCTCGCCGTCCTAATCAAGCGGGTGAAAATGGAACAAAAGATGAAGTAAGTATTTTTTATTTTTAGAAATGGGATACAAATATTAGTAATTAGACATTTCAAGTACGTAAGAGAAATAGGGGAGGGTAATAAATTGTGAGGGATAGAAAAAAAACAAGCAATAAACATGTTAAGAGTAGAGGTATTAAAACAAGATGTGTTAAGACTTTCAGAAAAATATCAAATTTTTTTATTTCACTACACTGTATAAGAAAGTAAAGGTCAAGATTAGCGGTCGCCACATCGCCAGCAGCGACTAAGGAACTATTCTTGGCAACCGTAAAATGTAATGTCTATTGTCATAAATGGCGACCTGCAAAATTTATATGTTTCTGTACCAGAACGTCAAATGTCTAATCTCTTTCGAGTTTCACGAACACCCGCAAGTATTAGTCTAATCCCTCTGAGCCAAACCCAAATTAGACAGTCAGTAAACAGGACCAGTATCATAAAGGGTTTTTCATTGTCGTCCCCCCCCCCTCAGGAGAATATTCCTTAGATATCGTATTTATTTCTCCCCAACTCAGCTATTAAAAGTCCTACTCGCCCATGGCGATTCAACGTAAATAAGCGATTAATGAAATTGTGATCGGCCTAACTGCGATGGTCTAAAATGACTCTTCCTAAACAATCCCTCTGGGGAGCAAGAAAAATCTGTCAAAAATCACCACAATGCTGCTACGGCTGTTAATTTATTGCACCTGCAGCCAAGAACACAATGATTTTAAAGTTACAAACTAAGTGATCAAAAGGTAGAAACAAGAATATAGATTATTTAAAAATCACAAACTCATTGATAACATCCCATAAATTAAAAAAAAAAAAAGATGAGTGGCCGGATTTCTTAATAAAAAGGCATAAATATTAGTAAATGCTTCATCAGCTGTGAAAAAAAAGATCAAGATACAAGAATTTAAAAACTTAAGAAACAGGCATATTCAGAAATAATCTGTAATTTTGGCAAAAAATTAAAGCTGAAGAAATGTTGAATGAGTAAAGTGTTATGGGAAAAAAGGAATTTAAAATTGACCCTAAAAGTATTTGAATCTTCATGGTAAATGAATTTTTTTTAGATGACTTGGGAAACAATTATAAAACACTGAAAAATTCCTATAATAAGAAAAACTTTGGTAAGATTTAAAACAAGGTTAAAAAATGAGTGACAATAAATGTTTAAAATATCCAGAAAATGATAAATGAAAGATCAAAATTTTGAAAACTTTTAAGAAGTGGAAAAGATGGGGATACTGACAGTGACTTGCAGAAAACTTAGATTTAGAAAAAACACCTAAAATTAGTTTTGAAAATGTATTCAGTGTCAAAAATGAGAAGTTAGTAATAAATGCATGTCAACAATATTACTCGTTAAAAAATAAAAATATATTTGTAAATTTGTGTTATCAGAAAAATTTAAGTTTTGTATTTTGCCAATCTCTTAAATTCCCCTAATTTTTACCCCACCCCCTCGCCAAATAATAGATCTTACAAAAGTAGAACTATTATTTAGTTTTCCTTGTTAACAGACATAGTAATGTCTTTCACTTAACTGAAGTACTCTCCAGCTTAAGGTATGGAGAGAAAGATCTGTTGTTCGACTTATGTCTACTATATAATAAACCTGTAAATAAGTATGGATAATATATCTGTAAATTTTTTAATTATATAAAATATTCAAACACAATTTTGCATAACAAAACAAATTGAAAAAAAAAAATCTCACATTTTTCAGTTGTCAACAATTGGCCTCATCATGAACCTACTAGCCAGTGACTGACTGCTTTGAACCCAGGCATTGTTTACAATGGGTTTTATTCCTTCCCTTTAATTAATGTTCCTTATTGTTTCCTATCAATAAGAAGTGTATTAGCACTTGTATTACACATGAATATTTATTTAAAGCAGGGTTGTTAAGCACCAGTGCCACACAGATTAGGAAATAACCTATGAATAACCATAATTGTTCTTTTATGAACCCCTTATAAATATCCCCCCCCCCCCCTCATATTATAAACATTTGTTTGTGTATATAAAATGATGCCTAAGTAATTAAGTATTTCTATCTACTTTTCTGATCTTAAGTAAGCGGCCTAAATTATGAGGATTCTAACTATTATCTGTAATTTATTCAGTTAGAAAAATAAATTTATCAAGAATATATTTTAAAGTAAGAGATATGTAATTATAAAATTTTCTGTATATTTGCAATTTTGTTTTATTAATTATTTATATGCTTTAAATTTAAGTTTTAAAATAGATAAGTTATCTGTATCTTTTTTACTACATATGGGCCACATTATACAATGCATTCTTTAGCTAAAATTTATAATTGTGCCCCTTTCTTATGCAATGTGCCCCCAGCAACCTGCCCTTTTGAAATCCTAGAATGAACCCTGTAAATATATATATATATATATTAATGCCTATTGGAGATTTGAGTGTATCAAAGACTTTTAAATACAACCGACCTTTTGGTAGATCAATATTTAATTATGAAATTTCACGATCTCTCTCTTTAGATCAGTATTCTAAGTCAATTTTAGAAAATAAATGTAATTGTACAGAAAAAGATTATGCTAAATTTCTCAATCCTGACCTGGGGCATATAGTTACAGAAGACTTAGGTATTGGTAAAGACATTTCGTTAAGAACCATTATGTCTTTTGGCACTAAATTCAGGTTACCCTCTTGTCATAATTCTATTAAAGTTTTAAAATCTATAATTAGAATTTATTAAAAATGCTATTAGTAGTATTAAATTGCCTAGATCCATATATAATTTTGATAATATTGAACCCTCCATTATTGATTTACAAAAATCTTTTGTTATCACGTATGTTGATAAAGCCTCTAATAATTATGCTATTATCTGTAAAAAATTTTATATACAATTTCTGTTAGATTATTTAAATAATAATAGTCTTTTTAAACTTGATTTACATTCCATTAATAGTATTAAATTAAAAATTATCAATATGTATAGTGACTTAAATATTAAATATAAATTTCTTAAATTTCCATATATTGTGCTTATTCCAAAATTTCATAAAATCCCATTAAATTTCGAACAGTAACTAGTGGGCATAATACTTACTCTACTACTGCGAGTAAATTACTTCTAAATTCTTTAAATCAAATTAATGATAGTTTACGTCAGTCTAGCAATAATTACCTTAATAATAGTACAGAATTGAAGAATAGATTAACATCCCTTAAAAATATAGTAGGATTTCAAACTTTTGATTTTAAAGATCTTTTCAATAATATCAAGATCTCTGACCTGTATGATGTAATTTTAGCCCTATACAATGATTATATTACTAAACTTGCATCTCAAGCTAATTTTGTTAACTTTCCTAAACTTCTTCACTTTGTTATTTTCAATAATTATATTTTTCAAGGAAATAAATTATATCTACAAGTCTCAGGAGTTCCACAGGGTGGCTGCAGTAGCAGTATGTTAGCTAATTTATATCTTTTTCATTTGGAACAGTCTATTACATCAATAGATTATACAATATACATATATGTTGAGGATCTGATTTGCTTTGTACATACTGAAAATTGTGTCATTAATATAGATTTCTATCCTGATAATTTGGAATTAATTCCTAATGAAGCTACTATTTGTAAAAATATTAATTTTTTGGATTTAAATCTTTTTGTTGAACCTTCTAATAGAATTGTTACTAATTTATATGATAAAAAAGACTCTTTTAAAATTAATAAAATCTTACCATTTAATTCCTGCAACTCGTTTCTATTGTTTAGAAATATAATTCTTAATCAGCTTTTTAGAATATATAGATTATCTGATAAAAAATTCCTTGCTTTACATATTGATAATCTAAAAATTACCAGCAATTTATATAAATATCCCTCTTATTTTGTAAATGGTATAGTTAAAAAATTTAGAATAGCTGGATTTTCTTGAATTTATTTATTTAATATTGCTTTAAATTTTAGCCTGACATCTCCCTTCTCTTGTTTTAATTATATTTTATTTATACATCCACTTAGACATTAGCCTTTCTATTTTTGCCCCTCTTGATGGTATATTATCTCTTGTACATGTTTTTCGTATTACTGTTATTTATTTCTTACGAATGGCAACAGTATATCTTCTTCCTTTGTGAATGGCAACACTTGTCACTTCTTTCTGTGTTCCCGTGCTTTCTAGGTTAGTGTGTTTTTTCAGTCAGTTTTTTGGTATCCATTTTTCCTTTTATTTTTTTTATTTATGTATGTCGTCCAAGTAGAAATAATTTATAGATATAATCTATCTATTTCTTCAGAAACATACATTTTTGTGCTTGCTTCTACAAAAAACTTGGGCATGATTATGATTTTTGTGGAAGTGAACAATTCATGATTTAGGCTTAGAGCCTTGTCCACGTGTATAGCGTTTGTGCTTGATTTCGTTTGTTATTCTTTTTTTGAGTCCATACCTTTGTATTTTGATACTTTTCATTGATTTGTTGATTCGATTTTTATTTTATTTATTTGTTTTTTTATTTTTTCCATTTGCTTGAGGATTTGTTGATTTATACCTTTATTTCGTAAGCCTGTTAGATAGTTGAATTTCCATGTTACAGCTTCTCATTTTTCTTTCATTGGATCTTCAAACCTTTTTTTCGTATATATATATATATATATATATTAAAAAGAAGTAATAATAAAAATAATTAATTCAAGTAATCATGAAATATTAACGTCACCATAGAAGCAGAACCACTGCCATAATGCCGATAATAGAAAAGATCAGCACCAGCCCAAATTTGAAGATTAAAAAGAATTAAATTCATCTTCAGGTCTGAGTATTTATTTCTAATTAACCCAAACAAATGCCAGTTTCAGATTGGAAAATAGTACATTACTATAAATGTCCAAACTCAAGACTACAGGCACAAAAAATGAAAAAATGAAGATAAGAAACATTAGGAAAATTTATATTAACATGTGGCAGGAACCCTTTTTCTTTCACCACGTGTATATGCGACCAACTTCAACAGTATAATAAATATCTAGAAGTACCGGAATGAACATGATAAAGCACAACCTAGAAGGCAGTATGAACGTTCACAGCGACACTCCCAGACCTGTCCAGTGAGTCAGAGCAGGAGACAGGACTATTACCCGTATAAGCAAAAGAGAATGTGAACATGAAGCAAAGATGAAAATTTTTACTAAACAAGAGATTTAAAGAAGAAATGGATAAACGAGAATGCCACTATACACAATTATAAGGGCGCTCAAATCGTAGTTTCAATCTGGCTAAAGTTATAAAATTTTAGCGAAAATATAATTGAAAACATTAATATTCATATATCTTATTTTCAGATGTTTTTAATTTTTTTAAATTTTTTTAGCTTATTTTATTATTTTTCATTTTTATTTATTTATATAATTAATAAATAATTATAGTTATATATATATAACTATATATATATATATATATGACTGACATATATATATATATATATATATATATATGGGAAAAAAATGTTAGAAGATGGAGGGGGGGAGGGGAGTTCAAAATAGAGTACAAAATTATGACCACTAACATCATCAAATTGACCACTGAGCCTTATGAGGTTACTGGCCACTGGCTACTGTTGATTTTTTTTAATCTAAAGCATTATAAGAAAGTAGTGGTAAAATATACCAATTTTTCCCATTTTTGTATTCATTGCAAAGATGGATGGGAAAAAAATGCTAAATGTTCATTTTTGATACATTTAAAAAACATAATAAATAAAAACATCTGAAAACAGAATAGGAATGTTATACAAGGAAAAAATGACCATAATTCTCCTAATTCATCATGAAAAGGAGGTTGTAATATGTCAGTGTAAATTAAAAAAAATCAAAATATTCAAATAAGGTACTAAAATGAGGGTGCATTTAGACTAAAAAGATGAAATATTTCATTTTTGAATTTTCTGGAGTATGAGCTGGTTGCCAACCCTCACAAATTCCTGTCGCTGTTGACCAAATGGTGAGTAAAAATTTCTTTCTGGCTATTAAAATTTTAGGGCCAGTCCCAACAGTGGCAAGTGATGTCTCGTTCAATGAGTAGGCATCAAAATTGATCTAAATTCCAATTTCCCCCCACTCTAGGTGGACATAAAAAAAGTGGGAATTGCTTTCTTGTTTCACCATTTCCTACTACAAGTAGAAAGTTTCTTATTATTTGATCTTTCTCTGTCTGGAAATGGAAGAGAGTTAGAATTTCTTTTATATTCACCTACCCTCTGCATGAAACTGATGAAAACGTGTCATTACAAAGTCCGTAATAAATTTTCTCCCTTTACTACAGCCCAATCTACAGCCACCTTGATTATACTTCCAAAGGGCAATGTTTACATACCCTGAAATCTGACCCATTCTCCTCATTTACCAATAGTGTCCTCCTCCAAAATTGCATGTGGTCCTAATGCTCGTTCCCCTTTCCTTAACTTTTTTGTTTGTACTTGCTTGAAACAGATACTTTCAAATTTAAACACAAGTCTTTTGATTTAATATGTCTCAAAATAACTTGTTAGCATTTTAGGGTATAAAACAGCAAAAAAAAAAAGTGAACCAAAGTTGGAAAAAATAGATTGAGAAAATTTTGAAATAACTTCAGAGTTCCAATTTTTCTATTTGTTTTATTCTTTTTCTAAATCTTATTTCAGTTCTATTTTTTCGGGCAATCTCAGAATGGAAGCCATAAAGTGATGATTTGTGGAATTTATCTCCATTAAAACAATAATGAATATCCAATGGTAACCCCCTCCCATAAACATTTTTTTCTTTTTGTCCAAAAATCTGTACTGTATCAGTTGAATTAAAGGTAAAAAAGAAAGAAACAGAACATCTCCTTTTACATCTCATTTGAAGTAAACAAAATAGAAATAGACAGGAAAGTAGTTGAATAGTGTTCACCCCCCCCCCCTTTACGTTACTTTTTATTTACAAAATTTAAATTTTGCTAAATTATTCTTTGTTTGCTGTCATTTTGGAGTTAAAAGTTCTGAAAATTTGTACTCTTCAGAATTTTTGTTTAAAATCAATATTTTCAAATATAATTATTCGAATTAAGATTCTCTTACTTTCCTCATTTGTGTAAACGATTTTCATGAAGTGTTTACGTTGATGGGAGTGCTAGTTCTGTGTTTGGGATAGGAGTTGATAGTATTAAAAGGATTAAGCACCATATTGAGATTAGGGTTAAGTATTGGGTTTCTGTTTATGGGCAGTATATGCATAAATTAGCCCAATATTTTTAAAGAGTATCACCATCGGGCTATTTTTATAATTTTTTATAGTTATTGCACTACGATAAGCATCACTTTTTTATTCTCATACAAAAATGTTATGTTTTCATAATCAGTTAGGGGAAAACATTCTCCATTTTTTGAACTTTTTCCCATCTTGTTTTTCCTCTTAAAAATGCTATTAACATTTGTTGTTTCTTAATCTAAGGTTGGTAGGTATAGGGAGCTTAATTTTAAATGCCTGATGAGTCCTGGGATTTCAGAAATTTCTTTATTCTAATCTTTTCTATTTTGTAGGATTCATAGCTCTTTTCCTATGTTTTTAAGAGTTTGCCATTCTTATGTTTTCCTAATTTTAAGGCTTATCATTTCTATTTTTTGAGTTTGTCTCTTCTATTTTCCTTAATTTTTTGGAAAATTTTGTTGCTGTCCCTGACTGATGGAATTGGTTCCATTAATCCCTGTTAGCACATCTCCATGTGAACTGGGTTTTTGCCAATGGATAGAATTATACTGCTTTTCATTCATCAATTCAAGAAGATATATTGGTTGATCTAATAATGGTGAAATGCAACGAAATGCCCATTGATGAGAATAACCAAGATACAGCTATAACCTTGTGGTGGGAAGATATAAAAGATGGTACATAAAAGACATAGATATACCCAATAATATTATGTAAATGGCAATTACTAATTGCCTTGTAGAAAACAAAATTAAATTGAATGCATTAAGAATGCTCAAATTATGTGTTTCTATTATGTTACAAACATTTTTGATATTTCCTTGCAATGTAAAATTAGGTTGTAGAAATAACTTTAAATTGTATTTTCATTCTTCATAGTAAAGGTGGCTTGTAGATTCTTCTAAGTGGCTGGTATAAAATGCACCTTACTAGCTGGTGGTGCAATTAAGGTTAAATGTTTTTCTTTTTTATTACAAAGTTAGCTCATAACTATATTTTCTTCTGTAACTTATACTTAATAATGCACTAAATAAAATTGATGTGCACCAGATTGCAAAATAAGCAGTATCACGTAAATTGCGGTGGAAAATTTGTGTTTTGTGACGTAAAAATTAATTTCCATCATATTTTGCAATGTAATTTTAAAAATCACCACAAATGATATAACAACAAATTATTTACGAGTGAAAAAAAAACCCTTCATAAATGCACATTGCTTCTTACTACAAATTTCCCTCCCATGCTTGCATATTTCTCTTTTTTTCCAAACCATTTAAAACACAGAAAGTGAATAAAATGTTTCTTTGTCAGATTCTGAATAAGAATGTGATTTCTCTGACGCTAATCTTATTGCACATAATTAAATATAAATAAATAAATAAAATAAAAAAAAGTGGTGTTGCTTTTTTCAAACCTGACATCTTAATATACTTGTAGGTACATTTTTTAAGAAATTGTGGAATAATAGTTGTGAACTGCTAGTCAGAATACCCAAACTACTACACAACTAAAATTCTGATTAGCAATTTGCTACCAAATAATATTCCCTTATTTTGTACCCTGGTGTGCACAAGGGGAGGTTACAGAGCAGTGTTTGAAGTCATTAGTCCCGCGGACCAGTGTACAAGAAAATACTGGTTTGCAAAGATTATAAACAACATGGCAGCAATTAATATACAAATAAATACTTGAATATTTAACACAGTAATGTGTATGGGCAAATTTGACTTACCTTTAGAGAGGTATACAACAAATTATACTAATTAATTATTAAATCAGTTAATATATACACCATTACCTGTTCTGAGTTATGAATAATAGCATAACTCAGAGTTTCCCTCAGGATTAAAAAAGGGCAGGGTGCTGTTACCAAAAAAAGGGCACTTCTTAGAAAAAAAGGGCACATATTTTTTATATTTGAATAACATAAAAAATATTGCTTGGGATTTTTATGACAAAAATCAGAGAATTGAAAAAAATGTAAACATTTTTGTCGCATATACATCCAAGTCTAATAGACAATATTTTTTTTTTTTTTTTTTTTTTTTTTTTTAAATGGCCAGACACTTGACTTTCGTCATTCGCCTTTCGTCAGTGGCCAGAACGTGAACCATTTAGCCATCCTAAGACATTGCCCCAGGCGCACCAGAGGGGGCGGAACACACTACGCCCACAACACAAACATCCATGCCTTACGTGGGACTCGAACCCACAACTCAGCGGTCGAGCGATTGCTGTGGAAACGCTCGCCTTGGCCACTCGACCACTGCATCGGCTGATAGACAAAAATGTGAATATATTTCCTTGTTTTGTAGGAAATAAGGTCAAGATTGTGAATATATAAAATTAATTTCAATTTTTTAATATTTTGAACTTGTTTTTTGAAAAACTTAAAAAAGTATCTGTCCGAGCAAGTTTTTTTTTTTTCATTTTGCTTATTTTCACTCGAAATATCTTTGAAACCATTAGAGACAGATATAAATAGTAAGGGATAAAAATATGTATTAGGAAATTTAGTTGCTAAATCTATATTTAAATTTTAAAAATGTGCTTATAGTTTTCGAGTAATCATTTTGTCGAGTTGAAGAAGAGTGAAAATTGCCCCCTTTTCAAGTTTGTAATGCTATCTCAAGAACTAAACCGGTAAACAATTATGCAAGAATATAGCTTTTGAAATCCTTGCAAGTGTATATAATTGGATTTTGAATGAGCTCTTTGTTTGCAAAGTATAGTGGTTATAATTTCGATATTTTAGTATTTTAACCTGGGTTTTCCAATGTGTGGGAAAGCTTTAATTTACTTAAAATGTTGCTATTGTTACAGCTGAATCTGTTACTTACTCCTTGGTGAAAAATTTGTGCATAAGTATGAGATAATTTTATTTTGTTTAAAAAATTTGCGGTAATGAATGCAGAGAAAGGGCTCTGAGACTTATCTGAGGTCATACAAGAACTGGTTGATTTTTGTTTGAGGACTGATTGCTCTTTTAATAAAAGGCTAAGCAGGGGATCGGATCTGCTAACATAAGGGCAGGGAGGGTGCTGTTCTGGTAACAAAAGGGCAGGCAGGGTGCTGCGCCCTTCCAAAAGTGCCTGGGGGAAACTCTGGCATAACTACAAGATTTCCAAATATTTGCCAATTTATTTTTTCTGTTGACACTTTCAGAATTCAGGATTAATTTGTGCTCTTGTTTATTTATAAAATATATTAAAAATAAAATGTAATTTGCTAGATAAAGCAACAAAGCAGCTGCGTTTAATGAGCTTCTTTGTTCTATACACATCGGACAGAAATAATGAAATAATATTAAATATACAAACTTTTAACTCTGAGCAATGAAAAAAGATTCCCTATTATAGGATTATTATTATCAGCTAGGAAATATACCTGGTGTTGCCTGGGATTTAATATAAGTTGTCTTAGTGTAGCCACGCTTGATTTGACACAATTGTCTTATTTTATTTTTGTCATAAGTGAAGCGTAATGTTAAAATGTTTTTGATTTTCAGGAATTTGCTGTGAGTTCTAGTATAGTTTTTATTGGACATTTGCATCTTAAATCCCGGAGACATGGGAACGTTTTAGAAAATGCACTTAGCATTGCCGGGAATTTAAGATGCAAACATTTGATTACAATTATACCAGAACTCAAAGAATTCTCAAAACCAAAGACTACTTTGATATATATGTCCACTTTAATGATAACAAGATAACAAATACAAATGCTGCTCTGATGCTAAGATAGAAATTCTGTGAGAATATCCCAGCCTGATGACCTGATATATTCAACAAGTGAAATGTATATATTTTTAAAAATTCATTTAAATTCGACTATTAACCATATATGGATTTCATTCAAAGTTGGTTTGAAAGAGAATTTTTTAATCTTTTCAATGGTGTTAAGATGGAAACTCTGAAATAATATTTTCGGTTGCTAAAGAATATATTTGTGTGAAAATCATACTAAAATATAAAATAACAAAAAATAATTTGAATTTTGACAAAATAATACAGAGGCGTATCATCCCAGGTAATGAAGTACCTCTGTACCAAATTTCATGTCCTCATAACGCTTAGATTTTTTGCTACAGAGACACAGACATCTTCCTTTTATAGATTGTATGTGTTGCATATTTTTACAGTATGTTATGAAAGAGGCTTCTGTCTTATGAACCTAATAAAAACAAAATTCTGATCATCAATGGAAATTGAAAGTCTAAATAACTTAATGATGATCCATATGAATGGTGTGACTGTGAAATGTATTAATTCTTCAAAAACTGTGGACGACTAGTACTTTGCTTCATAAATCTATAGACATGTACATGGTCAGTGCAGATAAAGTGCAATATGATTTCATATGTGTACACTAATGTAAAAATAATGCTAAAAATTGAATATTTTTATATTATGTAATAAATATATTTTTATTTCCTTATAAATTTAAATTTGAAATAATCAAAATTAAAATATTTTATGGGTTAGTAATAATAATGGGTTAGTAATATACCAGTGTAACTATTTATCATAAGATCTTTATAATAAATATCATCAAATTGCAAAATACCGTAGAATTACCATAGAATTGCAAAATACTGTAGCTGGCTCCTAACTTTTTGGCCTGGCTTAGATTGAAGAGAAATTTATCGAGCCCTGAGCTCTAGGGTGTCTCCAGCATTTAAGAAGGCATGTTTGAAATTTGACCTTATTGGCCAGTCTTAGCCTGTGCAAACCTCAATTTTGTTATACAATACGACTTGTTAGTAACTACCGAGGTTTACAAAATTATTGCACTTAAGATTTCTTCCTGTGCCACTACAATATCAGCTATCGGGTGCTAATGAGCTTCAACCAAAAGAAAACAGGTCCATTGATGCCTGTTACTACAGTAATTCTGATGTCTAGTATAACAATAGTTTTGAGTCGTTTTTCACAAGCTACAATTTTATAAGCTATTACTTTCCATTTAAATTTTCTGATATTAACCAGGTAGATTAGCAAGTTAAATATGGTTTGACTATCTTATATTGTCATATATTTATTTATAGATATAATCATGTTTCAAATATTAATATGAACAATAATAAACACAAATTTTCTTTTTTCATATGGGTATATGTAATTTATGTTCTTTTAAACTTCAGCCATTTGCATGGGAAGCAAGAGAATTCTTAAGGAATAAATTGATTCGTAAAGTGGTTTTCTTTACTGTTGAGACAACTCAAAACACATCAAGAGAATATGGGACCATTTATATTGGAAAAGGTAAGTACAGTGAATCTCGTTTATAATGCAGATATTTATTCAGTGACACCAAACCATCTTCATCGGGCAGTCACTTCATAAATGAGAGTTCTAGTATGCTCAACTTCAGTGTTGAAATATAGTTGTTTATGCTCTAAATGCATGTTCTTATGTTCTGTATTTAGTTGTTGATTAAGCAAAGACATTTAGGAAATCCAAATGTCACTATTCTACAGATTTTAATTTTTTTAGTAGAAAGACAAACTACATAGTACATGCAGTACTATGCATATGTACAGTTAATCACAAACATCTCCCACTTGAATGTTCTCATTGGTTACTATGGCAGTTTCATATACTCGCATATAAGTCGAAAAATTTGGGACAAAAAAAATACCTTTAAAGGGTGGGCTGACTTATATGAGAAGCCTGAAAAAAAAAATCAGAAGTCGAAAAGTTTTTGCTGGGTAATCTATCCCAAGAGAAAAAAAGAAAGAATAAACACTAATGCAGTAGTAATGACACAATTGTGTTCCTCTGAATTTCTTTGTACTTAGTGGCTTTTCATACTCACAGCACAGTCTGCATACATATTAAGTTCATTGCTATCATCCCAACTGCCAGTTAATTATGTCATGACAGGAACGAATGTAGCCATGCTACAGCCACTGTCACATTTTGTTTGTTCTTGAGTATGTCTAATTTATTGTCTTGGACAAGGAAAAAACACTTATGGTAATGGATCCAGTCATCATATTGTTAACAATGTAGTAAAAATATGAATGTACATCTACAAAAAAGGTATATAGAGAAAATTGCATGTAGGAGGTTTGGATATATATCCAAATATAGATCCAGATATAGATCCACATTTCCAGATATCCATATTCCATTATCCAGATATAGATTCATTGCTTTCTAGAAGTAAAAAAGAAAGCCTCAAATTGCAGGAAGAGCATACTCTAACATGGGATGACAAAGTGGGGAAAACAATCTTTCTGTCCAACAGGCAGTTGATTTGTCGGTAGTGACATCATGTACAAATAGCTAATAATATTGAATTTAAGTTGATAGTGATTTTTTGTAGTTATAAGTTCCAGTTTGCTGACTGAAACCAAGGACCGTAATTTTAAAAACCTGGATATTGTTTACTGTATATCGATGAAATTTTTCTTATGGAAATTAAATTTATTAATTTATATATAATTTTTTTTATTAATGTTTTTGAATAAAGTTATTGAAATTTTTTTTCTTGTTCCGGGATCGAGGGGATCAGACTAAACCTGTACAAACCTTACTTTTGCTATATGGTATGACCAGTTAAGTCATTACAAAATTATGGTACACAAGCTTTCTTGCTGTGCTACTGCAGTACCAGCTATTGAGTGCTGATGAGCTCTAATTAAAAAAAAATGGGTCCACTGTTTTTGATTTTTTTCCCAATTTTTTTTCATGAAAGTAGAGGAATTGACTTATATTTGAAATCGGCTTATATGCGAGTATATTAAGTATTTGTTTATCAGTCATAACGTGATAGATTGATACCTGTGCTTTAATTTCATTTCACTGATTACCATACTTACACAATTGTCACAATGTGTTACTATTGTCTTCGTAAATTCTTCTAGTGTGATTTTTAAGTTAAACAAACTGATGGACAGAATAACAGGTATCTTGTCAAATTCCCCAATTTCTAATGCGGTGGATTCTTGATCACATTTTCTCCTGCAGTTTTTAATAATTTTCTTGGTTGTGGATTCCCAAGATAGGTTAGCTTTATCATAGCTGCCAATCCTTCCGATTTACCCGGAAAGTTTCCAATTTTCAAACATCTTTCCAATCTTCTGATCGGAAACAGATTTCTTCCGATTTTTCGTTCAGAAACCAAAAGTCCCTACTTTTCTCGATTCCATTACAAAAAATCCCTAATATTTTGGCAGGATGCCTACAGGTTCAGAAAATCACAAAATCGGCCGCGAAAGTAAAAAAAATGTTGCAAATTTTGAGATAGTTTTTCCGATCTTTTATCTGAAAAATTCATTTTTCCGCGATTGCGAAATTTGCACTCAGAAGCACGTCGGGAGAGAGATGGCCAGTGATTATTTTTGTCCCACTTTTACAATCTGTTTACATTGACTAAAATTTTGGTAATTATTTCGTGCTATATACAAAAAGACTGTTTTTCAGATGTGTTATTTATGAAATGAAGAGCTATTTTGCAGCAGTATTACTAAAAATGGCATTTGTACTCCATCCTCGGTATATTTCGTTTAAATATGAAAATATTTTCCACGTAGCTTTCTCAGAGATGCCAACCATTACCGATTTCTGAACAAAATTATGGACTACGGAAAAGATTCTTAAAATTACGAAAAATGCCTATTTCCCCCCCCCCCCCCCACCTTTCTCTCTTTTTTCCATCCATCTCCATCCTGTGATTATTGCACATTAAATTTAAAAAACTTGCTTATTTTCATATTTTTGTTTATGATTCATGTTAATTTTTTAATTATTTTGACACATTTAGTAAGATTGCGCAATTCAGGGAATTCTCGTGTAGTCCTGGAAGTCCACAACTAACCTTTTTCATCCTTCCCCATCCTCTAAATAGTCATTAGATGGACTAAACTAGCTTCTTTTCAAATTTTGGTTAATTATTAAGGTTGGGTTTGTAATTATTTTTCCATAAATAGTGGGATTGTGTAATTCAGGTGGTATTGCTAAGCTTTGATTAATATATTTTTCCATCTGTCTTCATCCTGTAATTATTGCCTATTAGTTTGACTAAACTAACATATTTTCCTATTCTGGTTAATTATTAAGGTTAATTTTTTAATTATTTTCATATAAACAGTGTGATTGTGCAATTCAGTTTGTAATCTCGAATGTTTACAGATATCTTTTTCTATGTTAATGTCTTAAATGTGTTGTATAATTTACCGAATAGTATAAATGTTAACTCTTTTAGCAATTATTCTTATATTTAACTATACATGCCCTTGCTCTGTAAATTTACTATAAATCTAAAGACAGTTTTCTGTTTAAAAAAAAATTTGGTTTTGAAATAAAAACATTGATTTTATTATATTAAAAGTTATTTTAAAATATATTTTTTATTTATAATGCATGAAATAATAAATAAAATAGTAATATTAAATTAATAAACACTTTTCATATCTTAAACTTTATTCTTGCACAGAAAAGTAAATTAAAATTCTGTATTTATTTGAACTTCAACATAGGAAACTTGCTGAAAGCAAACAGGAAAAACACTGGCAATTTCATTCTGAAAAATGAGTACGAACCCTACAAATATTTTGAAACTGTTTTTGATAAAAATCTTATAAACGCAAAATTTTGTTTAATAGTATTTATAAAAAAGAGTAGTAAAAAAAAATAATAATCCATAAAGTAGAATTTGAAATTGCCTTGGGTATAAACTTTCTTTTTCCTTATTTTAGCTCATTTTTCGCTTTTTCCCTACTTAAGCTTATTTCTTTCCCTTTTTTTAGTTTGGTGTGAATTAACTTTAATATAATTATTTAAAATGTTGCTAATATTTTCTGCGAGAAAAAAATCTACAGATTTTCAGCCATTCAGAGTTGGCAGCTATGCTTTATACACTATTTGCTTTGATGTTAAAGATTTTAAAAAATCAGAAATTTCACTTTCAGAAGATAACAGCTCATAGAGAAGCTTCCTTTTGGAATTTAATATGAGGTGGCATGACAGAAGACAGAAGGGGAGACATGCTTACACCTGTTATATCTGAATCTGCAAATAATGGAAGACTTTATAACAGCGGTTCACCATAATTTTGCTTTTTAGATACTTATGATGCTCACTAAAAAATTATTTGCATTAGCTTTCTTTTATATATTAATAAGAGACAGAAAAGTCATGAAGATCTTAAAAAATGCCTCTAACATTAAAAAAATTAGGAAATTTTTAAAAATATAGTAAAATATTTTTGATTAATAACAAACTGTCATTCTAAAACTTTTTGAAACTACATAGAATCTATATTTTAAAAATCATTTTCTTATTTCAATAATTTTTTGTTCTATATTACAGCACATATTGGCATTCTTTCATTGTACAGGGCTATATGAAATAATCGGTCAATTTTTACCAGAGTTCTAATGTTTAGTGAGATGCCAATTTACAAAACTGGTAAAAATTGTAGTTAAATCCATTTATAGGTACACCATATATCTCGTTTATACTAGAAAGTTGGATGCTAATCAAGCCATGCTGTTTAACCCTTTCCCGACGGCGGCATTCCGGAGCTGTCGTGGCCCAAAAGACGGAGCTTAACTGGTCCTTTGCTTCCGAACTGGTCCCAAAGGACGGCACATTTTTAGCGCTAAGCCTAACGATCGAAAAAAATTCACTAAAAATCACCTATTCAACACAGAAATCTACTTTTTTCAGGAATAAAAGAAATATTTATTTTCTATTTGATGTATATTTTTCATACAAATCTGAATACAAAATACTCGTTAGTTGCTCCCATTCTTTTATCCGAAATAAACGAATAATTTCACTACCTCTAAAACCCAAACAAAGAAAAATACTCTCTTATATTCCTATGATTCACCAACGAAATCATAACACTGAAATAAAAATAAAAACCGAAACTCAATTATAAAATTGTTGATGCTACGAGAATTGCTCTGTCTGTTTATATTACAAAATGATCTATCACTGCTCCAAATGGAGAAATAATTCATTCGATCCTCTTCTGCCAAGGTCATGCCTCTGCAAAATACATTGAAGTTAGTTCCACGGACATGTAACGCCATCTAGTAGATAAATTAAAACGTTCCATGTAGAGGCACCTATGCATGCCACTCTCCGCTTACGATAAAGTTTCCTCCGTCATGAGTGCGTGTCGCCCGTCCTTGAATGCAAGTTCGCAGCCGGCACGTGGGCGTGCCGATTGTCACGAAAGGGTTAAAAATTAAAAACTGAAGTGCAGTTGTGAATTAATCAGTTTCAAGAAAACACATATTTTTAGTGTAAGTTCTGTGTTGGCATGATAGTTTTTCTAAAATTAATTTAATTTGGGGTGAGTAAGTTTTGGACTGAGTGAGTAAATTTTGAAATTGCCAAATTCTTGCATAAAACTAAAACAATTGCAAGGATTTCTCATGTTACAAGATCTAATTCTCTCAGCAAAACTTTTTATTTTAATTAAACAAGCTTTTCAAAGTCAATTAGTTAAATGAAATTATTTTCAAAACTTTAAATTTGGATAAAAGGAAAGACTGCTTTCACAAAGCTTGAATAAAATGCATCAGAATTGAACTTATTTAAAAAAACATGGCTGTCAGAAGAGTAAACAACTATAGGCAGAATCTATAAATATTTATTAAACTCTTGACCATTGGTCAGCATCTATTCCAATAAGGATTTGGCCATTGTGTAGTGGATCGGGTAGCCTGTTAACATGTTACTTACCTTCGACATTCTGAAAAGTAAATAATCAAAACAATACACACTGTTCATAAAAGAAAGGTCTAACGAAGGGTATTACATCGATTTATTAAAACACTAGCAGCATACCCGTTCTTCGTACAGCGTATACAATATGAAGAAACTTAAAATTCACAATAATCCTATAGTATACTAAATGACATTTTTAATCAAAATATTCTGCTAAAATATTTAATTTAATGCTCCTAAAAAGAAGTTTAAGAATCTCTGTTCTCACAGTCAAAATTGTCTTCACTGGTAGATCTGAAGAATAAAATATCCTGTCCCCTTTTGTAAGCAAATTTACAAAAAATGTGGAATTGAATTAACATATGCAAAATAAAAGCATTTAAATTGTATGGGACCCATGCTACTTATATATGCAAATATTAGAAGATGTAACCTGTATTAGTAGATTAAATGTATAAATTGAAAATATCAGTAAACCCGTAATCTTTAAACCTGAAGGCAGTAATTGATTCCAATATATGCCAAAATGAAAGTGCTAAAATTATACGGGAAGATATACCCGTACTACTTATAATGTCGTAGATTAGAAGATATGTCCGAGTTTTAGTAGAAGATTACCCGTATTACAATACGAGTCTCAAAAATCTTGGCCAAAATAAAACAGATGACGTAATAAATTGAAAATATCAATAATCCCTAGGGTTGTACCGAATATTTGGTTGGTATTCGGTATACTGCCTATTCGGCAGTCAAACCGAATATTCGGTTCGGCCGAATGCTTTAATATTCGGCCAAGCCGAATAATAAAAAAAATTTAAAATATTAGACAATTGGTAAAGCACATTTTTTTATACAATGAATGAAAGTTATAGTATCATAGTACAAAATTAATTCAAATTGTTACCTACCAATATTATCGCATTTAATATAATTTTAATGGAAAAGAAAACATTCTGATATTAAATTTTGTTGTTTTTTCAATTTTTCTTAAATCTTATCACACCTTGACCGTAACCTTATTAACTCGTTTAAATATGAAACAGTAACCAGAAAATAAAACTCATAATATTACGTGTTCAAAAATATAACGGTTAATTTTTTATAAAATATGCAGCTAAAAAAAAAATAAATTATCATTTCACCAATATTAAAAAAAACACTTGGATGAATATTCAATTTTGCAGTATTTTTCTTAAGTTGTACACCATATGAAATAATTGTTTAAAAAAATAAACTAATTATTCTTTGTAATCAAAGTTTAATATTCGAAGTTATGGTGCAGAAACATTAGGCGTTCTGCATTTTCAGGTTGCAGCCTATTACGTTTTGGTTAATAAACATTCCCTGCTTCTGAAAATAAACATTCACTATCAACTCTGCTAGCTGGTGCAGCCAAGTACTTTCTTGCTATCTTTGCAAGTATGGAGTTGGAATGCTGATTTTTTCTAGCCATCACATCAATGGCTGGTGTTCCTTGGTATCGAGGGTAATGATAGGTAAACATTCAATTCATTAGAATTATTTGTCTGTTTAAATGAACTGTAATGTTTGTTTGAAGTTCTTTCTGGGGATTTAGCAATTTCACTAAAGCACTGCCAAAAGAAATTGTGCACATTTTGTGAAAATGAATTATCCATCTCTTTTGATGTAATTTCTGTATCACTTGTCCTCAACGTCAACTCATTATTAGTTTCCTGCAGTTTTTGTTTGAGAGCAAGCAGATACTGCCTCTTCAACTTCATCTTCATTAGTGAAAAATGCCGTTTTGAAACGTGGATGTAGCAGAGTTGATAAAAAAAAGAATGCACTTTAAAAAGAAAAATGATTTGGCAATGTTTGAATTTGACTGCTGAGTTTCAATTTTGATAAAATTATTTATCAGTTACATTATAGAAGAGACTAAGATAGCAAAAATTCACTTGAATAAATTCTAATTTGTAATGATATTTTAAGCAACTTGGGTTTGTATTTGTATGTAAGGTAAATGCAAGATTCTCTATAACATTACATGAAGCCACGATTACTGCATATCAGAAATTAACTATCAATTATCAATTTATGCTGATAAACATAAACCAAATTACGTACTATATTAATTTGCTTTTGGAATGTTTTATTTTTTATTTATTTTAAATTAATGATTATACTAATGTAAATGCAAATAAATTTAGGATGTTAAATGTAAATGCATTTAAAAAAGGCACAAAATAGAAACATTTTCTATTTTAAATTGGCATAAAATAGAAATATTACCTTTAAAAAAATTTAATTGAATATTCGGGTAGAATTTTAACCGAATATTCGGTATTCGGTAAAAGATTGTATTTGGTGCAACCCTAATAATCCCCGTAATCTTTATACCAGAAGGTCATAATTGATTCCAATATATGCCAATATATATTAAAATATATGCCAATATACTCGTTCTGCTTATATTCTCATAGATTAGAAGATATACCCGTGCATTTGTAGAAGATTACTTGTACAATATATGTATATAAGATAGAATCATTTTGATTTCTTAATATTTTTCATTGTTGAGTAAAAGCTTGCGAAATATAAACCATGGTGATAGATTTTCCATTTAAATTCATGTTTCAAATAATTTATGCTTTCAGAAAGTGACTAATTAGCGCAAAAATCTCATAACAAACTCGGAGATAAAGTTTTAATTCACTTTCACATTTTAAACAAACTATTTCCAACCTTTTCGTTTGGAGGAACCAGGGAGTTAGAGAGTAGAACTCCTAGGAAAATGTTTCATTTTTCATTATCTCGACAACCCCTGGTCTTAGAAACTCGAAACTTGGACTAAATTTAAGGGGGCTATTTCAAGGCTACTCACAAAATTTTATTAAATTTGGTTCAGCCGTTCTCCCGTGATGATGAGACAAATGAAAGTTTCATTTTTTACTATCTCAAGAACCACTGGTCATAGAAACACGAAACATGGACTAAATTTTAAGTGGGACTATTTCAAGGCTACCCACAAAATTTCATCAAATTCGGTTTAGCCGTTCTCCCATGATGATGGGACAAACAGACAGACAGATTTTCAATTTTATTTATATAGATATACAAATATATTTGCTCATTGTATTTCTAGCAACTTTCTTTTTAAAATTGTGAATGTAAATCATTTCATATTGCAATTACACCTTCATCAAAATTCATAGATTCATCATTATATTCAAACAACATAATGCCATATCAAACTTTGTTTACATTTTGGTTACATAGACCTATGCATTAATAATTTATCATTGGGCACTCTGCCTCTTGAGGAGTAATTACAAATTTCCTACATGTCTAATATGCCTCTTTGGGCTCAATGCAAAATCAATAATTAGATATCAATCCTCTTAATGATGTAGAAAGCCCAGACCACACGACCAACCCGAAGGCTAATGGTAGCTGTTTGTGTGGTCGGCCTCTTAATAATGTGTTAGTCTTATTCATTATTATTCAACATCTTGGCAGTCATCACTTATCTAGTTATAATTATTATTTTCTATTTAATTGATTAAAATAAATGGTTAAATTCATATGTGCAAGTATAACGTAATTCAATGATCATTTGTATATTCTCTCCAAATTTAGGTTACTTGTAGTACCTCTATATAGCACATAGGATAATGTAATTTTTGTAAGGAGAGGGCTCATTTCCCCATGCAAAATAAATTGCAGATTGCAATGTGTGGAATACATATTTGGCCTTTATTTTATTTATCAAGAATCCTTGTTCATCAATTTGTTTATATGCACATATCATATCCTTCCATTATTTAAGGTTTTTATCAATTGAATTTATTTATTATAAAGTTTCTTTTACCTTCAAATTATGGATTATTGTTTTAATTATCATAACAAAGTATCTCGTAAAAATAGACCATTTGAATATGAGTAATAGTTTAGCTTGTGAGGCTATTTAAAATATGAGAAGGTTGACCACACTTCTCCATATAAAATTGATCTGCACCAGGCAGTTTAAGTAGCTCACTCCCATACAGTCTTACAAAATGCATCACATTGAGTGTATAAACTATAAAGTATTTAAGATTTATTTTATTAATTTTTATTATAATTTAATAATTCCTTTTGACACACTCCCAGTCAGGCTATTTTTTATTAAAACCCAAACTGTAGCTCTGCGGCTAAGTAAACAAATTTGTGGAAAATAATTCTACTAATAAAATTTGTACTAAACAGAGTTGGGCTCATATATTATGCCCATAAAATGAAATGGATCCATGAAATGTCCGTGGATTGTTCTTAGCATGCACAACGTAATCTAGTCCATTAATTCCACCGATAATGATTCTCGATTGTGTTGTTGCATTCGAAACCTGTGAATTATGCCAGGGGTTGCTACATCACTTAGTCTCCATCATCTTATTTTGTTGTGCAGTTGAGGGACTTATTCTGGTCATTTTATCCTGCCCTTTCATCGACATTTTGGAGTTCCTTTCGGAGGCGTAAAGATGATACTCTATTTCCATGTACGCTCTAGTGGGTAGGTTTAGGTGAATCCTTTCGTAGTCAAATTCAGGGGCTTTTCATAGTAGTGACCCTTCTGAACAACATCGTCATAATGGAAATTTCTTTAATTCGAAGAGCAATGTTTTAATTTATATCTCAACCAGAATTTGAAGTCCTCTTAAGTTGAGGCTCAATACCATATAATCTGCTTTTTAGCTCACGCTTGTAAAATGGTGTTAGAATTGCTTCTTAAAAAGAGTATCTTTTGCCAAGGACAAGTGAATCTCTGAATTCTGATTCTGTGATGGTAAAAACTTGATTTGAAATAGTCATTTTAAAGTAAAAACAATGTCTGATCCCATTGGATCATGACAATAGCAAACTATCAGATTTAAGATTTAATCCCATTCCAAAGCCATTCACAAAGTCCAGTGTGCTGCTTCTACTTCCCAAAACATTTTTTGAAGTCATCTTCTGAGACAGTGTAAAGATGCTTCATCATATTTTGTCTTAACTCTTCGTTGTCTTGAAATCTTTTTTCTGAAGTCAAATTTGATTTCCTGGAACAAAAATAATTTTCAGGGTATGAGATCTGGCAAATAGAGTAGCTGACAGCCCTGTAAAATGTGATGCTTAGTGAGAAGCTGTTGTATATACTGTGATGCATAAGTGAGTGTATTGTTATATGCAGAGTTGCTACTTCACATCTCATGTAGATTCAATCTTTTATGATATACTGTATCCTTTGAACTTCACAAAACTTGGTTGTAGTACTCTTTGTGATTGTCTGGCCTGATGGAACATGTTCATGGTGCACAATTTCTCCACTAAAGAGAAAAAAAGCAGCATGACATCAATACTTTTCTGAGTGTGACCCATTGTGATCTTAGTTTCAGGGCTATACCCATAAATTCATGAATAATCATTAATTATGATTGTTTTTATTAAGTTTTCATCATGCTTAACACAAGACTGATTCCTCAGCTGAAAGCAATTTGGCACAAATTTGGCTGAAACACTTATACCCAAATCATGTATAAAAACTGAGCAAACTGAATTGATACTAATGTTATATAAGTCATAAATCGTGATTTGGTGATTTCTATGCATCAGTGTATACTATTATGATTTTTTTTTGATTTTTTTTTCCTACTAGAACCTTCATCACCATCCCAAACAGTTTTTGATCATTTTAAAAATGCTTATACCAATTATATACTTGTGTGTATGACTTATAATATTCCTCCTTATACGTATTCTGTAACTTTTCATGTGTCTTTACAAGTTTTGTGAAGTTTTTGACAAAATCTGATGCAAGTTCATTAAAATTTTTTTTGACATGATAAATGTGACGTTTATTACTAATTTAGTTATTAACTAACTTTCATATGGCAGTATTTTGTGCAAATGTAAATTAATTTAAAATAAATAAAGATCTGCATGTGTGCTAATTTTACAAAAGTAAAGGGATGAAGTTTTGAATGTTTTCTTTGATTTTATCGAAAATCTTATCTTCTGAAAAAATGGTGCTAAAACATGATTTTCAGGACTGTTATTGTTAGATGCAATACTAACACTAAATTGTACAAGATTAAGCATATCATTTGTGACATCATGTTTGTAAAGTCTACTTTTTGAACTGCTAATCTTGTTCCATTTCCCTGCTCAGTGTAAAGTGTAGCACTGTATTTCTGATTTCAGTACTGCAATGCCAGGGAGTGAGATTGAGAAAAAGGTCCACTTATGGTTAAATTATGTTTTTCTCAAATCATTGACATAGACACCTAGTTGATTTATCTGCAGAGAAATATAGTAATGGTATGCCTATAGACTGTATGTAAGATATTTTTATTTTTTTAACAGATTCTTCCTCACTTGAAAATGTTACTGAATCTTTAGTTTCTGAAGGCTTAGTTGATGTCAGACGTACAGCTGTAAAATCCAATGAGTAAGTTTTAAATGTAATGCGTTGGTATAATATACATATAAAAGTTATGTTTTGATGTAATATAATAACATTTATGATATCATAAGCTGTAGTGTTGTTGTTGAGACCCAGACCGTCTGACCTACCAGAAAGGTGTAAGGTAACTGTTTGGATGGCTGGGAAGAGCCACCCAATTTAGACATGAACCCAGTGGGGGAGGCATCCACAGGGACTGTACCCTCCTTCCCCTACCACCAACTTCTCGGAAAGACTTATGAACCCACATGTTTAACGTGATCATACTCTGTGTGAACATGGTGGCAGTTTTAGCAGCAGAGGGAATCATACCCGGGCCTACCGAGTGCAATTCTCGCATGCTAACCACTGGGCTACCTTGTCTTATATAAGCTGTAGTGTTGAAGACCCAGACCGTCAGACTCGTCCGAGGATATGAGCAGCTGCTTGGACAGCCGGATAAGCTGTAGTGTGTATTTTTTGTGAGTATTTATAATTTAGTGGTGTTACATATTTGTAGCGGTTAAGAAATTACAGTTGCAATATGATTTTTTTACTATGAAAGTTTGAATTTTGGAAAGAATTAAATTAAAACTTGCTAATATCTGCTAAATATAAACTGTGTCACAAAAATAACAAAACTAGATCCCACATCGAGTAAATTGTAAATCATCTCCAGCTAAGAATGTGTGGCAAAACATTGCATGTTTTCTTATAATGAAAGATGCAAGTTGATTTTTTCACCCGATTTTGACTTTTACTGATAATTTATAAGAATAATTTATAAATATTGAGCCCATTTCCAACTTCTTTGTGATTTGTTGCTGGCAGAAAAACCTCAAAGATAGCTGAGGACTGAATTATTGAAGCACTGAAAACATTGAAAATATAAATATTTAATTTTAAACTAGACTACAACATTAGTTAGTACACTTGAGACAATGTGGACAATGATATGTCTTGTTGTTTCTTATAAACATAGTGTTTCACAGCTATTGTTGTTATGAACAATTAAGGTTAAAATGTAATTACTATGCGTTTAACAATTGCTGGTAGAAACATCACAAATATAGCTAAGCACTGAATTATTGAAGTCCTGAAAACATTAAAAGTATAAATATTTCAGTCTAAACTAGACTTCAACATTACTTGACACACTTGAGATAATGTGGATCATGATATGTCTTATTGTTGATGCTTATAAACAGTGTTTTGAAACTATTGTTGTCATGAACAATTAAGGTTAAAATGTAATTATTGCACTTAATAATTAAATGTGTTATTGTTAGAATTTTTAGCATTCTAACTTAGTTTAGTTGAAATAATTTAATTTCTTTACATTTTAAATATGCAGTAACTTTCGACCACATACCTATACTATGTGCATATGCCGGCAACAATTTATGCAGTAGTTGTTAACTGTGTACCTAACCACTGTGCGGGTGCATGCTATCTGCATAAGTTATACACAATAACGATAACGCAACAGCATGAAAAACAAACCGCACACTGCGCTATATAAATGTTTTATTAAAAATTTGCAATGTAAATTCTGTATTAAAAATGTCTTAATTAAAATATTTCATTCTGTATTAACAGATTCCTTAAGTTTTGCAGAAATCTCGATTCATGTTGTTCATGTTTTAAGAGGATATTTTAATTAAAATATTTCATTCTGTATTAAAAAAATTTCTTAAATTTCACAGAAATTCTGATTTGTGATGATCCTGTTAGCGAAAACTACAGAAAAATCCCTAAAATAAAAAAAAATCCTTCCATCATTTCAATGCCGAATCGGCCCTGCGGCATTCCGCGTAACATGAATAATTCCATTCACATGACACAAATGACAGTGACACAGTTGATATTTGTGTATTTTTTTCTGCACAGAAATTGAAACTAACATTTGAAAATAAAATTTACACTATGGTAAATATGCTATATGCTAGTAGAAGATATATTACTTTCAAATTTTCATCCATATTAGCAATAATTAAATGCATGACACAGTTGATGGATAATAAATATATCCATCAAAAATGAATAATAAAATTGTGTTTTTCACTTTCCTTAATTATCGTAAAGTGGTAATACTTTAAACAAATATAAAACAAAATTCTAAGTGATATTATTCTGGAATTTAATGCTGCTGCTGTTGCCATCAAGGGGAGAAAAAGTTTATTTTTCAGACATTGTCGCACTATCGCCAATTCTCAGGGGCAAACATGTATAAGCAATTTCGCAAAAAATTATCATTAAAAATTTTAAGAAAATATTTTTTACGAGTTAAAATAATTTCCTAAACTTCATTGTTATCCAACTCACTTGTTATTTCCATTATTTACGTTTTTATTTTCCTTATATACATAGTATAATGTATAAGGAAAATATTGTGATGGGGATCGAAAATTTGAATTTGAGTTTTGATAAGAAAGCATGCTTCAAGTATCCGTGAATATGAATCAAATGTTTTTGAGGTGATATATATGTGTGTGTGTGTGTGTATGTCAGTGAGTCTGTGGAGACGATATCTGATGAACGAATGGGGCGATTTGAATGAAATTGGTACAAAAATTACAATGGGTGAATACTGGAAGCTTTTTGATTTTAAACGCAATCGAATGTTCAGACTCCCCCCTCCCTAAATTTTCAGGTGAAATTTTGAGAAAATCATAAAACAATCAAAATCTTTAATAAAGTTATGCAAATAGTCATTTCTTATGTAATTTTTCCTTAGAAAACGATTGACAAACTTTAAAATGCTAGCTTGAACCATTCTCGAGATATTGCACATTTTTCAAATAAATGTATCAAAAAATCACATAAAATAAAAAAAATATTAACTATTGTGAAATATGTTCATTTTTCATATATAATATCATGCGATAAATTTGGTGATATCATTCTCGTGGATCTAGCTCGTTCCATTTATTAGAAAAGATACTGGGTAAAACTTTTGTATTTTACACCAATAGCCATTTATCTGCTATAAGAAAATTTATTTCACCATCCATAATATTTGGGACAAATTTGATCAAATGTCTCCAACTTGGTGACATTTTTAAATGTTGCCAAATTAATGTAAATGTCGCCAAATTGATAAAAATGACCCTAAATGAAAATGATGACTGATAAAAATTTAGTATTTTGGAAAGAATATAAGTGTCTACTATAAGAATAACCTATTTTTCCATTTGCAATGTGATGAAAATATCACCCAATTGATAAAAAATTCGTCAAATTGATGAAACTAATACTAACTCAATGAAATGATGACTAATGATTTCAATATCTTGGAAAGAACATATGAGTAGACTATAAGAACCTATTTCTCCTTCCGTCCATAACACTTGGCGAGAAATTTAGTGGGATTTTGCCAACTTGGCGAGTATTTTAAATGTTGTCAGAGTGACAAAAATGTTGCCAAATTGATAAATGATGCCAAATAGGAAGTAATGTTTCACAAATTTTGATTTCCGTCATATGACATGCATACCTTCTAGTATATAAGAAATGTTTTTCTCTCTGTTTATCTGTAACACTTGCTGATGCATTTGGTGAACTTGGTGAATAATTTAGCAGATTGATGAAAATATTGTCAAAATTGCAAAAATGATGCTAAATTAATGAAAATAACACTTAATTGATGAATTAATTATTAAAATATTTTAATATATGAACTATATTGCTGAGGATACTATTAATATTGTTGAGGATACTATTAATATGGATAATTGTTTATTTAGAGTTGCACAAAATATAAGTTAATTGGGTACTTTGAAATAGTTTTACATGTTATCATCCGGAAAATCACAAATGTACAATTCAACATTAAAAACACAGTGCCGTGGATCTTATACATTATTTTTTGACCGAAGAAGTAGTAAATTCATTGCATTATATAAGGAAAGTAATGTGCTGCCCACATCAGCTTTTTTAATTATGTAATTAAGAAATGAAAACTCATCACTGGGGGGGGGGGGGCAGTGACAGAAAGTTGCTGTTTTATGACATCAGAACTATATTTAATATTATTAAAAAATATTTTTTTCTCGAAAAATATATAGAACAGACTGTATTCTAAACAAAATATGGCAAAAAACATGTCTTATTTATAATTTTTTTTTAAAGCTCAAGGGACCCAAAATTGATGATTATCAGAAATTCAGCCATATATTTTTATTATCAGTCCTCTTTGACTTTGCTGATTGCCAGTCTTTAATTCTTCAGTCTAGCATTTTGACCCAACATAACACTTACCACTCAATTTGTGTGGTTCATTATATAAATATTTTGACTAATGTTTATTATAAATCCTATTTTGATATTGAGAAATATTTTAATTAACCTTTATGAACTTTAAATTGTGAAAAATAAATATTTTTTATATTTAATATTAGAATTCAACATTAGAATTAAATTTGGAATTTTATTTTTTAATTTGTCAGGACTCATCAACGTCTTTGTGAACTTGAAGATAGTGCCAAAGCAGCTGGCAAGGGGAAGCATGGACCTAATGCATCAGAACATGTAAGAGATATTAAATGGAATGTTGAAAATCATCGTAACTTTATGGATTCATTGCACCAGAAGCCTGTGAAAGCTATTGTTGAACATGTCAGAGATGGTAGCACTATGCGAGTGTTATTGCTTCCAGATTTACTTCCAGAGTACTATAGTATAACACTAATGCTTTCTGGTATTAGAGTAAGAAAAAATTTTACTGTATCTCTTGAACTTTACATTTTTTTAGTTTATAAAATTTGTTACTATATAATTTTAATTCATATTGCATTAGTGTCCTGCTATTCGTGAAGATAATACTGAGGCCTTTGCAGAAGAAGCAAAATCATTTACAGAATGTCTACTTCTTCAAAGAGATGTAGAAGTTATTCTAGAAACTGTTTCAAATCAGAATTTCTTAGGAACTGTTATGCATCCTGTAAGTATTTTTATATCATTAGGTGAATTGAAGAGTTTAGTTCCAAAAAGATCTCAATTACATTTTCTCATCTGTCATGTACTACATGATGGTGGCTGCATTGCAACTCTTAGTAATTGACCTTGAGTAGGTAATGGTTGGTGGCAACACTGCATTGTATCATACAGGACAGAAAGGGAAAGTGGTTTAGGCCCTTTTAGAATTAAACTCTTCAGTTTTGCAATTGCGAAGATTATGATATGTTAAGACTTTGTATCAATTCTATTGCATTTAAACTTTGCAGTATAAATCATGTAGTATCAATTCTATTGCATTTAAATTTTGCATTATAAATCATGTAGTATCAATTCTATTGCATTTAAATTTTGTAGTATAAATATTTTAAAAATCAAAAATATTTTTTTCAAAATATTTTTTCTAGAATGGTAATATAACTGAGGTGCTTCTTGCTAAAGGATTTGCTAGATGTGTTGATTGGAGTTTACAGTGTGTAACTAGTGGGCTAGAAAAGCTAAGAGCTGCAGAAAAGTAAGTTGGAAAAAAAAAATATTAATGAATAACTTTAAAATGTAGAAGTTAAACATTTTATATTTTATTAGATCTGCTAAAGAAAAAAAAATGAGGTTATGGAAAGATTATGCTCCCAGTGGACCTACTATTGATGCTAAAGAAAAAGAGTTTATTGGAAAAGTTGTTGAAGTTATTAATGCTGATGCCTTGATTGTTAAACTTGCTGATGGTTCTCCAAAGAAAATATTTCTAGCAAGCATTCGACCACCTAGGTATGTTATGATTCTATGCTTATGCTTATTTTATTACTTATGCTTATTGCATGAGTCTTTTGTTAGTGAGAAAACTGTTTTGTGTTTTCTCCACTGAGTTCCTGACTATTAGCCAAAAATTTTATTTTCTAAAGAAATCTTTAAATATAGGATTTTATTTTTAGAATGTACCCATAAAAGAATCACTGTGATTGTATGATGTAAATGAAATGTATTGATGTAAATAATTATATTGAACTGAAAATTATGGATTCATTAATAACTAAATGCATGAAAATTCTTTCTTTGAGCAACAGTTTGACTTTTTTTAAAACGAAAATTAGCTATAACTGAGAAAAATTAATTCTAAGACTTGCTTTGGAAAGAAATTGATCTATTAATATACAGAAAAGTAATTGTTGTGATAACCGCAGTTAGCATAAAAAATTCCCATTTTTTCAAACTTAATGCATAAACTAGCTGTGGCTGTGGTGCCCATAGCTATCAGTCATTAAATATAGCAGTCAGTTTTTTAGCAAGCTCTGTGTCCACTACAAGAATTTTATTCGAGGCACAATGGCATTTATTTGAATTGAATTTTATTCGAGGCACAATGGCAAGATCATAAACAAGCGTCTCTGTCATGAAATCAGGAATTCCAGACGGATGGCATTTTATTTTTTATTTAGGGTGCATGTGGATTTCTACAGAATTGCCCGTGTCATAAGCAGTTGAATTGTGATTCTCATATTTTTTCTGGATAGTGTGGGCAATTTGATTCGTGCAATTTTCAGATCGAAACCATTTTAAATTGTGTTCATATATATTGTTTAAGCAGGGGTGGTTATTTATTTATATGTAGTGGACACTTATTTAGAACCCAGGCAATACCAGTTAATTCATTCTAGTGATCAAATAGTTTGTTTTAGGCAATTTTTCTATTTTATCTTACTGTTATCATATGTTTTAAATGTTTGCAATACATTTAATTTAACTATAAGTATTCAAATACTTTCTCATTTTTATGGATATCTGGTAATGATTATTTTTCACTATATTTATTTCAGACTATCTGATTCAAGTCCAGATGTAGCAAAGGCAAGAATTCGTCCCTTGTATGAAATTCCATACATGTTTGAGGCTCGTGAATTTCTTAGGAAGAAATTAATTGGGAAAAAGGTGAATGTTACTATTGATTACAAGCAGCCAGCTAATAATAATTTTGCTGAAAAAGTTTGTTGTACAGTGACCATCGGAGGCATGTAAGTACTTTTCTTTTAAAACTATATGTACCTTGCTTTCTGGATTTTATTTGTTATATCTTATATTTGTAGCAATGTTGCCGAAGCTTTGGTGAGCAAAGGCTTAGCAACAGTTGTTAGATATAGAGCAGATGATGATCAAAGATCTGCTCACTATGATGAGTTGCTGTCTGCAGAAACAAAAGCCATAAAAGCTGATAAAGGATTGCATAGCAAAAAAGAAGCTCCGATTCACCGTGTGGTGGATTTATCTGGGGTACTTACAAATTTATATTTCTACTTGCTAAGTATTTTTATATTCTAATGTATGAAACTGTATTATATATCATCCCTAAGTACAATACTTTGTTTCCTTATGCAGTTTTGGCAAATAGCAACTTTTGATTTAACTATAAAATGCACCATGTAGATTTTGAATAGCCAAACCTGTTGCAGAAGATTGTGTAAAAAGCAATGTATTTTAATGTTAAGGTTATATTTTTAATTGAATGTTTTGTATTGTAATTCTATTTTCTGTTGTATGCCTTTTGGTTTTTGTATCTGACCCACTTTCAGGAAATACTTTAAACTCTTTGTTACTAATGATAGAACAAATATAGATGCAATTTTATAGCAGAATTTGAACTGATTCAATGTAGTTTAATACTTTTCATTGATATTTTGTAATTTTTATACTGTATAAACTTTTAAAGTATTAATATATATTTGAATTATGAAACTTTATAACAAGCATATTTCTGAGTAGAAATTAGCGAGTAGAAATAAGTGAGTAGAAATTACTATTACTTATCTACTGAGTAGAAATTTGCACTAATCATTATGGATTTTCTGTAATGATATTTTTTCCTGGAATGACATTCAAAGTTGCAGACATAAATTCATTAATTAAGATGCATATTATTTGTAATTAAAAAAATCCTTACTGAGCTGGAAAAAATTTCCCATTATTGGCTTTCATCTGATAATCTACCCAGTTCAAAATAAAACAAAGTTGCTAAGCTACTGTTTTTTGAAATTTTTTAAATTTGATTATAAATAATGAAAACTTTAATGAATGACATCTATTAAAGTCGATGTTTTTGTTTTATTATATTTGTTTTTGAAATTTGGTTATTAGCACATGAGTAAAGGAAATGCGTCATTTAAAATACCTTTCACTGAATTACATTTTTACACATCTAGTTGCATTTGAAATGTAATTATTATCTTTTTAAAATTTAATTGTAATTATTTACTTGCTTATTGACAAAGGACTAATAAGTAATATCGTACTGTGAAAATTTTTGTTCAATAATTACAACATATGCCTCATTTGCTAGAATTAATAAGGTCAGCATGAAGTCCACATCAGTTACAATTCATTCTTATGTTTTGAGTGTTTGTAAAACATTAAAATAGTACTTTAATTTTAAAATGTTAATCAAATTGTATTTAGAGTGCTGCTTTGTATTTATTACATATTACATAAATATTACCAATTTTATGCAGGACCTGCAAAAATCAAAGCAGTTTTTTCCATTTCTTCAAAGAGCAGGAAGAATGGAAGCTGTTGTGGAATTTGTTGCTAGTGGATCTCGATTGCGAGTGTTTGTTCCTCGAGAAAATTGTCTAATTACTTTTCTTCTTGGAGGTATGCTCAATATTGGATTATTGGTTAATTTGTTTTTCTTAATGTTTAATTATTTTCTCATATAAAAAATAATTTAGGTATAAGCTGTGCAAGAGCTTCCCGTGACATCAAAACAGGAATGCAACCAGGTGATCCATATGGGGATGAAGCTTTAGCTTTCACTAAAGATCTATGTATGCAGAAAGAGGTAATATTTTAATTGTTGTTTTTTGGTCTATTTTTGATAAGTTAACCCAACTTCTTTATACTTATTAGAAATTACTCAAAAATGCTTTGTTTTGTACTTAATTGAAAGGCAGTAATTATTTAAAAAGGAGGAATTAGTTGTCAAAATTTACTTGTTCTTTATTTAACTATGACTAGTAGTTTCCTATAAAACTATAAAATCTATTATAAAAAGCTTTGATTTAAATAAAATTAAAGGACCAACATGTAGAAATTATGCTCTAACCCCCCCCCCCCCCACCACCACCACCACACACACATATACACACCTCTTTTATGCCATTCTGTAGTTTCCATAAATTTCATTTTTCCCAGTTCTGCAATTTTTGGTTTTGTGATTCTAAATTTTTGTCAGCACTAATGAATCTGATTGAGTGGTTGCAGTCACATTTAAAGTTAATTGCTTAAAGTAGGTATATTTTATATTTAACATTGTACATAATATGAGTTATTCCATGTTAAAAAAAATCTGATGTGGGCAGCACATTACTTTTTCTACAGTCTCAAATTCATTTTTTCTATATTTCTCTCATAATTCATTGAATTGAGTTTAATTGCATGAAATAACATGAATAATTATTTAAAATTGCATTGAATTTACAGTTTTATTTGAATTTTTTTCATTTGATAACTATACATATATTTAAAGGCGATGTGGCAAAAGGCAAAAAACTTAAATATCTCAAGAACAGTTAGTCTTAGTGTTGTGAGGTTAGTCTTTTTTTGTCATCAAAAATTACGTATGAAACAAGCATTTAATTGATACTTTTGAGCATATGTAGTCTTCTATTTTAGATTTTGACAATTTTTCCCGAATCCTTTAACAAAGAAAGTGGGTTCTTTTTTTTCCAAATTGTACTAACATTTAATTACACCCGGGTAACCCACAAGTGGCTTATCTACAAATTTTATGAATTTGGTCAATTAATGTTTCAGCCATAATAGATGCATATGATTTTTGTAGGCCATTTCTCAGAGAAAGGGCAAGTCATTTCTTTCCAAATCATACCAAAATCTAAGCAGCACCAGGATAACCCATAAGTGACTTATCTACCAAATTTTGTGAAATTTGGTCCATTAGTTTTTCAGCTAGAGTGGATATATTCATTGCACAGACAGACACATAAAAAATAGCTTTGTATAAAACAATACATGTCAATCTGTTGAAATTTCGATTTTCGACATGATTCCAATACTTCCCTATACAATACCATATTTTGTAGCAAAAGTAATAACTGGTCTTTAACACATTTTCTCTAAATACAGCATGGGCATGTGACATCATATGGAGAATTTTGCAATACCATATTTTGTAGCAAAAGTAATAACTGGTCTTTAACACATTTTCTCTAAATACAGCATGGGCATGTGACATCATATGGAGAATTTTGCCCTTGCTTTTTCAAAGCATATTCTTAGTACTATGGTAATTTTCACTATTTCTGTATTAAAAACAGCTATTTTAGAAATTTACAATAATTTTATCCCTAATCTTTATGCACCTTTCCCTTTTAACTCTCATATACACTGCTGAATTTGCTAGTAAATGTATACATCTTCAGAATGCTAGCAGGTGACTATAGTAAAAATGAGTAGTAGTATACATTCACTTAAAGTGCACTTTAGCAAATGACATTTTTAAACATATATTGTTACTCAAGTATTCTAAATAATTTATTTTCAGCATAAAGATAAATTTTGATGTTTAATGGGTATAGGGTACTATGGTTCTCTTTACCATGATCTTGTCTCGGTCAATAATTTTCCACTGAGTAATACTGTTGCAAACAAAAGTTGCAATCATTTTGTTCTATACTTCAGATTATATTGCCCAGTGTTTGTGGATGATAGTCAACTTACAGGGCAGGAAATATGAGTGGTATTAATAAATGTAATGCCGTTTAAGACTTTTAAGATGAACAAATAAAATATGATTTAAATTTCCTTAAATTCTAATTTATGAATCATATTTTTATAAATAGGAGCATATCATGGTTATGCTACTTGAAATATTGAAGATATTTAATTATAAATATAGAGTATTTTCAGCAATATTTGGCCAAATACTAGTAATATTCAGCCAAGCTGAATACAGAATATCTGCTGAATATTTGATGTATCCCTACTCTTCAGTGTTAGAAATGAAAAATTTGAACTAGGCGTCATTTGACACCTATAGGTTCTGACTCTAGGTGCCAAATAGACACGGCTAGTTGCCATTTTTACATCTCTAACAATAATTATTTTTTAAATGCCCATTTTTGTTAAAAATATAAAAAAATAATTCAGATTTTTATATTAAAAATTGTTCTAAATTTTCTTAAAATTTAAAATAAACTGAAGAAACTCAAGAAAAAATAAATAAAAAAAATTGCTAATTTGATTTTTACTTGGCAAAAAGGGCATAAAAAAACAACAAATTAAAAAAAACCCTTCTATTTAATAATTTTCAATTATAATCATCTTATCTTGTACAGTCATTGCCCCAATACCCCTTCATTTCATGCTTGAAAATTAATTTTCCTGAGTTAAAACAGCAATTAATATAAACATTTTAGGTGATGAAAACAAATTGCGACAATGGAAAATACATGATAATAAAAGGGGATAAACCGATAATCGTGTGTAAATGCACATTTTAGTGACATTTCCATATAATCTTTCTCATATTACAAATATAAGAATTAAATACATTTAAAATTAAAGTATTATAAGGGAATCTTGAGCGAAATTTAGTCGCTTTTTGTGGCCAATTTTGTCAAAGTATGGAATTTCATTTTAAAATCTGTTTACTATATTCATCTTAAAAGTTTAAAAAAAGGGGGGGGGGAGGAATTTGCATATTTGTCCGGAAATCGGAAGTCAATGCAAATATCGGAGCTTCACGAAGAAATGCAGAGTTGGCAGCTAGGGTTCTGTATTTGCAAAACAATAAGTTTTTGTTTTATAGTTGCTACTCTTTTTCTTGTCGCTTTGACAAAATATAGATCATACCCTTGAAACTCATCTACACCCTTTTGTGTGCAGTTACCTTACACCTTTCTGGTAGGTCGGACGGTCTGGGTTTCAACAACAATACCCTTTGGGTGAGCTAGACAGTTTGGGTAATAATTAAAAAAAATAACAAAATAATTACAAACATTTTAAACGATGCAAATAAATTGTAACAGTGGAAAAATACTTTCAAAATAAAACGAAATATAGAGGATCACGCACAAATGCAGTTTATCGCGATACTGCTGCAAAATAGCCTTTCATGTCATTAAAAATACGCTTGAAAAATAGTTTTTCTGTATAATATAGTATATACGAAATAATTATAAACGTTTTAGACGGTGCAAACAGATTGCAGAAGTGGAAAAGTATTTTCACAATAAAACGAAATATAAAGAAGATCGCGGACAAATGCCGTTTATCGTGGTACCCGGTACTCATGCAATATAGCTCTTCATTTTTTAATAATACATCTGAAAAATAGTTTTCTTGTATATAACAAAAAATAATCATAAAAATTTTAGTCGATGCAAATGTGTTTCTTCCACATTAATTAGAAACAGACGCAATCACGTAGAAACAGATTTTTAGATGAAAAAACGGGAAAACCTCCATCTTAAAATTCCTGACTTTGTTTCTCATTTCGTGAACTACTTCTGATTTCATGACTTGTAGATACTCTGCAGATCTGCATACAATAAAATATAAATGTTATAGAAAAGAAAAATCAGATTATTGTGGAATCCAAATACGATTCGCGGAACAAGACTGAAAAAGCGGAACAAGTACATAAAAATCTGAACATTTGGTAGCTATAAAAACATAATTTTCAACGTTTGATAACAAAATATTAGCTAACCAAATTTGCAAGACGCTGGAACGATTCAATCTGGAATGCAGTGTGTTCTATAATAGTAAGCAATTAGAATGTAAAGACTGCAGGATCACCGGATCACCCCTTTTCTTCCATACAAGGGAATAAAGTGGAGGGGAGCAATAGAAACACGTTAAATACTCGGAGTCTCGGACATCGGAATGTCTGAGGATAAAGCAAACAAATTCTTCAGAAGTGCAATTTCAGGTCTTGAAGGGTGGGGGTGAGTTGAAGTACAATTAAGATCCCAATGCTTCCTTCCCTGAATAGACAGGGGTATTTTACTGTCTGTGTACCACCTGCAGATTTATCACTGTGGGTGTGTATAAAATGTGGCTTTTTTTTTTACTACTGTCCAGTCTTCTACTAGGTATCCTAATTTAGTTAAAGGGTAAGGGAAGACTGATATTTAACAATAGCATTGTTAGGCGTCAAATTGAAATTTCTAGTCGCAAATTACGACCTCTAATTTCTAACACTGCTACTCTTGTTCACAACAAAGCTATAGTACCAAAACAATTTAATTTTTCATGATATCTATAGAAAATCATTCTGTTCCTTTTGTTCATATTTCCTATAGTTCAACACATTTGTTGTAAAGTCATAACAGGAGTGCATTAAATCAAAGACAACAAATCGTAGATTAAGAGGTCATTTAATAAAAACCATCCTGTATGATGCACAAATATTAAAAAGGCCAGAGTGCTTTCGGGTATCACCATACCCTTCATCAGTGGATATATAAGAATTACCTTGCAAACAAGCTTATATACAGACCAAATCGGCAGACAAAATTTGTATAAATCAACTATGGAAACTTCCATAGTTGATTTGCTACAAAACTGATATGAATCTTAGTTTATATTAGAACTAATTCTGACGGATCTCTATCACAATTCAAGTAAAAGTAAACATAGTATATACAATCAAAATGTAGAGAACCTGAAGGATTTTCATAATATAACTTATGATTGGGCATTTTTCACAACTTGGCCTTTTTTTTTTTTTTTTTTTTTTTTTTAAATTTATAAATAATGATTTGGGAATTTGTGCTTTATGATGAATCTGTTTCGCTAACCTTTTTTTTCATTTGGCTACAGTCATTTAAAAGCCAGCGAGAACCTTGATTCTATTTCATTTAAAATCAATAAGCTTTCAGTATTAAGCGATTGTAATTATTGTACCAAATATTGTAATTTTAATCCTTAGATAACCCATAGATTGCAATTTTAAAATGATCCATTCTTTTGTGAGATATTGTTTTCACAGATTCAGCAGAACACATACAGACATCATCTCAAAAATGTTCGATTAGAGTTTATGGATGTTTGAAATGTGCTTTTCCATCAAAAACTCGAATTTGAATTTTCGACTTCATCACAGTACTTTCACTATACATTATACAGACCTGCCAACTGTTACGATTTAAACGTATTTAGTACGATAAGTCACGAGCAGTACGATAATACGATTTTGCTACCAAAAGTACGATTTAAAAAAAATTACGTTTTTCCCTATTTTTTCCCTTTTTTTTTCGTTTTTTCCCTTTTTTTACTTTTTCAGACCGAAGTAGGAAATTTCGAGAGGCTTTTGATTTCTAACAAATTCCCCTGCCTTTGGTTTTCCAATGGAAACAAACAAAAATACACCGGCAGCTAATAGACCAATCCAGTCTCTTTTCTTTTTCTGTTCGGGACTCATTCGGCTTTCCCATTCTGTCTCGTCATATTTAAAGCTACTGATTGGTCGGCTTTGGAATGTAGACCCGTATTTGCAGTATTACCAGTTTCATGATTTTCCCGCTCAATTGAGCTAGTTTTGGTGAAGAGTTGGAGGAAAATTTTTCTGGATGCCGTGCGGGTTGCAATTTTTGGGCTACTTTCAGCTTTTGCTTAGTTCAATGGTATTTTTGCCCAACTGAGCTGGTTTCTACGACATTGAGCAGAAACCGGCAACATTTAACATTGGACTAGTTTTTGTCAATTTTTGTGCAGGAGTTTTGGTGAAGACCTGGCAACAGTGGTAGCTATTTTCGTTATCTGCAAAAACCCATGCGTGGAGGGAGTACGTGATGTTTTGTTGATTTCTCCCGATGCTTGTTTTAAATTTTTGCTGAGTTCCGTTTAGTTTATATAGTTAATTAATTTAATGATGTCTACAAAGACGAATGCCCGATCTCAAACGTTTCCCGAAAAGTATTGCAGAGAGTTTGAATTTATCAAAGAATCAAGAATAAGTGCATCTCTTGCCTTTTGTGTTGTATGTAACTGTGATATCTCAATTTCTCATGACGGACGCGCGGACATACTTAAACATTTGAAAACGGCCAAACATGTGGATAAATTCAAGACTTCCAAATCTACGAAGTTTATAAATGAATTTTTAACTGTGGAATAAAGAATTGCAGACTACTAAAGCGGAAGTTATGTTCACTTCATTCATTTTAGAACATAATCTTCCGTTAGCTACTGCAGACCATGCTCGCCCATTATTTTAAGTGATGTTCCCGATTTTGAAAGAGGCAAAACATTATTCATGTGGGCGAACAAAAACAACTTTCATTATTAAAGAACTAGCCAGTGAAAATCAAAAACAAATAATTGCAGCTACTAAAAATCCATTTACGGTGTCTACTGATGGGAGTCATTGCGGCGAAGATCAATTGTATCCAATCGTTTTAACGTATTTCAAAAAATCATCAAATGGAGTAAAAACTGAGCTGTTTCTTTGCCAAAATTAATGGAATCCCCTACTGGGGAAAATATTGCCGAATTAATAAATGAGGAATTTCAACGCTATGGAATTCTGTGGGAAAACTGCCTTGCTCTATCATGTGATAACGCACCTGTTATGATCGGCAAGAAAAAAGGAGTTTCAGCATTTTTAAAAAGTAAGCAACCAAATTTATTTGCGTTTGGATGTTTATGCCATTTGATTAATTTGGCAGCACAAAAAGCTGCCGAAAGCTTACCTATACTAATTCATGAACTTTTAATTGACATTTATTATTATCTAGAAAAAAGTTTTAAAAGGAAACAGGCTTTAAAAGAAATTCAAGAGTTGTGTGATGTTGAAACACAAAAGATTTTAAGACATGGCTGCACTCGGTGGCTTTCTCTTGGTAGATGCATTGAGAGATTATTACAGCAGTGGCGTTGCTTAACTTTATTTTTTAAAGAAGAGTGTTCTAATGTAAGTGAAAAAAAATTGGTTTCTCCCCAAGAATTTCTTTGTATACCATCCCAAAACTTGATAATCCACAATCAGAAAGTTGTAAACCCAACGAAACGTTAAAGAGGAAAATTGTGAATTTGACTTCTGTTAATAAGAAATTTAAAATGAATGCAGTTAACACTGAACATGATAAAAAAAATCTTCAGCACATCTAATTAAAAAGAAGCAACAAGAACAGTCTGAAAAAAGTCTAGTCTCTCCAGAGATGCTTTAAATAAGCGAGAGAGGATTTTCTTTACATTAAGTTCTACTGTGAATCATGCTTATGCATTATTTGTTTGTCATGTTACAAAAGTTTTTGAAAAATACAATATAATGTTTCAGCAGGAGGAACCGCATACATTTGAATCCTATATCGAATGTCTTTTTATTGAACTCTTAATTAAATTTGTAAAGGTAATTGTTATTAAGCAAGCAAAATCAACATTTTATGTTAAATATAATGAAATAAAAAACCAGAAAGAAAACGAAGAGTTATCAATTGGTTTTGAAACCAGACAATTGGTTAGTTAGCACTGAGAAGCAGAAAGAATTTTTTTCTAAAGTTAGAAATTATTTTATTACTGGCTGTGACTGTATATATAGTTTCTAAATTTCCATGGAATCTGGAAATTTTAAATCATGTCCAAATTGCTGATATTTCTAGAAGAGAGCAGTTTAATTTTTCATCAATTTAGTATTTAGTAGATATGTTCCCATGTCTCCTTGTAAGATGTGAGAATGAAACATTTTCTGAAGCCGTTGATGTTGTAGAAAGTGAATTTCTAAATTTTCAAATTGCAACTTTACCAGATAACGTTTTAAATAGTAAAAGTATTAGTGAACAATGGCATTTATTATCAAAAAAGAACTCTGATGGCAAATTTCTTTGTAACAAACTTTCTAATGTCATGTTAGGCATTTTAACCTTGCCTCATAGCAATGCCTCTTGCGAAAGAGTTTTTAGTTTAGTAAGGAGAAATAAAACCGATGTAAGAGGCTCTTTGAGCACTTCAACACTTGAATCACTTTTGATTGCAAAATCCTGTATGTCTGGACCTTGTTTCCAGCAAAAATATTCTTCTGGGTTTTTAAAAAAGGCAAAGTCAGCCACATATGTTGGTTTAAATAAAAGTTAGATTTATTAATGTTGTTGTAATGTGCAAAAAATTGTGTCCTTACCTTTCTTTTTAATAGAAAGCAAAAATCCATGATGGGCATTATAGTTTTCTAATTGTTTTATATTGATGCATTTTACTAAAAAATTAATATTTTTATTTAAATTTAAAATGTTTAATTTAAAAATTAACATAAAAATGTTTGCTGTGCATTGTAATAATTTAATTGATTTCTCAATAGAATTTTGATGTAGGGAAAAAAATCCTTACATCACATCCTGATTATCAAGAATTTACATAGCTGAAATATACTGTGCGCACATTATCGCGTGCATCATGTTACGCTTTTTGGCTCAGAGAGGTTGGCAGTTCTGATTATATTATGTATATAGGGAAAGTAATAAGGTTCATTGTTCTAGATGACAGTTGATAACTTATTATTTTGAGCAAGTTATAAAATATTCATGATTCAATGGTTTTAGATATAAAAAGAAATGGTAATTTTTTTATTTTGCAGGTGCAAATTGAAGTTGAATCTATGGATAAAGCTGGAAATTTTATTGGTTGGTTGTGGATTGAAAACATTAATTTGTCTGAAACGCTTGTGAAGGAAGGTTTTGCTGAAGTCCATTCCACAGCAGCTAGGAGCCAATATTCTCGCCAACTTCAAACAGCTGAAGATGAGGCGAAAGCGAAAAAACTGAGGGTATGTACTTTTTAATTTTAATCTTAAGCTTAAAAATTGACTCTTTGGACTCTTTGATATCTTTGTTTGATTTTATATAAAATGATATGTGGATCTTTGAAAATTGTTGGGAATTTGTTATAAACTTTTCTTTAATAAAACAAAAAAAAACTGTCCAAAACAAATCTCTTGCTAATATATTAGTGACCATTTCCACAGGAATTAAAAATGAGGAAAATAATATTAATAGTATAGATAATGATGGTGCTAATAGTATTACACCAATAGTATAGTAATATTATGGATAGCACCAATAATATTACAGAAAATTATATTAATTTCTGTTTTGAAATTAATGCTTAAAAATTATTAATTAATACTTAATTAAAAATTAGTGATTTAAAAATTAATTTTATTTCAAGCCAAGCCATTTAACTTTAATGATACCTACTGTCACAAGTCTTGGATCAACATTTAATTTGCCCCATTCTATATATTTTGTTCCAGTGTGTCATTTCATACTAATAGATTACACTCTTATGAATGCTAATTTCCATCCATTTCAATTTCAAAGAATGCCATTTTAACTTCAAATTAAAATAATAGTGCAAGAGGGAATTTTTTACAATAAAAGTAATTCTGTATTAAATTTGTCAAAAGCACTAATCAGTTCATAATCTTGTCATTTTAACCGAGCAAAAATATGACCTTTTTTCATCTGATCCTATAATTTTAAAGGATGCTGAATTGTCTTATTTTGATACATTTAATTAAATTTTTTAAAGTTCTCACAGTCGTTAAACGTGCTTAATTTTTACCAGCATTAAACATATAGAATTTTCATGTGCCCCGTCGTGTCTTACTCCCTCTGTGCACCTGTGTATGCATTGTATTTAGAAACACATTTCCGGATCACAGCACGCTTTCTTATAAATGACCTAAGTGAATATTAATCACATCATGAATAAGTTACATTCATATAGATGCGTAATTAAAAACAAGAATTAACAAGAAAAAAATTGGTTGAACATATATATCTTAAACATCTTTGTAATTTTTCATATTCACATGCACTTATATTTCTGTGAAAAATGTT